>JAVRXN010000011.1:88502858-88965358 GCA_033556935.1 Timema podura
ACAAAAATGTTTCATAGTTTTAAAAACAAGTATTATATTGACTATTTATTATAAATATAAATTGGTTCAATTTTCGCAGAAAAGAATCAACCTCAATCACTTTTATCAAACGCTGACTGGCTTTGGAAAGTGGCATTTTTTTTGCAGACGTGACCGTCCATAAGAATCAACTCAATCTAAAGTTGAAAGCCGAAACTAATTTGATCTGTGATCTATTCACGCGCGTCAAGGCATTCAAGGACAAGATGCTACTTGAAGAACAGGTGAACGTTACTTTGGCCCATGTACCAAAAAGTTTGGTGACACGAGAGTGGCGCCTTAGACCATGTGGCCACCAAAGCAGGTCACATAGGCTGTTAAAATTCAACTCTATAGACATAAGCAATGTTTTTGTAATAGAAATGCCAGCAGTAATAACACCTCCCAATGCCCAACTCCTGATGATGTGGAACTCAAGGTGGGGGGGGGGGGAGTCCAAGAAGATGATGGATGCTATGTCCGAAGACCCGTCCCCCCTGAAACTATCAATCTTTATCGAGCTCTCTGTTACCTTTTCCAGAATGACTTCACACTGTCCTCGACCTGAATATCACAATCCTCGACATTCCAGAGCCCTTTCTTCCACCGAAACTCCACTGTCGACTCGCCCACACCTCATCAGCCTTCCTTTGGACCCTTCTAAAGTCCCTAGAACTACACCAGTGACACTTCTTCCCCCAGCCACTATATCTTGGAGAACTAACTCTCCCTTGAGAATGAACTGGGATTAACGTCTCTATTCCCTGACAAGACTTATGCAACTTACTCTGAACGATAAGGTCACATGCACTCTCTTGTAACCCCGGCGGCTCTCTTCCCCCAAATATAGTAGCCACCATTCTGATGTTTAAGTACACTGTTGCTGCTTAAATGTCTTGACACAAGATAAGGGCTATTGACACCCGGGACCACCGTGATAAGTTGTATAACCCACTTACCGCTTTAAGTTAGAGAAACTTAAATTGGACCAAGGCCTGAACCAAAGACCATTGGCTTGGAGACGAAAGATAATAGTACACACACTCGCTGCTCCGAGGCGCCACAAGCAACCAGACCTCTCCTGTTGTAATAGTACACACACTCGCTGCTCCAAGGCGCCACAAGCAACCAGACCTCTCTGTTGTAATAGTACATACACTCGCCGCTCCGAGGCGCCACAAGCAACCAGACCTCTCCTGGTGTATAGTAGTGCACACACTCGCCGCTCTAAGGCGCCACAAGCAACCAGACCTCTCCTGGTGTAATAGTACACACACTCGCCGCTCCGAGGCGCCACAAGCAACCAGACCTCTCCTGTTGTAATAGTACACACACTCGCCGCTCCGAGGCGCCACAAGCAACCAGACCTCTCCTGTTGTAATAGTACACACACTCGCCGCTCCGAGGTGCCACAAGCAACCAGACCTCTCCTGGTGTAATAGTGCACACACTCGCCACTCTAAGGCGCCACAAGCAACCAGACCTCTCCTAGTGTAATAGTACACACACTCGCCGCTCCGAGGCGCCACAAGCAACCAGACCTCTCCTGTTGTAATAGTACACACACTCGCCGCTCTAAGGCGCCACAAGCAACCAGACCTCTCCTGTGTAATAGTACACACACTCGCCGCTCCGAGGCGCCACAAGCAACCAGACCTCTCCTGTTGTAATAGTACACACACTCGCCGCTCCGAGGCGCCACAAGCAACCAGACCTCTCCTGTTGTAATAGTACACACACTCGCCGCTCTGAGGCGCCACAAGCAACCTGACCTCTCCTGTTAGTAAATTAGGGTACAACAACCAACCTCCAAGCCGCTCTAAGGCGCCACAAGCAACCAGACCTCTCCTGTTGTAATAGTACACACACTCGCCGCTCCGAGGCGCCACAAGCAACCAGACCTCTCCTGTTGTAATAGTACACACACTCGCCGCTCCGAGGCCGCCACAAGCAACCAGACCTCTCCTGTTGTAATAGTACACACACTCGCTGCTCCGAGGCGCCACAAGCAACCAATCATCTCAATGGCGAGGTCATCTGGTCCAAGAAATATTATTAATTAATCAACTCAGGTCATTTGGTATTTTCATGGATAGCTCATGTTGTTCATGTGACATGCTCTATCGGGACAATAAAATAGCGCGTGCTAGCTAAGTCGAGATGAATGAGAATTTACTATGGCTGAGAGCGTTATGGTGTTCATACTTGGCCAAGATGCTTTGGAGAGACTTCAATATGGCACTGTCTACTCACGACTTGCCAGGTTTGTAGTATTGTCTACCCCTCTCAACCTAGCCAGTCTGTGGTATTATAACTGTCCTCTCAACCTAGCCAGTCTGTGGTATTGTCCTGTCCTCTCAACATAGCCAGTCTCTGGTATTGTCCTGTACTCTCAACCTAGCCAGGCTGTGGTACTGTCCTGTAATCTCAACATAGCCAGGCTGTGGTACTGTCCTGTCCTCTCAACCTAGCCAGGCTGTGGTACTATAACTGTCCTCTCAACCTAACCAGTCTGTGGTATTGTCCTGTACTCTCAACCTAGCCAGGCTGTGGTATTATAACTGTCCTCTCAACCTAACCAGTCTGTGGTACTGTCCTGTACTCTCAACCTAGCCAGTCTGTGGTATTGTCACTGTCCTCTCAACCTAACCAGTCTGTGGTATTGTCCTGTCCTCTCAACCTAGCCAGGCTGTGATATTATAACTGTCCTCTCAACCTAGCCAGTTTGTAGTACTATAACTGTCCTCTCAACCTAACCAGTCTGTGGTATTGTCCTGTACTCTCAACCTAGCCAGGCTGTGGTACTGTCCTGTAATCTCAACATAGCCAGGCTGTGGTACTGTCCTGTAATCTCAACATAGCCAGGCTGTGGTACTGTCCTGTCCTCTCAACCTAGCCAGGCTGTGGTACTGTCCTGTCCTCTCAACCTAGCCAGGCTGTGGTACTGTCCTGTCCTCTCAACCTAGCCAAGCTGTGGTACTATAACTGTCCTCTCAACCTAGCCAGTCTGTGGTATTGTCCTGTACTCTCAACCTAGCCAGGCTGTGGTACTGTCCTGTAATCTCAACATAGCCAGGCTGTGGTACTGTCCTGTCCTCTCAACATAGCCAGTCTGTGGTACTGTCCTGTCCTCTCAACCTAACCAGTCTGTGGTATTATAACTGTCCTCTCAACCTAGCCAGTCTGTGGTATTGTCCTGTACTCTCAACCTAGCCAGGCTGTGGTACTGTCCTGTAATCTCAACATAGCCAGGCTGTGGTACTGTCCTGTAATCTCAACATAGCCAGGCTGTGGTACTGTCCTGTAATCTCAACCTAGCCAGTCTGTGGTACTGTCCTGTCCTCTCAACCTAACCAGTCTGTGGTATTATAACTGTCCTCTCAACCTAGCCAGTCTGTGGTATTGTCCTGTACTCTCAACCTAGCCAGGCTGTGGTACTGTCCTGTCCCCACCGCAGCCAAGTGTGTCTTTATGGCTGTGACGTCATGATGACGGTCACGATTTGACCGGGAACTTAGGCCTGGTTCACAGTCACAAGTTTCTTCCTGTCCTAATAATGATGTGCTCTGCTATGGGCGGCCGTCCTGATGACGTTTCATTCAAGGCGGGGACATTCATGCATAAAACATCATTATTTCAACCTAAAGGGCTAAACCAGCCATTAAATGTAGTCAAATTTGGTTTCGTTTTGTTGATATTATGCAACTTTAAAGTCGTATCTTTCAAGTTTATTCATTCCCCTTTATTGTGTTTTACCACTTACCCGCGTCAGTGGCTGAATGGTCCACGGCGTCAGTCTCACATTGTACAGGGACTGCCGATGTGCTATGACTGGGAGGTCGGTGTTCGATTACCGGTTGTTTGTATTGAGGGCAAAAATAAACACTTTTTAAGGTCCGGGGGTTCATGAATCGTCGACATCTATCAAACTCTCGAGTTCTATTTTCTTTGACGATCATAATAATTTCTCTTTCATCGTTTTGGAGTGGAATTGGACAGGTAGTTGTTGCTCTGGAAGGGAATTCACGCATGTGAAATAAAAAAAATTGGCTCCTTTTTAAATGAAACGAATGCAATAAACTCTAAAGATATCTAAAGTTTCCTTTTCAGTCAATTTTCTCCCGAGGACGTCCATAACAGAAACATCATCATACGAGTTACAATAACAGCAATAACAGTTCTCTTATCACTCTCACGTATCGACAACAGAGCTTGGTGGCTGAATGTGACACTAGCATAAGGTCTGCTGTAGACCTTTCAGTATAAAATACATCTATGGTAGGAACATTTTCCCTGTGAAATGTTCATCTGTCAGGTGACGTCTTGTTTGGGTTTCAACCGACACTGTGTGAACCAGCCCTTGGTGTGTAGTCACGTGACCGTCCTCCGTGTTGCTGCTGGTTGTTTTGTTGTGTTGTGTTGTCAGTCCTGTAGCAACAGCAGGTTCATCCTACCTGTTCTACTGTGACGTGGTGTGTCCGTCTGGCGCTGTTCCTAGTGCAGGTATAACACTGCTCCCTTGTGAAGTGTAGACTATGTGCGAGGTATAACACTGCTCCCTTGTGAAGTGTAGACTATGTTCGGGGTATAACACTGCTCCCTTGTGAAGTGTAGACTATGTGCGGGGTATAACACTGCTCCCTTGTGAAGTGTAGACTATGTGCGGGGTATAACACTGCTCCCTTGTGAAGTGTAGACTATGTGCGGGGTATAACACTGCTCCCTTGTGAAGTGTAGACTATGTGCTGGGTATAACACTGCTCCCTTGTGAAGTGTAGACTATGTGCGAGGTATAACACTGCTCCCTTGTGAAGTGTAGACTATGTGCTGGGTATAACACTGCTCCCTTGTGAAGTGTAGACTATGTGCGGGGTATAACACTGCTCCCTTGTGAAGTGTAGACTATGTGCTGGGTATAACACTGCTCCCTTGTGAAGTGTAGACTATGTGCTGGGTATAACACTGCTCCCTTGTGAAGTGTAGACTATGTGCGAGGTATAACACTGCTCCCTTGTGAAGTGTAGACTATGTGCGGGGTATAACACTGCTCCCTTGTGAAGTGTAGACTATGTGCGGGGTATAACACTGCTCCCTTGTGAAGTGTAGACTATGTGCTGGGTATAACACTGCTCCCTTGTGAAGTGTAGACTATGTGCTGGGTATAACACTGCTCCCTTGTGAAGTGTAGACTATGTGCGAGGTATAACACTGCTCCCTTGTGAAGTGTAGACTATGTGCGAGGTATAACACTGCTCCCTTGTGAAGTGTAGACTATGTGCGGGGTATAACACTGCTCCTTGTGAAGTGAGACATGTCTCCCTTGTGAAGGATTGTCTGGTAACTCAAAGCGCATAAGGACGTGTGTTGGAAGGATACGAGTGGCTATAAGGGGCGATGTGACCACAAGGATGTGTCGTTGAGGGCGCGAGAAGTGCCCGAGAGTAGAGGATGCGAATGTTCGGCTACAAGTGGCCTTTCTGGAGCATGAGCAGTTATCAGGACAAGCCACCACCAGGTAACTACCTCCTGTCCCAGTTATCAGGACAAGCCACCACCGGGTAACTTCCTCCTCCTGTCCCAGTTATCAGGACAAGCCACCACCAGGTAACTTCCTCCTCCTGTCCCAGTTATCAGGACAAGCCACCACCGGGTAACTTCCTCCTCCTGTCCCAGTTATCAGGACAAGCCACCACCAGGTAACTTCCTCCTGTCCCAGTTATCAGGACAAGCCACCACCGGGTAACTTCCTCCTCCTGTCCCAGTTATCAGGACAAGCCACCACCAGGTAACTTCCTCCTCCTGTCCCAGTTATCAGGACAAGCCACCACCAGGTAACTTCCTCCTCCTGTCCCAGTTATCAGGACAAGCCACCACCAGGTAACTTCCTCCTGTCCCAGTTATCAGGACAAGCCACCACCGGGTAACTTCCTCCTCCTGTCCCAGTTATCAGGACAAGCCACCACCAGGTAACTTCCTCCTCCTGTCCCAGTTATCAGGACAAGCCACCACCAGGTAACTTCCTCCTGTCCCAGTTATCAGGACAAGCCACCACCAGGTAACTTCCTCCTGTCCCAGTTATCAGGACAAGCCACCACCAGGTAACTACCTCCTCCTGTCCCAGTTATCAGGACAAGCCACCACCAGGTAACTTCCTCCTCCTGTCCCAGTTGTCAGGACAAGCCACCACCGGGTAACTTCCTCCTCCTGTCCCAGTTGTCAGGACAAGCCACCACCAGGTAACTTCCTCCTGTCCCAGTTATCAGGACAAACCACCACCAGGTAACTTCCTCCTCCTGTCCCAGTTATCAGGACAAGCCACCACCGGGTAACTTCCTCCTCCTGTCCCAGTTATAATCAGGACAAGCCACCACCAGGTAACTTCCTCCTGTCCCAGTTATCAGGACAAACCACCACCAGGTAACTTCCTCCTCCTGTCCCAGTTATCAGGACAAGCCACCACCGGGTAACTTCCTCCTCCTGTCCCAGTTATAATCAGGACAAGCCACCACCAGGTAACTTCCTCCTCCTGTCCCAGTTATCAGGACAAGCCACCACCAGGTAACTTCCTCCTGTCCCAGTTATCAGGACAAGCCACCACCGGGTAACTTCCTCCTCCTGTCCCAGTAGTCAGGACAAGCCACCACCGGGTAACTTCCTCCTCCTGTCCCAGTTATCAGGACAAGCCACCACCAGGTAACTTCCTCCTGTTCCAGTTATCAGGACAAGCCACCACCAGGTAACTTCCTCCTGTCCCAGTTATCAGGACAAACCACCACCAGGTAACTTCGTCTTCAGGACAAACTTTGGATATCTGTAGTCCTCTTGCTCTGCGGTATCTCACACACCTAGTTACCACGAGGGGTGGTGGAACCAGGGGGAGCATTGCCCCCTCTGGAAGTTCCTGTCTCTCAGATGTATTTCAAATCCTCTGAAATTATCGAATATGAAACTGAAAGATGGCCTTAAATATAATTTCAAATTAATTTTAGATGTATTCTATTTTCTAAAAATATTTTACAGATAAGATAACATTAAATAGTTTCTAAATGCTTCTAATTTTCAACAAATTTATAGAAGAGGATCATTCCAAATGTCTTCCAAGCAGATTGGGGAGGAGGACCACTGTGGATAGTTTTTAGGGACATACAATTTTCAAACATTTATAGGGGGGAGGAGGTTGGAAGTCAAGTTTCTAAATTATAATTTTTGCTTGACCCCCCAACACAAATAACGTTCCGCCGCCGCTGGTCTCCATGCCCCTGGAAAACAAGAAAACAGGAAAATGGGACATCTAATTGCAAGGGTAGTAGGTCCTTACATGGGAATTTAAATACTGGATTGTTTTCAAAAATATGTGATCAATGGTATAAAAGGAACCAATTCCTATTCACCAAGAAAAACTGTGAAAATCTTAATTAGGAATTTCTATTTTTTAATGTTGTCTGTAAAACCTTGGAAAGTCTGAAAATTCAATAGCAAAAGTTTTGTCTCCCCAATCCCGAGAAGTGAATTGTAATCACGCTAATTCCTACACATGTCTTATCCTCGCTTTGTTTATCCTTGAAACGTTGTCTTTTGTAACAACTGCATATATTTCCCCACCAAGGTCAAATCTTTTTGTTCCGAACACGGAGACGACTTCGTCAACGTTACAGGCTGTGTAGAAACCATCTTGATTCTCAAATCTTTAAAAAATACACAATTTTAGTTAAAAGTGAAAGAAAATTAAGATTGAATTTAGAAGAAAAAAAAGTTGTTTTAAGTCTTTGAGTCGGTGTGACAAATGATATTTTGTTTCTGATGTACGTCATAACAGGGCCGCCCGCAGGGGTCAGTCGGTGAGATTTGTGAATTTTTTTATTTTTTCCCATAGCTAAGAAATATTTGTCTCAGTTAAACATGTTGGTGAATATTTGTTGCTGAGCTAATACAATGCAATGAGCTATTTGTCCCGTTCGCCCCTCCTTCCCCTATATCACAGTAACCCTGATAAGTTTTTCGTTTGTATTTTAAATATTAGTCATAAGAACAAGAATGTACATTTATTTAATTCTGCTTGTTCTTAGTTCATGCTTGTTCCAATCCGGGGGATTTTTAAACATTTTACTGGCAACATATTACATTTAATTTGGCACAACATATACTTAAATATCACTATTTTCAATCTTAAATACCGAAATTATAAGTGGGTATAGGCGATTCACTATTATCAATTTTGTAGCTGCAGTCATTGACTTTTTTTTTTCTGCGGGCGGCCCTGGTCATAAACAATAAAGAAAACTTTTTTTTAGTAAATTAATTATATTAATAGAATCTTGTATTTTTTGTGATTTTGTTACTTTACTTTCAATTTCACAAGTTTGTGTACAATACAGTACTTCCTTTTATCAAGTTGCTTAAAATTGTTATCAAGTCAAGTTTTTGATTGTATTCGAGATTTTTACGAATATCGAATCTCTTGAAATCTATAGGATTTAAGCGTACTAACTCTAATTTATGCTACTCTTTAAAGTGTGTGGGGAAAATGGGGATTCCTTCTGGAAAAAACGCGGGGCATTTTGTAGGCCTCTCATGAAAATAGTGGCAGCCTCGTTATGGAATATGTTTCAAGTAGTGATTTTCCGTGACATGGCAGTAGGAACTCGAAAGTACACACACAGCCTCGCCCTTTATTCTATTATCAATGGAGCAAATACAAACGTAATTATGTGCGGTCAACAATGAAAACATTTACCATATCATTGTTATGTGATATAAAGTAGAGCTAGTAACTATTTCTGGTTGCCAGATCTGTCCACTCGTAACAAAGTGTTAGTAGTTTAGTCTGGGGATGGTGGTAGCACTGTCGTATGTTGGCAGCTGTTAGTACCGTTACTCGGCCCGCCCTGAAACCGGTCATTGTTAGCTTTCTAGTTGAACTACACAGCTACAGGTCACACTGCACACTTGAGAGTCTGCTACAGACCAAGCCACACTCCAGACCCTAGCGACAGCCATGCCACACTCCAGACCCTAGCGACAGACCAAGCCACGCTCCAGACCCTAGCAACAGACCAAGTCACACTCCAGACCCTAGCGACAGACCAAGCCACACTCCAGACCAAGTCACACTCCAGACCCTAGCAACAGACCAAGTCACACTCCAGACCCTAGCAACAGACCATGCCACACTCCAGACCCTAGCGACAGACCAAGCCACGCTCCAGACCCTAGCAACAGACCAAGCCACGCTCCAGACCCCAGTAACAGACCAAGTCACACTCCAGACCCTAGCAACAGACCAAGTCACACTCCAGACCCTAGCAACAGACCATGCCACACTCCAGACCTTAGCAACAGACCAAGCCACACTCCAGACCCTAGCAACAGACCAAGTCACACTCCAGACCCTAGCAACAGACCATGCCACACTCCAGACCCTAGCAACAGACCATGCCACACTCCAGACCCTAGCAACAGACCAAGCCACACTCCAGACCCTAGCGACAGACCAAGCCACACTCCAGACCCCAGTAACAGACCCAGACTGTGCCACGCGGGCTACAGGCACTCTCTCACTTGTGGGTATATCGATAATCGATGAGAGGGCGACAAAAAAGACTGCCCCCCCCCCCCCCCCCCCCCCAGAGCACGTGCGTCAGGAACAAACAAACATCACACGTCTGGTTGAACAGCAACTTTCTCTAGAGCTGAAATACTAGTCCCAGATGGGATTGAACCCCGGGCTCTTGTTTCAGAACAAGGAGTTGGGTTGAATACTAATACAACCCCCACTATGGCGTATTGTGCTGCATGTAGGTATCACCGTAGATATAACATCATCAGCAAGCCTGAGATAACAGGGCCGATGTACCAATGTTCAGCCGTCGGAGGCGTTCCCCCCTATATACCCTAAACAAGCTTGCCTTTACAATTTTAATCATTAAATCTCCGCAACTATTTGAGACACAAAATGACTTAGCCCATAAATTATCATTGAAGGGTTTTAGGACTTTTAAAGATATAAATACAACCTTAATCTGAAAGAATATTTGGTAAAATCAATGTTTTCTGAGTCATGAGCTGAAAATGTACAGAACCAATATGTTACTGTGGTAGTTCATGTGTGCTTTTTAGTGAAATGCGATGTTTCTATAACAATGTATATTATTTCGTTTCACAAATCTTACTAGTTTTAAATATAATTTAAATAAAGGAACGAGAAGATCTTTGAGGAGGGTGCACCGTATCTTTTATTTTATGGATGGCATTTTTTTTAAACCCCTCCGGTTAACCATCTCAATGAAGTTTGTTTTTTAATAATGTTTAAGTGAACTACAAATGACGCTACCACAAAAAACAACAACATACAAACTGCTATTTTCATAATTTAATATTTCAATAATATAGAAACGCATAAAAGAAAAAGAAGAATTAAAAACAATTTGATTGTTGTGAAAGTTTTGACTGCCGAAAGCGACAGCTGGGATTGCAGATCTAAGGGCTATATTCTCAAGGAAATCGGGGTTTGCCAACTATTTTTGCCGATCATTGGTAGTATACTACCGCTCACAAAAAGTGGCCGCCAATGTAACATCGAGTGACCTTGGCCAAATTTGAGATGCATTTCTTCATGGTCACGTTTCTTATTCTTGCCAAGCAGTTCCGTTCCGCGCCGCTAGGTCGCACGCAGTGTGTCGCCATCTTGGAAAACCTGACCCGGCAATTCAAGTAGGAAAGATCAGCCGCATTGGTGACCACGGGGTCTAAATGTCAGGTTCAGATAGAGTAGGACTTTGGCAGAAAGAAAATTTTGGATACAAGTTTTTTTTTTGTCTGTTTGACTTTGGTAACATTTTACAATATTATTAGTACTCTCTAATATTTCTGTCTAATATCTATCAAAAGTGACAGCTCCAGATCACATGACTTGACGTATGAATACGTGAAAATATATCTAGTAACTTTTCTAGCTGTCAGAGACTGAGTTCTAGCCTTCCTACTAAAATTCGTCTGTAATTTGGGGTTCGAATCCTGGCTGAGTGTAGTGAGGGCAGTTTTTCCTCAATGGATTTCCACTCTCCCTCTACGCAAATGTGGGTACAGTTCTTCCAAATGTATCTTGTTAATCCCGGCGCTATAGCTAAATGTGTTCAAAACCCGAACGTCTGGTAAGACGCGAAGCAAAACAAGAGCTCCATAATATATTCATACGCCAAGCGAGATGTCTATCCTAGGGAGGCAAGAACTCACGTCAAAGGAATACAAGTTTGGTTTTTGATTCAAGTTAATATAATGTTCAAAATATGTTGACCCTCCACGATCCACGGTCACAAGATAAGGATGTCTAAACACTTGAACAATAATTGGAAGAGGGTATATTTCATACATTCATGAGCAAAGCACAGCGTCATAAGACCGCCGGAAACTCCCCCCCTGCCCCCTTGCCTGTCGCTGTCACGCCAGACCCGTTCCGAATAAAGCCGGACAGTTCTAGCGGAAATGAAGTCAAGTTGGCACCACTGACGGGTATCATCGACTGCCGTGGTTCGGATGTTCCCACAGTCCCCGCCCAGGGACTCTTGTCTGCTTTCACCTCTAGCTCCGCCCCTGCGTTACGTCACTTCCCCTCCGAGCATTGACGGGTGAAGAACACTCGGGGGGGGGGGGGGGGATGGCCCCAAGGTCACTCTGTCACGTGACTAGCGTGCCTGACCGACACTCTCAAGTGACTGGCGTGACTGACCGACACTCTCTCAAGTGACTAGCGTGCCTGACCGACACTCTCAAGTGACTAGCGTGCCTGGCCGACACTCTCACGTGACTAGCGTGCCTGGCCGACACTCTCACGTGACTAGCGTGCCTGACCGACACTCTCAAGTGACTAGCGTGCCTGGCCGACACTCACGTGACTGGCGTGCCTGACCGACACTCTCAAGTGACTGGCGTGACTGACCGACACTCCCAAGTGACTAGCGTACCTGACCGACACTCTCTCAAGTGACTGGCGTGACTGACCGACACTCTCAAGTGACTAGCGTGCCTGGCCGACACTCACGTGACTGGCGTGCCTGACCGACACTCTCAAGTGACTAGCGTACCTGACCGACACTCTCTCAAGTGACTGGCGTGACTGACCGACACTCTCAAGTGACTGGCGTGCCTGACCGATACTCTCAAGTGACTGGCGTGACTGACCGACACTCTCAAGTGACTAGCGTACCTGACCGACTATGCAACTGTGGACCATAGACGAGTTTTCTTGTACGTGAACAGGTCTCTTGGAGAGGGCTCCCCACGTCCCTAGGGACTCTCTCAGAGCCTTGGTGGCTCCTAGTGTTTGGGAGAGGGCTCCCCACGTCCCTAGGGACTCTCTCAGAGCCTTGGTGGCTCCTAGTGTTTGGGAGAGGGCTCCCCACGTCCCTAGGGACTCTCTCAGAGCCTTGGTGGCTCCTAGTGTTTGGGAGAGGGCTCCCCACGTCCCTAGGGACTCTCTCAGAGCCTTGGTGGCTCCTAGTGTTTGGGAGAGAGGTTAACACGTCCCTAGGGACTCTCTCAGAGCCTTGGTGGCTCCTAGTGTTTGGGAGAGGGCTCCCCACGTCCCTAGGGACTCTCTCAGAGCCTTGGTGGCTCCTAGTGTTTGGGAGAGGGCTCCCCACGTCCCTAGGGACTCTCTCAGAGCCTTGGTGGCTCCTAGTGTTTGGGAGAGAGGTTAACACGTCCCTAGGGACTCTCTCAGAGCCTTGGTGGCTCCTAGTGTTTGGGAGAGGGCTCCCCACGTCCCTAGGGACTCTCTCAGAGCCTTGGTGGCTCCTAGTGTTTGGGAGAGGGCTCCCCACGTCCCTAGGGACTCTCTCAGAGCCTTGGTGGCTCCTAGTGTTTGGGAGAGGGCTCCCCACGTCCCTAGGGACTCTCTCAGAGCCTTGGTGGCTCCTAGTGTTTGGGAGAGAGGTTAACACGTCCCTAGGGACTCTCTCAGAGCCTTGGTGGCTCCTAGTGTTTGGGAGAGAGGTTAACACGTCCCTAGGGACTCTCTCAGAGCCTTGGTGGCTCCTAGTGTTTGGGAGAGGGCTCCCCACGTCCCTAGGGACTCTCTCAGAGCCTTGGTGGCTCCTAGTGTTTGGGAGAGGGCTCCCCACGTCCCTAGGGACTCTCTCAGAGCCTTGGTGGCTCCTAGTGTTTGGGAGAGTGCTCCCCACGTCCCTAGGGACTCTCTCAGAGCCTTGGTGGCTCCTAGTGTTTGGGAGAGAGGTTAACACGCCATACTTTGTAACAAGAAGCAGTCTAATATCCTCTGGTGTTTGTTCTCACATTGTGATTTACAATGCTCTCTCCAGGCTAATATTAGAGTTAGATGTGAAATACAACTCCTCATCGTGTGACCATTAATCTAAATTACACCTGGACACGAGAATCGAACCCGGGACCTTTGGCTTAGCGTGTGAATGCTCTAGCACTGAGATACCCAGGATTCCTCTCCCCTCACTCTTAGTTGCTTCCCTTCCTCCTGGTAGATCTGAACCCACAACCTTCTGCTTGGTGTGTCGCCGTCTCTCTGACTGTCCATACTGTTGTTGATGGTTGTAATGTTGTTTCAGGGGCCCCATCCACCCCCATCATGCCTGGAGGAGCCCCAGGGACACCCTCGACCAAGGCCAAGGTTAGTGCACTGCCTCACGGGGGCCAGTGTAATTGTTGTAATTGTTGTAATGGTTGTAATACCTGTGTAATGAGTGCATGTTACATACCTATAAGTTGACACAAACAAATGTAACCTGGATTTCATTTACTTTAGATCACATTCCTTATTTTTATACGGATACAAGAATCCTTGTGTCCTCTGTAACATCCTTGTGTCCTCTGTAACATCCTTGTGTCCTCTGTAACATCCTTGTGTCCTCTGTAACATCCTTGTGTCCTCTGTAGCAACCTTGTGTCCTCTGTAACATCCTTGTGTTCTCTGTGGCATCCTTGTGTCCTCTGTAACATCCTTGTGTCCTCTGTAGCATCCTTGTGTGTACTGTAACATTCTTATGTCCTCTGTAACATTCTTGTGTCCTCTGTAACATCCTTGTGTCCTCTGTAACATCCTTGTGTCCTCTGTAACATCCTTGTGTCCTCTGTAACAGCCTTGTGTCCTCTGTAGCATCCTTGTGTGTACTGTAGCATTCTTGTGTCCTCTGTAGCAACCTTGTGTCCTCTGTAACATCCTTGTGTTCTCTGTAACATCCTTGTGTCCTCTGTAACATCCTTGTGTCCTCTGTAACATCCTTGTGTCCTCTGTAACATCCTTGTGTCCTCTGTAACATCCTTGTGTTCTCTGTAACAGCCTTGTGTCCTTTGTAACATCCTTGTGTCCTCTGTAACATCCTTGTGTGTACTGTAGCATTCTTGTGTCCTCTGTAACATCCTTGTGTCCTCTGTAGCAACCTTGTGTCCTCTGTAACAGCCTTGTGTCCTCTGTAGCATCCTTGTGTCCTCTGTAACAGCCTTGTGTCCTCTGTAGCATCCTTGTGTGTACTGTAACATTCTTATGTCCTCTGTAACATTCTTGTGTCCTCTGTAACATCCTTGTGTCCTCTGTAGCAACCTTATGTCCTCTGTAACATTCTTGTGTCCTCTGTAACATCCTTGTGTCCTCTGTAGCAACCTTGTGTCCTCTGTGGCATCCTTGTGTCCTCTGTAACATCCTTGTGTCCTCTGTAGCAACCTTGTGTCCTCTGTGGCATCCTTGTGTCCTCTGTAGCAACCTTGTGTCCTCTGTAACACCCTTGTGTCCTCTGTAACATCCTTGTGTCCTCTGTAGCAACCTTGTGTCCTCTGTAACATTCTTGTGTCCTCTGTAACATCCTTGTGTCCTCTGTAACATCCTTGTGTCCTCTGTAACATTCTTGTGTCCTCTGTAGCAACCTTGTGTCCTCTGTAACATCCTTGTGTCCTCTGTAACATTCTTGTGTCCTCTGTAGCAACCTTGTGTCCTCTGTAACATCCTTGTGTCCTCTGTGGCATCCTTGTGTCCTCTGTAACATCCTTGTGTCCTCTGATGATTGTGTTGATATTACAGGAGAAGCTGATGATCAGGCCTAAGGTGGTGGTGGCGCTCTACCCTTTCAAGGCCATAGAGGGAGGAGACTTGTCTCTAGAGAAGGTATGTTCATGTTCCATGTTGCTTGTCGGGAGTTTGTCAGGCTAAAAGGTGCAATATTATATAGCGTTGTTATTTGTTTCTAGGGGGCTGAGTACGAGGTCTTGGACGACTCTCAGGAGCACTGGTGGAAGGTGAAGGACGAACAAGGGTCAGTATCGATCTCCAAGTCTCATGAGGACACTTTGAAGTCTGGCGACAAAACACACAATTTAGAAGCAGACTTTAAAAATAAGTGGTTTTTGAATATGACAAATGCTAGGAAAACACTGTCCACAAAATGTGATCAATGCTAGGTAAACCCCTTTTCCACCCCTTTTAAGGATTATTTTGACACCATTTAGGATAAAACCACAATAAGTACACCCAACCAGGATTCGAACCTCACTCTCCCAATCACTGACAAATTTCATGTTGTGATAACTTGATTTATAAGATTAGAACAAAATATTACAAAACAATAACTGTGCAGTAATAAAAAAATTCTAAATGATTACCGTTATACAAATAAGTGGTATATGATATTTCTTTCCAGCAAAATAACAATTGAAAAACTTTAATTTGACTTAAAAGAATATTTTCTAGATTTTGATTTGGGTTTGCTTTGAATTGTAAAAGTAAATTTCGTTCACCCCCTAATGTATAGCAGGGGTCCCCAAACTACGAACCGCAGGCTGGATTCTGCCGGCGGACACTTTGACATAATTTTTTTTTAAACTAAAGTAATACTTTCTATAACGAGTACGGAAATGATGGCGCCTCTGTATGGAATACACAAAACTACTCCATAAATCCCATCATATGGGGCAGTATTGGGGACAGCCACAGCCAACAGTTCATCAGCACTCACAAGCACCGACCCTTAGAGTGTGTCTTCAGCCGAGGGGCTGAGCAACGGTTCTAATGTACAAGATTTTCAATGTCCAAATTTTGAATCTCATGCTAAAAGGAAATTTTTAATCGGATCCAAATCAAATCTTTTTATTTTTTACTAAAAAACATCTTTTATCTTTCCAAAGCAGTGATCTAATTGGAATGGTTGTCAGTGCCTAGTAAACACTGTACGAGAGCAAGTGGTTGAGTGATTCCTATAAACCTTAATGTAAGACGTTGCACTCGCAAACAAGAAATGAAATAGCCACTATCCTCGGATATTGTCAAGTTTGAAGTATGTTCGACTAATCATCGGATCTCGTGTTCAATGTTCTATAAGGTTGATGATCAATAGGTCACGGATCAAGGTCTTAGGGTACAAATATGAGCATACTCAAAAAAGACTTTAGGGTTATGGTAATTTTGAATGGCCACAATTACACTATGTAGGCTGATGTGTAATTGTACAGAAACCCAATTCACGGGCAAGCACTTAACAATGACGGTTGCAGGTGGTACGTGGGTGACATGTCCGTCAGAGGGCAGAATCTCTTCTCAAGCAGGAGGACAAGGAAGGATGTTTTGTCGTCCGCAACTCGTCCACCAAGGGCCTCTACACACTCTCGCTCTACACCAAAGTGTAAGTCCATGGAACCAGTTACCCACACTTGTGAAATATATTTTATATCTTGGTAAAAAGAATGTGTTTGGTTGAGTCCAAGTTTTGGCTCTTTAGTAACCACCTGATCATCTGTCGGATGTGGGTTTTAAACGTTTACTAACCCACTTGGTGCAGCACGGTGTAAGGCACAGGTCGCTCCTATCCTTCAAGAAAACTACATCTTCATTAAAAGTCTGTCTTTGAGTCCTGCAAATATATCGGGTACTCCTATAACAACATTTTAGTATGACTCAAATAACCTTGATTGGTCATAATCGGTAATATCATCATCATCATCATCCTTTTATCAGTTTCCAGCCAGTGACCCAGGTCTGTTTGGACAGGCTCTCATGCTCTTCTTCCATTCTCCTCACATGACTACCACCATAGTCGTAACTTCTCTATCCTGTCCTGTACTGGCTCTTCCTCAACTATTCCTCCTCCCTCATTCTCCTCCATTCCTCCCTCTCATTTCTCCTCCATTCTCCTCCCCCTCTCATTTCTCCTCCTATCCATCACTAACCCTACTATAGTGCTTCTCATGTGCTTTCAAAAATGGTAACGTTATAATAAAATGAATTGGTTTAATATGAAAATGTACATATTGTTTATTTTCTTTGTGAAAGGTTGGGACAAATAGTTGGGTAGGTGTTGAATATAAGATGGGAGGTCTAACAAAGAAGTACAAGTACAGTGGCGGGAACTTTGATAGGTTTAAACGTGATTGGGTCCCGGAAAGGCTGACAGCTTCTTGTCTAAGATGTCACTTCTTGCAACAGACTGGATTGGGGCCATGGTTCCAATTCTGGTCAGGTGCGCTGAAGGTGGCTGTTCCCGAATGGTTTTCCACTCTCCCTCCACGCTTATGAGTGTACACTTCCTCTAAACTCAACCTTCCTCATTCCTAAACATTAGAGTAATTAGTACATATGTCATCAATCTAAAACATACATTATTTCTACTACGATTTTTTTACAGCACGCGTCTTACTACCTGTTAACGACTATAGACATATGTAATAATTACGTTAATGAGCTAGGAATGAGTAAGGTTGAATTTAGAGGAAGTGTACTCACATTCGCTTGAAGGAAGAGTGGAAAAACCATCCTCATTACACCTGACCAGGATTCGAACCTTGATCTTCCTGTGATCGGCAGTCCTGTCAATTGCAAGAGTGATGCCTTAGACAATGTGTCCATCGAAGTGGGTACCAAGATTGTTGTGATGTTGATTGCAGTCCTCACCCGCACGTCAAGCACTACCACATCAAGCAGAACTCCCGCGGAGAATTCTTCCTCTCGGAGAAGCACTGCTGCGGCTCTATACCAGACCTGGTCAATTACCACCGGCACAACAGCGGCGGACTCGCGTCGAGGCTCAAGACCAGCCCTTGCGACAGGCCCGTACCGGCCACCGCCGGTCTCAGCCATGGTAATACCTGCTGACTTCTTGACACTTTGTAAAAATGTTATTCTGATGATGAATATTAGTGACTTAAACTACCTAAATTAATCCTTTTAGTGCTGCAAACAGATCTGATCAGCTCCGCCTTCAATCGTTAAAAGTGCCTCAAACAAATCTGACTGGTTTTCCAGATGGGCGCTAGTTCTGGTGTTACCAGATAGCTAGGGTAGTAGTGTAGTATGTCACTGAAACAAGAACATTCTCCTCTATTATTGAAC
The DNA here is from genome assembly GCA_033556935.1 of Timema podura. Taxonomy (NCBI): domain Eukaryota; kingdom Metazoa; phylum Arthropoda; class Insecta; order Phasmatodea; family Timematidae; genus Timema; species Timema podura. Next base: position 88,521,217 of record JAVRXN010000011.1, read on the forward strand.
AGTACATGCAAATGAAAATTAAATTGTTTCATAAATAACAGTTTGATGATATTTCTTGTACGACCCTGCAAAACTGATGAAACACATACATCCGTTATATGCGTGGCACTAAAAGGATTAAGAAACTTGACTAGGAGGGTGAATCTTAAATTAAAGATTTCACAACTGCCAGTTTTTTTTCCATTCCAACTTAAATTTTAATCTCAATTCTGAATATTATGAATATTGCCGTTTCATCTGAATTCCAGAACTTTCATTTCTTTTAAGAGCTAATAAATTAGCGAAAATAATTATTTTATGGTTGAGTCCAAAAAGAATTGAAAGTATCAAGTTTGATCTCATTATTCAGTGTTTCTACTGGGTCACGAAAAAGATAGGTCACTAAAGTCTGAAAAGTCACGAAAATATTTCTGTTTGAATTTCCCATGCATTGTAACAACACATCGAAAGTCGAACCACCCACACTATCCATGATGCCATGCGCTAAGCGCCTGATTGTTTTTACCCTGATACCAAAGACAAGGTTAATGTTCGCCATCTAGTTCAAGTTTAATGTTGCGTGTGAGTGCATTATAATGTTCATCCATTTACCGTAGGAATTTAGTGGTCAAAAAAGTCACCTAAAGGCCACTAATTTTTGTTTCTCCAACTCACTAGACATCCTGTTATTATAAATAGATCTAATGACGTTTGCAGTTGCGTAAGGTCCGAACTGAATCTTGGATCAGAGCAAGGTTTGTAAACCACTCATTCTATCTTGTCACACCTAACCTAACCTAACCTAACCTTGTTTTTCAGACAAGTGGGAGATCGACCCTCAGGAACTGATGCTCCTGGAGGAACTGGGCTCAGGGCAGTTCGGGGTAGTGCGTCACGGAAAGTGGCGGGGGTCCATCGACGTCGCTGTCAAGATGATGAAGGAAGGGACTATGTCCGAGGATGACTTCATCGAGGAGGCCAAAGTCATGACGTAAGAGTTTGTTATACTACCGAGAGTGTTGCGATCTACTAGACCTCTTGGTTGAACAGTCAGGTCAAGTTGTTGTGGTTGGTGTTTTCAGAAAGCTGCAACATCAGAACCTGGTCCAGCTGTACGGGGTGTGCAGTAAACACAGACCCATCTACATAGTAACGGAGTACATGAGGCACGGCTCCTTGCTCAACTACCTGAGGAGGCACGAGGTCTCGCTGGGAGGCAACGTGGGACTTCTTCTCGACATGTGCATACAGGTACCACCTTGGAGCGCTTGGAGTATTACACATTGGGGGGCAGAGGGGGTTTCAATGTCCGACACTTTAGCGTGGTTAACAGCATGTTTTTATACCGAGTTGATGGTCCCAGGTTTGATTCCTGGCATGGTCAAAAAATTATTTTTGGTGAAACTTTGTTGTCCTCCTTTCACAGTGATTGGATATTGTATGCCCTATATTTGAGCCAGTTTGTAAGTCTTGTGCTAATATAATCAGTCTGTTCGGAAAGTACACTTTAAATACCGCAAATAAAAATTTAAAAAATAATAATTCAATTTTCAATGTTTTTTCATTTACTAATAAAATTCATTCACGTACCAAATGACAACCTGGACATAGGAATCGAACCCAGGACCTTTGAATTTGGGCGCCAGTGCTCTAATACTGAGCTATCCTGGTTCATCTCGTATCCAGAGGGATCCTTCACTCCTAGTTTAAGGTAGAGTCTGTGAGGGACGTGTGGAACTCGTCGGCTACTGGTTTTTACTTAAATAGCGAAGTTTAAAAGGTGGAAATGATATTTTAGTTACAGATATAGCTGCCTCGAGTATCACACTCGGGTGAATTGTAACCTATATTTCATTTCAATCTTCTAAACTTCACGTGTGACAACTTAGCTCAGTCGATAGCTTAGCTGTCTACTAAACTAAGAGTCCCAGTTTTGATTCCCGGCATGACAGAAAAAGTTATCATTGGTGAATTGTGGCTTAATCGTTTCACAATGATGAATTAACGGCCTTGGGGCTGGTTGTTGTGTTTGTTCTAGATTTAAGTTAGTTTATAAGTCGTGTGCTGATATAATTAGTCAGTTCAGAAAGTGCTCGCTAAATACCTCAAATAAATGAAACTAACATTTTAAGCGTCGCTATCTCTGAACAATTAATTGTAATGTTCAAGCGTCAGCTTTATTCCATAACTACATTCAGTCCTCAAACATTTGACACTTTTGTTACATATTATACGAGGGAACATAGTTTCTGTACCGACTGTTATCTCGAGACTCGGGGGAACTTGTCCTGATTGGACCAAACCTTTCCTTTCACATCTGTTGATTGTTGTTGTGTTGATTTGTTGCATCAGGTGTGTAAAGGGATGGCCTACCTTGAAAGGCATAACTACATCCACAGGGACCTAGCTGCCCGGAACTGTCTGGTCGGGTCGGAGAACGTTGTCAAGGTGGCCGACTTTGGACTCGCCAGGTCAGTACTAACAGGGAAACCTGTCCAGTGGGGTTTTACATATAACGTTTAGCACCGCGTCTCGCTACACATACTAATTATATTAATGTGTTAAGGATGAAGGTTTAAATAACTCACTTCTGTGGTCGCATAGTCTAAGGCGTCACCCTTGCAGTAGACTGGCCTACCGATGACAGGAAACTCGGGTTTCGAATCCCGGTCAGGTGTACTGAGTGTGATTTCACCAAAATGTTTCTTCACTCTTCCTCCGTGAAAATGCGGGTACATAATCATGCACAGTTTCCTGCCACTGAAAGGGTCTGTCTTGAACCTACGCTTCTCCATGGAGAAATACTGGTGCACTTCCTCTAAATTCAACCTTCCTAGTCCCTAAAACACCTGTGTAATTAGTACATAAGCATTTAACCTGAACAAGTAGTTAAACGCAGGGCTAAAACAAAAATAAGAGGAAACATACGAGCATTTGAGTGTTTCTACCTTCCTCATCCTGATACCACTAACCTAATTAATGTATGCTCAAAGCCCGAACAAGTTCTTAGATACGGATCTGTAGTAATGTGGGACATGGCTGCTTGTGTGTTGATAAGGGTACATGGGAGATAACTAGAGGACCCATGTCTTGTCCCAGGTACGTGCTGGATGACCAATACACCAGTTCAGGTGGCACCAAGTTCCCTATAAAGTGGGCCCCTCCAGAGGTCCTAAACTACACGCGCTTCTCCTCTAAGTCTGACGTCTGGGCCTACGGTAAGAACCGCCTGTTGTTTAGTCCTGAGCATTGTCACTACACCGGTCAGGAGGTCCCGGGTGCTACTAACCCATGCTTGTGGTGTCCACCAGGTGTGCTGATGTGGGAGGTGTTTACCTGTGGCAAGATGCCGTACGGCCGACTCAAGAACACAGAGGTGGTGGAGCGTGTACAGAGGGGCATCGTACTGGAACGACCCAAAGCCTGCTTCAAGGAGGTTTACGAGGTAACTCGGCCGTCGCACTCAAGTCAGGACCAGAGAAAGCTCCCTCACTGTTGTTCTCGAGGTTATTCCAGTCCACAACACAAACACCAGCACCTGGAGTCAATCCTACAGGACCAGGTTGCCGGTGAAGGGAGGGTTGAGGTTCGATTCTGGGCTAGGTTCACGGGAAAATAATTTTACCAAACTCTGATTTTTTCACTGCGATGAAAAAGAGTGTGACCTTATTTCCTTTAGTTATTTTAGGTTCTGTAGGACTAAAAAAGATTTAGCGACATTATTTACTTGGGGATTCTATCTTGAGAAGTGAGCTACATCTTAACTTGATGCACCTAAGCACCCTAAAGCACTATCACACTTAGTGGCCAATGTACGAAAGTTCATTCTGTGAGGTCTATAGTTTCTTCTGAAAACGTTTACCCTCTTCCTCTGACAAGTATAAACACTCTACTATTTGCACCTTCATAGTTTACATCCATTCCTGTTTCCAGCATGTGGTAGTTTTCTATCCAAGCCATATATTCTCCACTACCAGCTTGCTAGGCCTGTCGTGGCTTTGTATGTCCTATAATCTAACTCAAGACTAGGACAGGCACAACATCCAGCTCCCAGCTGTTGATGTATCAATGTGAAAGGGTAAACCCACATTTCATCAATGATACATTTTCTGACCATACCGGGAATCAAACCTGGGACTCTTAGCTCTGTAGACAGACACGCTACCCACTGAGCTGAGATGTTAGCCGAGGAGTAAGATTCACTGCACACAAAAAGTATTAATTGAAACTCTGTATTTTAAATTTAACATGTGGGCCATTTTGGTGAGTGAATTAACTCGTCTTTTTTTGTTACTTTATCAGTAATCAGATAAACATTGTCTGGAGAAGGATGATGTAGATTAGTCGAGCAGGAATGTAATCTTGGATATCAGGTATCTTTTACTATCTGCACAGTCTTCTGATGAATGGACGTTTCTGACAGTTAAGTTACTAGATCTTCTTTCATGTATTCAAAGGTCAAGTCGTGTGATCTTCAATATTGCTACACATGGAAGAAGGTTCGGTAAAGAGAGATAGGAACATATAAAAGGTAACAAGCAATGTGGCTTTTGTTACCAGTTTCGACCACGTATAAATATTTTCTAGAAAGGTGCGGCAAATGTTCATTCATAAAAAGCGCAAAGCATACTGTTAAATCTAGAGCGTTGAACTTTGGGAATGAATCAAGACACCCGGTACAGTTAAATTTACAAAACTATCCAAGCTCGCAAGATGGAAATGATCTTTTAGTTACTAATAAAGCTGTGTCATTTATCATATTTGTAAATTTGAAAAAATGACACATGGACAAGGGAAGCACCCGGAACCTATGAGCGAAGAATGACCCTGAGTACAGGACATTTCATGGATAGCTCAGTGGTAGAGCATTGGCGCTGTAAGCCAAGGTTCCGGGTTCATTTCCCATATCCGGGTGAAATTCTTCTTCAAAATGATGAATGAGGTAGCAGGGCTGAGTAGTGCGGTGTTGTACGGAATGGATGATAGTTAGTCACTCTAACCTTTCTTGTCGCCCTGACGCAGATTATGAGGAAATGTTGGAGCCACTCCCCGGAAGAGCGCCCGTCGTTCCGGAATCTGAAGGACCAGCTGGTGACGGTGTCCCAGGGTCTGTTGGCCGACTGACTCTCCCTGCTGCAGTCCTCCCTGCCTCGCCATTCCACCAGCGCCTCCGCCCCTCAGCCCGGCCCCGAGGCCTGCATCTTCTGTGCCTCGTACGGCCACCCCTGGCTGGAGATCTGCAGAGTCTTAGAAGCCGCGCAACACAAGTGAATTGTGTGCACTCGTGCGCTTTCGGCAAAAAAAATTAATTAATACTTAAGGCTATTTTAATGTGATACGACTTGGGGACACGTTATGTACCTCGATTTCAAGGTACCAAGGTGTACCAACCTCCGGAGCAAAATGTACGACCCAATTCCTAGGCTCGTGTAGCAAACGTACGCTACTGACTTTTGGTTATTTAGGTGTTTTTTTGTTTTGTTAATGAGCAGGCTTGTTAAGAAACGGTAGAGGACACCTACTAATTATTAGTAGATCATTTATTTGACATTTAGCAAAAATTTTATGGTTTTATTATTAGTATTTACTTACTAAAGAAGGCTATTCCATCCCATCTACTGGTAGAGTTAAAACAATACCAGATTTGATGGGGCGAAAAGTTTGTGGCTAGATAACTTTAAATTCTAGCGTCATTTGAATAATATTTTACCATTTGGAACTTCTTAAATTGCTCTTTAGCAAAATACGAAAGCGCTATTCCAAATTGTGTATCATCACTTGTGATACACAGGATTTTATATATTTTATCAGGAGATAAATGTTTTAATGCAAATATGTTGTTTATTTAATACGACTGCATAATAACAAAAGTAGAAATATTTTAGGAGCAAACATTGTCGATGAAATTTTAACCATATTAAGTAGAGCTGGGTCATTCACCCACAGGCCAATATGTATGCTTGATAAATCCTTTAATAATCATAAATTGTATTATTCATACTGAGGGTGTTCTTAAGGGTTTGCCTACCCTCTCTGGAGGTGTGTTGAGCTTTCAGCTCTCAAAATAGATGGCGTTGCTAACGTTATACAAACTAGTGAATTCCAGCCATCAGGTTGGCAGCATTACTGGTTTGTTTAAACAACTGGGAGGCTGGCTGACCGGTAATCAGTCAAGGCAGCAAGCGAAATTTCCTAGAATTGATAGAGATAAGAAGTGTAGTGTCGGACCGTAAAGTGTGTAGGCGACCAAGTTTGACTAAACGTGGGGAGATAAAACTTCAAGATACAATCATACTCTCGAGCAGAAAAATTAGCTTATCCATCTCAGTCACCTAGACGCTTCTGTTTGGGGGTTCAAATCCATGATGAGGGTATTTTGGGGAGATCTTATTCAATTGTTTTCTTCCACTCTCCCACGCTAATGGGGGTACTTTTCCTTAATTAATTCTGCCTTCATCATCACCACCCCAATATCGAATTAATATACATGCATTCCGCCCAAACAGGAAGTAAAACGTGGTGATTTTTAGCAATATATGTTGATTACTTTTATTTCTCATTTGGTATAAAGCTTCAAAATAATTGACACTAGATTATAAAAATTCTCAACTTAGCTGTCTCTATTACTGTCCGGTTTCGCGAGTTATTTTGTCTTATGAAAGAGGATCATGTATTTAAAAAATGTGAACCTTTAAAGGTCTTGAGTTTATTATTAGCGACAAAAGACTAGGGTGGAAAAATATGTCATATTGGTCTATTATAGGCTTCGGGCAGTGTCAAGTTCGCTAAATCAAGTTGACCAAACATGAATGTGAATAGTTGGTCAGTTTGAACCCCAATCGAGTCGAGTTCTCTTAGTCCTAAATTCTAACTAGATGCGAATAAACGTGGAGTACGATTCGGAGCGCTATTATCCCTTAGCTTGTGAAGCCTGAAAAAATAATTTTATCATTATTGAACGAGTTTTGGTCAGTTGGTTAACCCATTTTGGGGGTCATGGCCTAATGGGTTGCCCTTAAATTACGTAGGGATTTTAGAAGGGGCGGGGTGGGAAGTTCAGTATTTCCCTACGTTTTCTTACGAGGGGTTGGGTAGTCATAATTTATCTTACGTAAGGATTTGTATGGGGGTGTCATGGAAAATCTTACGATACCTTACGTGGGGTGAGGAGAGGGTGGGTTGAAAATCATGTAAAAAGGCCTAAAGGAATTTAAGGACAGCCCTTAACCAATTTAAGGACAGCCCTTAACCAACGTAACCCTTCCAGCTCTTCATGTATTATTATTATTATTATTATTATTATTATTATTATTATTATTATTATTATTATTAGCACTGCGTCTTATCACCCGCTTGGGTTATGCGCACTTACACTAATGTGTAATGGTAGGGGTGATTGTGAGATGAAATGGAGGACCTACAGTTTAACGTGGGATCCGAACCACGGTGGAGACCTGGCATTCCACACATTCACAAGTTGTGATTAATACACGTCTTGTCAGAGGTGAAGGAAGGGTTTGGCAATCAGATAAATCTGTGCCTGGACCGAGGATTGAACCCAGAACCCTCAGCACAGAAGTCTGACACCTTATCCTTAGCCCACCAAATCACCTTCATGTAATAAAAGGACATACATATCTGTTGTCTTGCAAAGTATAAACGGTCGCTCCAAATGTTAATAATGCCCCAGAGATAAGTTAAACAAAACCAGATGAAAAGATAGTATTATAAATCCCATCACTTTATGTTAAAATCTGTGTTAATTGGTCTACCAGACTTACTACTACTATAATAAAATAAGTTATTATTCATAAAACTTAGTGTTACATCGCGTATATCCGGAGGTACACGTACCACAGTTTGGAAATCACTTCTCTCTAGTCTAAGCCATAAGTTGTCGATGGGGTTCCAAGGCACCCTACGGTACAGCGAGAAGATATGGGAAGTTAATAATTGAATCTATATAAATATTGTACTAGAAAAATATTCTTGATTTAATTAATATTAATTTTATTTTTCTAAGATACAATATTAATTAAAAGTGAGTATTTTTATTTTTAGTACGTCGTCTATTTGGAGATGTATCAAAATATACTGCCCTGAAATAAAGATGGAGAAACCCGTAGTTTCATAAAAGTAAACATATAATTATGAATCCCCTACACCCCGTTCCCCGTTTTCTCTATAGAACATACTAAAAATAAATTCAAGTGTCCCAACAAATTTAATACCTCTAGACCAAATTATTTAATTTTAATTTTAAATATATATACTGTACATGTATGGACCTTATACTTTAAACGTGAATATTCTGAACCAGAACATGACACACCCAAGCATATTATTAAATGTTACAAACGGAGTTCCCCAGCCGTCAATGTATCACTATGTAGGGGGGGGAGAAACCTAATTTCACCACGATAATTATTTCAATATGGTGGGAAACGAACACAAAGTCCACAGTTCAGTAGGCAAACGTGCTGTCGTGAAATTAATAGTATAAATATACATTTATTTATTTTAATTTGGCATTATAGCCTATTCCATTTTAAAAAATTTACTTAATTTAACAATAATATATATTAAATAATTTAAATATAGTTTAAAATTACAATTATACAAAGGAATAGAACTCGTGTCAAGGTGTCATTTACATTATTATATTCAAATGCATACCTGTGAACGGCCTTGAATCCATCCCAAATTGCACTGTGCTAACTTATAAGTTAGTTACAGAGCTTGTTACAAATAAATGCCACTAAGGCTAACTTTGATTAAAAATATATTACTATAAAGAGTAGTCAGAATATAGTATATTATTTTTTTCATACAAGCACTAAATTGGGAACCAATGTTTAATAATAAAAAAAAAAAGAGCTCCTTGTGTAGGTTCCATATTGTTGAACGTCCTAAGTAGTATAAAGTATAAAAACAATTTTTTAATGATAATAGGTACGCCTTTGCGAATCTTATAAATGTCAAGTCCGAACCCGAATCATAGTAGGATTCGGATTCAATTCGAGATTTAGATTATTTTTCAGATTACATCCAGAATTTAAAATATTAATATTGAAAAGATATAAATTCGATTTGAAATTTCGAATCTAAATAAATCCTGAGTTCGGATTCGATTGGTTTAGCTTAAAATTTGAGTTTATAATTCTTACTTAGAATCCAGTTGCGTAGGCGAGTAAATAAAGAAATTAACTTGAGTTTCAGGTCTTAAAGGAATCACATTGGTGACAGTTGTTTGTGACAGTGAAAATCCTCTTTAAAAGAAAGAAAAAAAGTAGCTAGGCCCATCTTGTAAAAAAAAATCAACCTTTGCTTATTGATTGAAAAAACCGGTAGGATCTTTAATTGATGTTTCAACTTTTAAGATTAGTGTTATTGCATAGGCCTACATTTGTTTTAATAAACCTAAAATGTGTCTATAAAGATTATCATTATATTTTGAAATATTTTATTATTGGATTGGAACTCGGAAACTTAGCATAGTGAAATATTCAACACGTATTCTATTTGAAACATCATAAGATAGTAAGCCTAAAATAAATTGTTTGGTTCAGATTTTAACCTATTTTAAAAATAAAATAATAAATCAATTTTTTTAGGTAATGGATTCGACCGGGATTTGATTTGATAAAACAAAACTAGCATGAGATTCAATTCTTACGCGATTCAAATTTTTTTTCAAGCATGAGATTTGATTCGGATTTGATTCAAGTCAGCCAAGATTTGGATTCAATTTGAAATTGAAAATAATGATGGATTCGCACGGGCTTAATAATTGCCCTAGTATGAATATTTTTATGAAAATATTTAAATTAATATTATTCTAGAAACAAAACCTTTTATATTTATAGCTTTGCTAACAATCTTTTTTGTTTGGTTTTATAGACGTTGAAATTTAGCAGTTGGTAGTCAATATCTTGCTCACGTGTCATAGTTAGAAAAAAAAACCTTATGTTTTATAGCTTTCTGTATTTATTTGTATATCTTGGCCTTATTGAACACAAATTGACAAATAGGTGAGGAACATTTTAAATGTTTTATAAAAGAATATAAATTAAAAACAAATCAAGGTGAAGACTACTCATAAGCTTCATAAGTGAACCATTTTTCAAAAAATTGTTGAAGGAGGGTCACTTCAAATAGTTTATTAAAACCATATGATTTTAAAAAAATTGGAGAAGATGACCACGGTTTAAAGTATACATAAGATCAAGTATGAATGAGAAACTATTAAACGGCTTTAAACAGAAATGTAACATTGTAAGTAACTATGCTATTTATAACTATGACACCCATATGAAAATGATCTGGATCCGCCCCTAATAGACCCGACCAAGTTTTGAACCCCAATCGTTCCGCTATCAGCAGGCCAATTTAACACTGGGGGGGACGCCTTAGAACACTCGGCCACTGAAGTGGGTATCGATTTTGGTTCCATTTCAGACCCACTGATTCGCAGACAGAATTGGAAGCACTGTAGATCGAACCCGGGACTTCGGGACTTGTGGCATAGGGAACACAAAAGTTCTTTGACTTTAAAAGTTTTAAACATAGTTTACTTATCATCGGCTCCATGTCGTGGTCAAGATTGCTAAGGCTCTATGACTGAGTGCGTAAATTAATCAGTTCTAGTAACTTTGCTAGTTCGATTCCCTGTAAGGTTGAAATAACTTTGTACTAGCGTGATACAAACTCGGCCAAAGCACAAGAGATTTTGAACATATAAGTGCGTTACAGAGCGTTAGTAACATTTATCTACAGCTTAGAGCTTTAAAAAAAAGTACTTGAAACCTCAGAATAATCGCTACATTGTTATATAGAAATGTTTATTTGTATCTTAATTTTGATATTATTTCTACAGTGAATAAAATAGTATCGCTACTCATCCGTTGTACTTAAATTAGTGGATACAGATAGCCTAAACGCCAGTAATATATGTATACCATTAAACAAATTTTACCCTTTACGACAAGCAGTTAAATAATCAATTTTATCTTAGAGTTTCTTTGTACGCCCTTTCTTCTATCGACCCATGCTTCACAAACTTGTTATTCACAAGGATATAAAATAATATTGTGTAAATACTTTTCCACCTCAAAATTGATACAATCCATTGGATCTTGTTCGAAAGCAAAAAAGTCACATTTTGTTAATTATATAAAAAGTAATCACCGTGGGTACTTATTGTTCGGGATTCGATACATTTCTTCTGAAAAGAGCGCACAAACTGCGAGAATGCAACAGTGATCACATTTAACAAGCTAATAAAATAAAATAAACATGTTCACACTTTGACTACCAAAAACATCATTCATTAATTTTTTGAAAAATAACTTATTCCAAAGTCCAATGAGAGTAAAATCCTAGACCGTAAAATAAATATAGTAAATAAAAACATAATGAGAACGTCTCCAAATTACATTTAGATCCTATTTTATTTAAAATAACTATGTTTGATATGAGCAGGAATGTTTATTTTTACTTATTATAATAGTGGATTAAAAAATCAATGTAGGCCTACAGTAGTTTTCTTGTACTCTTGAATATTAAAAAACTTATTATTTATTACGTGTAATGCTCAAGAATGAGAAAAACCGTGAAAGAATATAGGCTACGAGTGAAGATTTTTTACATGTTTTACTGCTTCAGGTAAATAAGGGCTAATGTCATAAATCTTTGTATATGGAGAATCATAAGGATTTTTCTTTGAAAATAATGTATTACTAGAGTAATACTCTCATACAAGTAAGTAGGGACCAACTATCTTTATTCACACAGAAGTTAGGACTTTGTGAATATTTTAGTTGCTTAATATTTTAAGATGTTTATATTTAATTACGCAAATTTGTCATTACTGTACACTGGCCCTTCTTATCCCAATGCACATGGTATATTTAATGTTTCTTTGGCTCAAGAAGGTCACAGAGATTAGCTTGACCCTCCACTGCCGCCTACATTCCAATACAGCAGGTTAGCCAACGCTTGTAAAACGACACTAGCTTGTAAAGGGGTAAAGATCATACTAACGGCACCTGTTATCAACTAAGATAACTATTTGTAGAAGGAGAAGTTGTATTTAAAACCATGTATTTTTACTAGAGTGTCGGCTTGGGAGTCTTTAGGACTCAATATCGTCGTGATTATTGAAGCTAGCCCAAATTAAAAAATATATTTAAAAAGAAGAATAAATTATTCATCAAGTAATATGTTATAAACAAACACTCTAGCTTAATATTACAAAGAAAATAAATAAACCAATTAATAATTTTTGTTTTCCCATTTAAAATGCATTGATATGGAAATATTTTAACGAAAATATTTCAATAACTATTTTTAGCATGGTTTGAAAATTCCATAAGAATTATGAAAGATGCCCAGATATGTTACTAAAATAAATAAAAAATGATAATGTTGAATTATAAAATATTTTTTAAATACATTTTTTTGTTTAGAACCGTGCATTTATGGGTAGGCTCAGCCTTAAATAATGGCACTTCATTTAAATTGTCAGCACAAAACAATTGTTAAAATTTAATTAAATCCAACATTTTGATGTCTTTTTTTTTTCCTACAAACTTTATTTTCATCATTCTCTTTGGTATTCTCTCCTTCTCTGTTATTATATAATAATACCATCTCAGTCTTGCTTCCTCTACTATCTCAAGTCTCCTGGTGACAGCTAACTTGCTCTCCTTGTCTCTCTTACATTCACTGTCCTTGTTTCTCTTGCACGTGTGACAATGGATACAAAGTAGACCCTGTACAACACTTCCAAGGCACTTCTCTTCTCCATAGCAGGTCTCTTACACAACTATAGAACAACTCTCCATAGCAGGTCTCTTACACACCTATAGAACAACTCTCCATAGCAGGTCTCTTACACACCTATAGAACAACTCTCCATAGCAGGTCTCTTACACACCTATAGAACAACTCTCCATAGCAGGTCTCTTACACACCTATAGAACAACTCTCCATAGCAGGTCTCTTACACACCTATAGAACAACTCTTCATAGCAGGTCTCTTACACAACTATAGAACAACTCTCCATAGCAGGTCTCTTACACAACTATAGAACAACTCTCCATAGCAGGTCCCTTACACACCTATAGAACAACTCTCCATAGCAGGTCTCTTACACACCTATAGAACAACTCTCCATAGCAGGTCTCTTACACACCTATAGAACAACTCTCCATATCAGGTCTCTTACACACCTATAGAACAACTCTCCATAGCAGGTCCCTTACACACCTATAGAACAACTCTCCATAGCAGGTCTCTTACACACCTGTAGAACAACTCTCCATAGCAGGTCTCTTACACACCTATAGAACAACTCTCCATAGCAGGTCTCTTACACACCTATAGAACAACTCTCCATAGCAGGTCTCTTACACACCTATAGAACACTCAGCTATACTCCATCCAACCCTACAGCTCTACTAGACCTTATCCTCTTCCTTGTCATTACCATCACTTCACTTTCCACCATGCTGAATTTCATTCCACACTCTTTCACTTCCTCATTCCACTCTTGTAGTTGTTCCTGTATTTCCTCTTCCTTCTCCCTCCATACTATCAAGTCATCGGCAAACATCATGGCTTTCATTCTTTCCTCCTGAGTTTTCCTCAAACTTTGTTCATTACCATTACCATTACCATTCCATTACCATTACAATTAGTAATGGATGAAAGGGCACTCCCATCCTCCCACTCTCCGTTTCAACACAACTCCTGTTATCCTCATACAAGCTTTCCACTTCCGACCTCCTCCATCGGTTTCCAAACTTTACCTCCATCCAAACTATCATGTCTTCTCCACATCCATAAATACCACCACCAAGAAAGTTTTGTTATATTTGGAAGAAGGCACAGGAAAGGAAATTGCGTAGCATATTTCACTCTCCTTTCCTATGAGTTCTGATAGAATGAAACCTAGGTCGGGAGATTGGGCGGTAATAATTTATTTTCTTTAAAAGGCAGCCATTACATCTCTGTCCAATGGCAACAGTGTAAAGTGTGAACTGTGTTCTTCTTTTCACTGTAAAAACCATATTGTGTTTGTTCCTTTTATAAGTTTGTATTTACCTTTACTCTTTTACATCCATCACAGTTTCCAGCCTGTGGCCTGGGTCACTTGTTTATTCAAGCCATATATTCTCCGACTACCGGCTTGCTAGGCCTGTCATAGCTTCATATGCTTATAATCTAACTTAAGACTAGGACAGGCACAACATCCAGTCCCTGGACGTTAATTTATCGTTGTGAAAGAATAAACCAACATTTCACCAATGATAAATTTTTCTCCCATACCGAGAATATAACCTGGGACCCTTAGCTTAGTAGACAGACACGCTACCATCTGAGCTATGGTGTCTGAAACTTTTACCTTTCCTTCTTCCAAATATAACAAAATACCTCAAAAAGCAAAAACGGGTTTTCCTTAAAGAGATATATTACTAAGAAAATGTGCTAACAATATCTATTTGTTACTCTTTCCAAGTGCAAGTTATTCTTGTTTAATTTATATTTTAAACATAGGGTTTTTGTTTACTTAAAGTGTTTTAACATAAGAACTATATTTCCCTTTAACAACGGCTCATTTGCCAGTAACTTTAATATTGGTCTGTCCCCGTGATTGGCCCAGCCCAAACCTATCCTCTTTAAAGGACAAAAGTTTTATCATCCTTTTAAATGTCTTCACTACAGAAGATGCATTTATGACTTTGTAACATATTTTATGTTTGTATCTATGTTTTTTTAACAACACGCGTTAAAAAGCGGAAGTGAACACCGAAGCTATGGAATGTCGTCGTAAACATAACTATCCCAAATGACGACTCCTTTATTTCAAGGTGAAAAAAAGTGTTTCAGAACTAAATACTTAACAAAAAAAAACCTTTTTTCATGAGACGGAACATGTTTTCTCGGGACACGATTGTGGGGTATTGACGAGACGTGGGTCTAACGTGTGTAATATTGTTCAGCGTTGTTTCAAGTTTTATTGAAGCACTGGCATTGTGGAATTCACGGTAAATTCATTGTATACTTTACATTGTATTTAGATGATTTTAAAGTAATCGTTAAAATAGAATTTTAGGTGAGAATTAGAACTGGAAATTTCTTAACCTGTAGATCTTCTCGTTTTTAAAAATCTCAACGTTGTTTTCACACACACACAAAAGAAACATTAAAGAAAGCATTTTATATAGTGTTATATAGTTATATGTTTTCCAGTTGTCTTAAGCTACAGCCAGACGAGCGGTAAAATTCGCTTGATGCAAGCAACAATTGACGCTGGAATAATGCACCCAGTGTGTTAAACTGTAACGGGCCGAACAATTAGGGCTGTGGATTAGGTACGCCAAGTCTTCGGCTCCGTCTTTTCTATATTTCTTCTGTCCAACTCTGAGTCCTTCATAAAATGTCTAAAGTATATGGGAAGCTTCTTTGGCATTGTGAATTTATAGTTTATACGTTATTAATGGGAAATTTGATATTAAGTTTAATAATTCTAAGCTACTAAATTATTTATCAGTGAAACTGTTGATATCACCTAAATTAAATAGCCCAAACTTACCTTTAAGTTTTAAAAATTGATTTGTGCTTACATTAAGAGGTAGCTTGATGAGCCTACAAAACTTTCATTCTCAATAATTAATAATAAATAATAATAATAATAATAATAAATTAATAAATAATAATGAACTCTTTCCAGCCTGTGGCCAGGTCCTATCCTTTTTTAATTAAATTAGACTGTTAAACTTATAATTTTAAATTTTATAGGCCTGTGACAAAGTTGTTTGCAAAATGAAATGCCCCCCGTATTTGCCGGTGCCCGAGTTTAATTTTGTAATGCCCGCACGATACAAAAATTTGCTGCCCGACCACCCCTAATTTTTGCGCATTGACACATCAGTGTTATGCCTCTATAATGTTCACATCCTCTTCCTATGCCCTTTCTTCAATATTGGTAATAAAATACCTTTTGTTCAATCCTCTGGCCCTTTATTCTCCCTCCACACTGCCCTTGCTACTCTATATCTAAATCTTGAATGAGCTTGGTTCGAAGCTCGACAGCCGAGGACTTGCAGAACCTTAATTTCACTGAAATTTTCATAGCTATTGTTATTTGTCATTCCACCTCAAGCGAAATATTCCGTCTCATCTGGGCGTAGCCTTATTTCCCAAAATAAAGTGCTAAAATTCTGTTTAAAAAGGGGCAGTATGATGGGGAGTTAAAATAATTTGATATTGACTTGAGTATTGTATCTGATCCACTTCTCTTTCAAACACTGTGATAATGTTAACTGGCCAAGTTGATAAATTAGGTTATATTTCTAGTGTTTGTTTGAAGTGAGTAACTACCTCTCTGAACTTCTCTTTGTATTCGATTAGTTGGTAATGTGTTCATTTTGCAACTGCCTGCTTTTTATGACAATAAAGTCAATAATGTCTAGTTTTCTTATTCTTTTTGTTCATGACAGAAGGAACCATTGTAATATTAATACAGATTGGAGTATTTGGCATTCTTTGAAGGTCTCACTAAACTGCCCTTACAACAAATTAGATAGCTAATTCATGTCGTACAACATGAACCAGATGGTCGATAATCTCGCACTTTTGTAGAAATAGGGAGACATTCATAGTCTTCCACTCTAGTTCAGTGTTCCATCATTCCTTTGTCTAGTGATACATTTTCCATCATTCCTTTATCAAATGATTCATTTTCTGATTTAGTGAAATACGTGTTCCATCATTCCTTTGTATTGTGAAACATGTTCCATCATTCCCTAGTTTAGTGAGATAAATGTTCCATCATTCCCTGGTTTAGTGAAATATGTTCCATCATCTCCTTGTTTGGTTAATTTTTAACATGACATTTAGAATGTTTGTTAAAACTGTGTTGAAGCAACAGATTGAGTTGCTCGCTGCTATTTTACAGGAACTTGGTTAACTACACTAAGGCTCTCGTCAAATGACACTTCCTTACCTAATATATGGGATTTTTGAAACATAATAGAAATTTGGAAATTTATAGAAATAAGGAGATAAACTGAGTGTAAGAAATCTCACCCACTATAAGAAAGGAACACGCTCCAGTGGTCGTATTGTCTAAGGCGTCAGGCCACTTTCACACGGTAGGGACACCTTAGACCATGCAGCCACTGCAGCAGGCCTTATGTTGTTGTCCTTTATGTTTATAAAGGGCATAGGGCTGAAATATTATAACTTAATTTGTGTGAGACTTGTTCTTTTCTGGAAGTCGGGAGATGTCACCTTTGTACTCTCGTTTATTCCCTGGGTGGGTTTTATTTATTTCTAGGGGTGTGCAAGGCGTCATAAACTTTATCATGGCTTGGAAAAAATATCAATTTCACTCGGGTAGACAACTTTGACATCACAAAGCTTCGCCTGGGAATTACAAAAGATTCCCATGTGAAAAAATCGGAAGTAATTGTTTTGTATGGTGATAGTAACTTAATTCATCAACTCGGAAAGAAATGTTACAAATATTTGTGAGATAAAACATGTTCTGAATTATTTCAGTGTATGATTTTATATACATACGCATAAGATAGTAGATATTTTTTTCCAACTTAGAGCAATTAACAAATAGTTGAACGTCAATTATTTTAAGGTTCACTTCGAATTGGTAAAATTAACTTCGCACACTCCTATTTATTCCCACTCATTAGTTATTTCGGTCACATGATATGTTTTACAAAAAATTAAAATTTAAGTGCCAAGCTTCCTCAATTCTAACATTGGAATAATTTTAAAAAATAATAGATTAATATAAACGGCTCATTCTCGTTTATTTTTGTATCAAATGTTTTAAGTTTGGATATTTACCTTTAGGTTCCATTAAATTGTCCTACTAAACAGCACATTTTGTTTCATGATCACTACTCGGAGATCTAGTAAAGTGTTTCAAAAAAATCTGTCATCTGTCGTAGCTTAATTTTACTATTTATTTCTGTGACAGGGTCAGCTATAAATTAATCTTGTATTTCTCGTGATTGTTTAGTAATCAAACATTAGTTAGTCGCTATAAATAATATATTTGCCCGATCGTAATAAGAGACGATCGTGACATTATGTAACTTGTGTTAGGAGTTCACCAGTGACCGGATGTACGGCCTCGTGAAGTGTTTTATCCTGTCAATGGAACGCGCCAGAATTTTAATGACAGCATTTATCGTGTAGTTTGATCTTTTTACACCATAATAATAAGAAAAAAATTTTTGTAATCGATGTAACATATAAATGTAACATTTAAACCCATTTTATATCGACAACCATTTGTTTTGCTTCTTTTTTTTTTTTTTTTTTTTTGTCGCAAACTGTAACTGAAGCAAGATAATTTTTGTTGCAAATCTGACTCGCTAGTCCTATATCTTTGTGAAAGAAGAAAAAAAAAAAGAAAAGACTTCTGCATTTGTATTTCATTAAAATGTGTTTTTTTTTAATATTTTAAATGTGAACTTTGGCAAGAGTGAGCGAGCGGAGCGAGCGCCAAGTACTATGAACACTAGTCCGCAAGGTACGATACGTTGGTTCTTTGAGTGCTTGTATTTATTGAAAAGAGATCTCATTGTATCGAACTGTAACGTTATGGTGATAAAACTTTGTTATAATAATAATGTGCACTTTGTGTGAAAACTTTTGGAACATTCCTTGCTTTGTGTTTTATGAGAGATTTTTTTAAGAGTAATTTTATGTTTTTACTCATTATAAATAAAAGACTGATTTCTTCACGTTTGTGTTATCGTTGTAAAAAGAAAAAGTTGGATGTACTTATGTTTGTTGTAAAAAAATATTATATTCTGCTTTGTTGCTGCTTGTATCACTTGGGTGAAGAGTAAATGGCTTAAATGATTGTTATATTGACTTGAACATTATTTAACACAAACAGGTTAATAGGGCAGCCATCTTGAGAATATTGCCACATAGAGTTGTATTACCTTATTAGCGGAGGTTTTGTTCAATATTTGAACATAAGAATAAGAAATAATACAATAAGGTGCTTAGTGAACGAAGGAACGAAAACAGTTGACACTACACTGGTGCCACTGGACAGAGAATAACACAGTTCACACTACACTGGTGCCACTGGACAGAGAATAACACAGTCCACACTACACTGCTGCCACTGGACAGAGAGTAACACAGTTCACACTACACTGGTGCCACTGGACAGAGAGTAACACAGTTCACACTACACTGGTGCCACTGGACAGAGAATAACACAGTTCACACTACACTGGTGCCACTGGACAGAGAATAACACAGTTCACACTACACTGGTGCCACTGGACAGAGAATAACACAGTCCACACTACACTGCTGCCACTGGACAGAGAGTAACACAGTTCACACTACACTGGTGCCACTGGACAGAGTGTAACACAGTTGACACTACACTGGTGCCACTGGACAGAGAGTAACACAGTTCACACTACACTGGTGCCACTGGACAAAGGAACACAACCGGCTTGTTACCTCAGCATCTGTCAACCAAGGTTAATCACTCGGTTGTGTGATTCAATCCCCTAAATCAAGAAACCAAAGTAATACCACTAAATGACACACATACCAGTCCCAGTGTAAAGGGTTCCTACTTTATTTACAATAGCTGTATTGTTTTATTATTCTTGTCCTGTGTTTCCCTTCAAGTGTCCAAAATACCAATTTGTAATAGTAACAGTTATTTTGTAGATGGTAAAATTTGCTTGCAAACTCAAAACAGACATTCACAAGATTTGTTATATGGAAGTATAATACTATTCATTTGTAAAAATTACAATAAAAAATATGTAATGTTTTATTCGAGCATTGCAATAAACTTGATTTGACGACAGCTTGTAAAGACGTTGAACAAGGTATTTTGTAGAAACTCGGAGGTGGGTTTGTAAGGAATGTCAAGGGGTAATATATTGTTTATTGGCTTATCTGGAGTCCTGCAGAGATCATCATGTGGGGTATAATGTACACTTGCTGCTTACAGTAGTTTCTAGAAGGATGACTGGAGATAAGATAGTGTCATAGTGTAATAGATCAAGGTAAGACTGCTACCTTGCTTGGGTCCAATATGGTGTAGCTTCTTGACTGATTACACTATGACCCTATCTTATAAGCTACACTATAGTGAAACCAAGCAAGGTAGCAGTCTTACCTTGACTGATTACACTATGACCCTATCTTATAAGCTACACTATAGTGAAACCAAGCAAGGTAGCAGTCTTACCTTGACTGATTACACTATGACCCTATCTTATAAGCTACACTATAGTGAAACCAAGCAAGGTAGCAGTCTTACCTTGACTGATTACACTATGACCCTATCTTATAAGCTACATCATAGTGGAACCAAGCAAGGTAGCAGTCTTACCTTGACTGATTACACTATGACCCTATCTTATAAGCTACATCATAGTGGAACCAAGCAAGGTAGCAGTCTTACCTTGACTGATTACACTATGGACCTATCTTATAAACTACACCATAGTGGAACCAAGTAAGGTAGCGTCTTACCTTGACTGATTACACTATGGTCCTATCTTATAAGCTACACCATAGTGGAACCAAGCAAGGTAGCAGTCTTACCTTGACTGATTACACTATGGCCCTATCTTATAAGCTACACTATAGTGAAACCAAGCAAGGTAGCAGTCTTACCTTGACTGATTACACTATGACCCTATCTTATAAGCTACACCATAGTGGAACCAAGCAAGGTAGCAGTCTTACCTTGACTGATTACACTATGACCCTATCTTATAAGCTACACCATAGTGGATCCAAGCAAGGTAGCAGTCTTACCTTGACTGATTACACTATGACCCTATCTTATAAGCTACACCATAGTGGAACCAAGCAAGGTAGCAGTCTTACCTTGACTGATTACACTATGACCCTATCTTATAAGCTACACCATAGTGGATCCAAGCAAGGTAGCAGTCTTACCTTGACTGATTACACTATGACCCTATCTTATAAGCTACACCATATTGGATCCAAGCAAGGTAGCAGTCTTACCTTGACTGATTACACTATGACCCTATCTTATAAGCTACACCATAGTGGATCCAAGCAAGGTAGCAGTCTTACCTTGAATGATTACACTATGGCCCTATCTTATAAGCTACACTATAGTGAAACCAAGCAAGGTAGCAGTCTTACCTTGACTGATTACACTATGACCCTATCTTATAAGCTACACCATAGTGGAACCAAGCAAGGTAAGCTTTGTCTTCTGGCAGCCAACCTCACGGACAGTCCAAATGACAACAAAAACATGAGATAGAGATTAACTTTGTCAGTATTAAGTCAATGATGCTAGAAATAGTTTTGAGAAAGTAATTTAATCATTTTGTACATTTTGTTAAAACAAATCATTATTTTCTGATTTCAAAACTTTTTTGTTGAATACTTTTGGTGAGAGGACATAATTTGTTGAATATTATGATATAATTTTATGTCAAAATGAAAAACAGTAAATTTTTTACTACATACATAAGTTTAGAGTACTATGCTTTCCATTCCTAGATTTTAAATGTCATACAACGAAATATTTGATTTTATATACATAGTCTTACATTATTCAACAATGATAGAACATTAATACTTGGGTAATAGTATACACGCAATTACACTACTCGCAGTAACAAATGTAAACAGGTATACATGTTTAATGTCGTAACCTTGAAAAAAAACTCCGATACGTGTCTGCTTGAGACACAAAGCACCAACCATATACTTCCAATTTAATATTGGTATCTTTTAAACCTGTAGTTTTCAACATTTGTTTACTTAAATAAAATACTTCTTTGCACCGAGCAGCGCACAACGTTCAGAGTTGGCGTAATAAAAGGCCCCACCCTGGTTGGTCGAATGATCCAAGGAGTTACGATAGCGATTGACTGAAGATAGTTTCCCACTCTGCTTCGATACAAGTGTGGGTACACTTAATCTAAATCTAACCTTCCTCATCCCTAACGCAGTGTAATTAGTCCACATGCATATGAGCCGAATGGGTAGTAAGACGCTATGAGAGACTGACCAGCACGCACACATACTTATTTTGGTCTGACAGGAAATGCGCATGGGTTTGACAGTGAAAGGAATTTTTGTTCAAGAAGCGCCAAGCCTACATTTCTCACTAACCACTCAACCACGTGGTTCGGTTTCACTGGTAGATTGAGTACAGCGCCGCACTTTAGGTGTAAGAGGTCAAACTATGAACCTGGCCCACTGATAGTAAACTATTAAATTATCTAAAAAATAAAACCTCTTTCACCTAATTCTTTTTAAACGTTAATATTGAATTAAACTTACTTTGATTATTTTTTTTAGCAACAATGAAACAACTTCAATTTGTGCGGCACAACACTCGAGAACCGCTGGTTTAGATTGATACGTGTCAGGAATATTGTCACGGTAGTAATAATAGCATACCAATAATAACTCATCTGAACTTACAAAGACACAGTATTTAATACACGACAGAAATAAAAACAGCAGAAAGACCATTCTTGACCTAAAGCAATGATTCCCAAACTGTTTGGGGAGTGTGCCTCATTACCAGAAGGAAGAAAAATCGTCAAACAATACATTTTAATATTTCTTGTTACAAGTAAAAGTACCTAACGTTATCTAGTTTCAAAACAACGTTCATCTGTTTGTAGTAGAGGTGTACCGATTCAGCAAAACCGAATATCGATTGTTAAAAATAAAAAAATAGTTCATACGACGACTATTTACACAGATTAATCCCGATTATTGATTATTTATTAATAACATTTGGGAAATATGATTAAGAGAATGATAACACTTATTGTAATTAATACAAAATATTTTATGTCTAACCAGCGCAAGTTGGTACTAGATTGTTAGTTTCACCTACGGTATGAACTTATATTTCTTTATCTGGTTATGTAATCTTTGCACAGGGCCATAGCCAGAGGAATTGCCCCCCCCCCCCCCCCCCCCCATCATACCAGAGCAGGTGTTGGGGTCAGATTGTATTGTATACCTGTTGCAGATGTAATACATTAGAACAAAAATCTTGCTATTATTACTGTGGCTTGCAATTATTGTCCAGTTTATAATTTGCTAATTTGTATTAAATAGTATCAAACTATTATATTTTTGCATTAAATATCTATTATATTTTTTTTATTAAAAATAACTTATATAGATAATCTTATTCAATAGCCTGGTCTGATTATATGAGCTTAAATAAGTGTTGTAGTAAAGAAAAAAATTATAAATAGTTTGAATTGAATGAAGAATACTTTTTGTTAATAGTTAAATGCTACCTCATTTACTTATGAAAAAATGTAGAAGTAACATTATTAAAAAATATTTACAGAATTATTTTATACTTAACAGTTTCACCTTTCTAGCTTTAACAGCAAAAAATCATTTACCATTTCATCGTAATTAATATTTTTAGGAATATATTATTTCTATTGATAGAATTTCCAGGTGTGTTAACCTGTCTTGGCCCATTGATGACCTTAAGTAATTTTTTATTATTTTTAGCTTAATAAAACCTCGTTCACCAGACGCATTAGTAACTGGCAATGTCAAAAATAATCTGAAAGCAATTACTAAATTTGTATAAAATGTAAATGCTTTTGAAAAATTCAGATTTTTTTCAAATAAAGAACTCGCTTAAAACTAGCTTCCCCCCCCCTCTCTATTTCAAAAGCATCCAGATCCTTGTCATATTTATTTGCTAAGCGATTTGCACTAGCTTTTAAATCTTCTAAAGTCAGATACTTGCATCCAGATCCAGATAAAATGCATCAGCAACTATGTAAACACTCATTTAAATTACTATTATTGTACGCGTTTCTTATTTTAGTAAACCAGTGGGATAAACTATTTGATCAGTTTTTGTTTCAGCGGCTGTTAAATTTGTATAAATATCAATGTTAATAAACCTTACTGAATGTTTGTTAACAAATTAAAAATAACGTGTTTAAATGTTATGTAGGATTGTGTCATGTGATCAGCACAACGAACCCTCGGGTCATTAATCTCGGTTTTTTTAGACCAGAGCCGCTACTTATTTATTCAAGTAGCTCCTTAATTGTCCTCACGAGGCCGAGTTTGACCTCATTCCAGACCCACTGCTTCGCAGGAAACTCTGGAACCGCCAGGGATCGAACCTGGTACCTCTGGAGCTGTAGCCAGGAGCTCTGACCACTAGTCCACGGAGGCAGCCAATGTGATGTAATGTGTTGGAATTTTTTTTAAGAGGCTGGGGAAAAGGGGGGTGTATCTAAAATAGCAAAATTGGGGCTACGGGTTAATAAGTTTGGGAACCATTGCTTCGGAGTGTCACAACCAATTAGAGAGTGTCCGCCATTTTGTCCGGCCTTCGCTACTGACAAAGTTTAGCAACCAAAACCTTCCATAAGTGAAAACATTCAATCAGGACGTCCCTCGATCCAATAAGCATCACTGAATGGTTTTATAACACATTTACAAAGATAACATGTTGCCATGTGGAGGATAGTAATTAACAATCGTGCATCGTTGTGCCTAATGTCAAATATACACAACGATACACTAGAAGTAGTCATGGACTTGCTTGTAATACAGAGAACAAACAATGTTGTTTAACTGAAATACTCTAAACACAAACATCGCCTTACTTTGTGATGCCAGCAATCATCTGATGCAATGATTAAAATACAAATAAAACATACTTTTGTTGTTGACTGTACTGGGTATAATACAGACGCACATAGTCACTTCTTGCACACTTCACTAAAGAGAGAATATAAACCACAAGTAACACTGGAGACCGTTTATAAACAATTAATGATTATCATCCTTGAGTTACTTTGGTAACACAAACATCGATATACACAACAGGTTAACCAACGTCGGAGAGGAAAAAAAACATACAATTTGGCAATCATTCAATAGTGATTATCAGGGGTTTTTTAGTTCTCCGCAGCGAGTCTCAAATTGTTGGACAACATCTTGAGATTAGCTGCGGTATGATGGGGGGGGGGGGCAGTTTTCTTCTCATAACATTAGATTACACCTGTTTACATTTCGTAGAGAGCTAGAGTCCAATCTTCATAGGAAGGACCTTATCTGCCAGCTACAAAAATTACTAGATCTACTTTCACATATTGTCATGTCATGTGATGTGATCTATAGCTGTCAGTTTTGATAAATAATATCAATACCTATATAGTAACATGTTATCAATTTTGGCGACAAAAAAATATCTAAAAGTTCCTTTCTATGGAAAATGGACTGTAGCTTTTTACTTTCACATAAAATGGACATTAAAAAAAAAGGTACCTTGAGCAAAACAAAAGAGCTGCAATATTATACTTTAAAAGAAATTATGTAAAATGGCAAGGTTCAGATATGTAATAATATAACAAATATTTTCTTAGTTTTTCACCCCTAACCAACAAAAGAATATAACAATTGTATTATTTGAAAGGCAGAGTCTGTAAATCACAAAGTGACTTTATCTTCTAAATCTTAAAACTTCAATTGCTGGTGGAAATGTACATCTGGTTTCCACCATAAGGTCCTGGGTGCTAATCATACCCGTGGTAAAGTAAAAACTAATAAAAGTAAATCAGTCTATAAAAAAACTATAGCAAATCATGTTTCAGGTAATGAAAGGAATTTTGATTTTCTGGGGAAAATAAATATAAAGTGTTCACATAATCTGTTGGAAAACTAAATGACGGCTGTTTCACAGCCTTGACAGGTCGCATCGAACCAGAATTCTTTCTTTTAAGTGAACACTGGTACAGTTCTTCTTAACTTGAGCCTTTTGGCACTTGGATTAACCAGTTAAGATAACCTGGGGTACCACCATATCTGGGGGGGGGGGAGCAAACTAATGTTCTGTTGTAATCAGTTCAACATAAAACTCTTAAATATTAAAAAACATAAATTTATAATTTAAATATTAGTTAAGTAAAAACAGATTGCTTTATATTAAGTGAAATAAATGCACAAAATGGCCGAGCTCGTGTTTAGTGAAATTCAAAGAGAGTTTTACAGTTTTATTTTAATATCAACTTTACTACAAAAAAAAACTATCCATCAATCCCATCTACAAGCCAGTCATACTATCAAATGGGGCAGGGAATAGGAACGTAGAATTGAGGTAAAATGTACCTGAATTTGTATGAAGTAAAAAAAAAAATTACCGTAGATCCGCAGGCCACCCTAAATCATAGATAGTGCCGCACATTAGACATGTCTGCTCTAGAAAATAGTTAGTGTTTGTCAACTTTTTATAAATACATAAACAACTGGATGGGCTACGTTACCTAGGCCTTGATGCACGAAACTGGAGACAATTCGAGAAACACTTCTAAAATAATGTTAATACATTGAAATGTAATTTACATAATTCGCTATAAACGTTTTGAATCTGATTTTTTTTGCTAGAGCTATTAAACTGCTCATGAGTATTTTATGTCAACATAGTTTTAGAACAACCCCAGCTCGAGGGTGGGGAATCTGCGGCTTTCCGAGCTGTTTGCCGCGGAATTTCCGCATACTTCGTCAGGTATATCTCTCCATCTCTCAAACAGCACCTATTTTAACTAACTAAAATAAAAAAGCATTATTTTTAAAGCATAATATCAAAAAATGAGCCGGTCTTCATCTATCTACAGTTGGCGCACTGTCATATCTCGACAAAACTTATTGTGTATGAAATGTGTGACATTATGAGGACCCCACGGGGTGGCGAGCGGCCTTACCTGCCCCTGCTTTTAACATTAATCTAACACTTGCCATAAAGAACACCAGAGATGGAGATGGAGTAGGAAAAATACCGCAAGGGAGACCAAGAAAGAGATGGGAGGAGCAGATAAAAGAGAACATGTGCAAGAGAGAGGAGAAGAATGGTGGAAGGACAGAGGAAGATGGAGGCATTTACTAAAGTGACCTGGCCACAGGATCAAAACAGTTGTTGATGATGACTTAACTGAACATGAATTCACATTTGAAAAATAATATCAGAATTTTCTCTAAACTTTAACTCGGCCAGATCGTTTGAATCAATTTTTAAATATAATATTACTCATTACTTTAAATATTTTGCAGGAAAACGTGTTTTGATATACACCGAAAAAAATCTAAAAAAAAACCTTCAAAGATAATAATAAAGTTGTTTAAAAAAAAACACAAAGTTACAAACCAACAAATGCAGGTACTAACAGAAATATTTCCTAAGTTTAAGAGGTCGGGTTGTGATCCCGCTCGGCTGCTAAGTTACGACACAATATTCAGCCTGTAATGCCCTCAGTTCCATTAACTTCCCTTCAGCTAACAGACAAAGGATCCTCCATACAAATGTGTGTGTGTGTCAGGCTGAACCTCATGTCCAAGTCACCTGCCCCACGAGGGGACCCTGGTCCGTTCTCCCACATCACCGAGATATGTACTAGACGTTGACGAGGTTGGTAGCCCTACATGTCCCCGGGTAGGATGTCGGGTATGAGATGCTTACACAAGTCCTGCTCGCTGCTCACAAACACTACCTTGCTGGAGGTGTTCTCGTCCAACCTGGAGACAACCGGCGGTACCAAACATAGTTAAAGGCCCAAATACTATTTTAACTTTAAAATAACTATTTGAGAAATTACTTCATTACTACTATGCATATGTTTATAGTGTTTACATTTTATATAATGTATTATCTCCATAGTTTAAGTATATTTAAACATAATTTTTTTATAGAACTGTACTGTCCATATAGTTTATAGATGAGCTCTATAACCATAGTTTTATAGAATATTATTATGTACATATTATGATCTATAGACTCATAGGTTTGATAAATTCCTATTAATTGTGTCTACTAGTTGAACAGTAATAGGGAGGTCAAGGCGTAGTTCTACCAGTTTCTCCCCTCCCCCTCCTATAATATGACGTATGACGTCACACACGAGTCCAGCCAAACCTCGATTAATGTGCGACCTTGAGGTTTAATTGAACCAGATGTTAAGTGAGCAACAACTTCCCACACTGGCTGGGATATCTTCATATGTTACTCAACACGCGTGATTAGCTTAATATGGGAGCACGCATCACAGATCTAGGAGAGAGAGAGAGAGAGGGATAAGAGGACTGGGACAGAATACTCTCATCATTTAGTATTAGAGATGGATAACTCCAAGCTTTGATACTCAAAAATACAAATAAAAAGAATTTTATGTTTTAAAATTTTGAATCTATATTTTTTTTACCATCCCCACAACCTCTAGGAGAGAGTAAAAAACATTAATTAACGATATTGATGGATGTCAATATGTCATGGCCTTCTGAACCTGAGGAAGTGTTGTGTTGTTTTTGAGGGGGGAGGTTCCCCCCCCCCCCAATACGGTCTGTCTGTTACTGGGCCTAGAGCCGAAACCATTTTACCAATCAGGCTAAAACTCTATACCTAGGGTTTTGTGAGGTTTTGTTACGCGTTTCACACCCCTCCGGATGAGTTCTGATAGAATGAAACCTAGGTCGGGGGAGGTAGCGATAATTGACGATTTTCTTCAAGAATCAGCCATTACCTCTTTGTCCAGTGGCAGCAGTGTAAAGTGTGAACTGTGTTTCGTCTTTACATCGTAACAGCCATTTTGTTTTGTTCACTTTTCTCTTTACCGTACCGTCTACCAAATATAATAAAATGTACCTCATAAAGTGAAAAAGAAGTTTTCCTTAAGGAGATAATTATGTAAACAAAATAAGAATTTATAAAAATCATAAAAGGAAGACTAACTTCTTTTTGTTTACTTATTTTCTAAGATTTGGATTCAAGAAAAGTTTATTCGAAACCAACTAAATGAAATGTACCGGGTGTAAGTGAGTGGGCGTTGTGCGAGTGGGGTACATACCAGCCCTTGATGACGCCCCAACATCCAGAGAAGAGTGTGGGGGCGTTCAGTATCAGACAGACGCCCAGGCGCTCAGGGTAGTGACGACTCAGCAGCCAGATGAGGTTTTTGATCATCTGATAGTCCATGCAGCTGAGACCGAACTCCTTGAGGTCGAACACGATGCAGAGGTTGTCGACCACCTCCTCGAAACATTTCTTGCACGCCTCCTCCTGAGACAAAACAAGGCTCTCAGTAAGAAGGACTGGGTTCAAACCTCACAATCGACCAGTTATTTTAATGTACACTGTTGTGTTGAAAATAATGAATAACTTATAAGTTTTACACAAGCTGGGAACAAGATGAGGGAGGTCAATTTTAGGGACTAAACAACTAGTCGCCTGGAGAGAGGCTGGGAGATCACATTGTGTGCAATTTGACACGACCCAACCCTGGACTCATGTTAGGAAGCTCGACTCCTAAACACCCTCAAAGATAGTAGGAAGTCCGACTCCTAAACACCCTCAAAGATAGTAGGAAGTCCGACTCCTAACCAGATAGAGAACACTCAAACACCCTCAAAGATAGTAGGAAGCCCGACTCCTAAACACCCTCAAAGATAGTAGGAAGTCCGACTCCTAAACACCCTCAAAGATAGATAGGAAGTCCGACTCCTAAACACCCTCAAAGATAGTAGGAAGCCTGACTCCTAAACACCCTCAAAGATAGTAGGAAGTCGACTCCTAAACACCCTCAAAGATAGTAGGAAGTCCGACTCCTAAACACCCTCAAAGATAGTAGGAAGCCGACTCCTAAACACCCTCAAAGATAGTAGGAAGCCGACTCCTAAACACCCTCAAAGATAGTAGGAAGCCGACTCCTAAACACCCTCAAAGATAGTAGGAAGTCCGACTCCTAAACACCCTCAAAGATAGTAGGAAGTCCGACTCCTAAACACCCTCAAAGATAGTAGGAAGTCCGACTCCTAAACACCCTCAAAGATAGTAGGAAGCCGACTCCTAAACACCCTCAAAGATAGTAGGAAGCCGACTCCTAAACACCCTCAAAGATAGTAGGAAGTCAGACTCCTAAACACCCTCAAAGATAGTAGGAAGCCCGACTCCTAAACACCCTCAAAGATAGTAGGAAGCCCGACTCCTAAACACCCTAAGTCGTAGCCTACACCTCAGCGAGGACTTACTCAATCCCAAACACAAGTAGAGCCCCTCGCTAAGTGTTTCACCCCACATATCTAATAGTAAGTTCGGAGAAGCTCCAAGACAATATCAACAATGAACTTGGTCAGTTCATCGATGTTTCTCTCGTTGACGTTGTGGTTCCTGGCCGGTATATAGATGACAGGTCGGCCGACCATGTCTCGGTGACGCAGTACTCGAGCTTTGTTGCTCTCCAAGTGCTTCTTCACAATGGGATTGTCTTCAGTCAACGACGCAATGTCATACTCGCTTCGCCATTTGTTGGTTTTCAAAATAGCCTGAAAACCAACAGAGTGTACAATTATTTTAAATTAGGTATTCAAAGTATCGGGAATTGTTTGGAAACTACATTACATACAGGATGTTTTGTTGTTAAATCCTTACAATTTAATAGTACTATGAGTTGAGTTATTAGACTCTCTATAACTTCCAATACGACACTTTGGCTCTGTCGGTAGCGAGTCTGTCTATTGAACTAAGGGTTCCAGGTTCGATTCCTGGCATTGATGAAATGTTGGGTTTCCCTTTTTAAACTGATGAATCAACGGTTAGGGGGATGGGTGTTGTGTTTGACCTGGACTTAAGTTAGTTTCTAACTCATGTGTTGATAGATATAAACGGTCGGTTCAGAAAGTGCAGGTAAGAACACTTACACCAAACAAACTTTAGACAGTTCGTTTACTTTCCGGTGAAAGTAAACAGACCTAGACCGAGATCATGATCAACTTTACGTTCAATTGATTTCAATGTAATGTAACGCAACGTAATGTAGGCCCTACAAGTTCTACTTGTGTTTTTAAAAGGAAGCCAGTCTGCTCCAGTGGCCGCATGGTCTAAGACGTCATTTTCCCAATCTGGACTGCAGAAGAAAGAGAGATCAGGTTTCGATCCTGGTCAGGTGTACCGAGTGTGGTTTCCCACTCTCCCTTCACACAAATGCGAGAACACTTCCTCTAAAATTCATTCTTCCTAATCCCTAACAGTGTAATTAGTACAAACATAAACATAAACATATAACCTGAGCCGGCAGTGAGATGTGGTACTGAAAATTTAAAAAAAATAAGCCATCACGACCCAGTTCACCTAATATTAGAGTTGTGCGAGGGAGAACTTTCAAGTTCCAAAAACACTAAGTAGGCCCCTAAAATGACCAGACATTTCATCTAACCAATCATGTTGTGAGCATCATCGACGACGTTGTATGCAGACAACTTCTTACAAACAGTTTGTTCGCATCTTGCAAGCTCTAAAACATCGTAGACTCTTGTTTCACTTTATTTAATACATTCAGTGAGATTCTTTTGAAAGTACTTGTATAAGGTATAAATGATTGGGTTTCATTTTAATGAAAAATTTGTTTCCAAACAAGTCAAAATTCATTTAAACTTATTGCTCGAGTAGTTACATAGCGTGAATACTAACAACACGTGAGTTTAGTTTCTTTATTCTTTTTTAGCACTGCATCTAACTAGGTATCCGTTCAACGGTCCCAGGATGAGGTCATTTTCTGAACAACAAACCAACCTGAAAAGCTGCATCAATGCTCTTAAAGGCCCTCAGATATCTTTTGAGGGACAATTCATTGTGATATTGAGCTGGGTCCGCGTCAGAGATAAGTTTCATTCGTTCTTTCAGGTCCTTTAAATCTGTTTCACTGACAGGTTTCAATTCCGTAGGATCTGACATTGTGAAACTGAAAAAAATAAAAATAATTTATTGAGAACTGAACAATATTATTAGTAAATGGTGATAAAATTTTATTTTATTATTCCTATTCAACATTAGTAGGTTTAAAGGCTAGAGCTTATAGGTCACCCTCCCCTTAAACAAATCAAACTTATGTTAGTTTCAATTGCCCTTTTAGCTAAAGTTCAGAAAGATAAGTAATATTTTGTACATACAATATATTCGTTGACCAAACTTAAGCTCTGAAACAAATTAGGAGCTGCGAATTTTCGTAAAAATTAACACGCTTAATCAACAAAAATTTTACATTTGAAATTAGTATACATGCTAGCTAGCAGACAACACTTTTGTCTTGCGCCATATTTAACACAGATCAAGTTATCACGAAAGATCCGTTAAGTTTGGGTTAAAATGATTGTAGAGTGTTTTCCGTATACATGCTGCTCTCTAGACAAAACTGGTAGCACTTTTATTATTTAAAATAGTGGTCTCGATAGCTCAGTAGGTATTTTATTTAAATAGAATTATTAAAATTACGTTCTAAATTTATTTATTTTGTACTGAGACATAAATGTACTTAGTTGATTAGTGAATCCTTCTCATTTGAACAATTTTAAATAACTAATATTTTTCAAACCAAATGAAATAGTAAAATTTTAAACACACTAGAAATATTTTATTTCACTAAAAGCTTAACCCTTTAAGGTTGGATTTTTATTTTCATGCAAAACCCGTGGCTCTGGTTTGGTTTATACTCATGCATAACGCATAGATAATAACAAATAGTACATATATAGTACATAGTGCGCAAGACGTTTAAGTACAATATTTTCAATACTAGATTTTATAGTCGATAGAATATAGTGCTGAATACTATACAATTCATAAAGTTGATTTATCTTAAACTTGCTATAGGTAATGCACGGAGTGTACTATAGATAGTCATTGGATTTAAAACGAAACAGCCGATGAGAATGCGATGAGAGGATATTGCCAAATAAACGCCAATATACAAGCAGACAAAAATAATCAGCTTCATATTTGAAATGCCTTGTGGTAAATATACTTGTTTGTTATTCATGAGTTATCATTATTTAGCGTAATTAACTATGATTGCCTATATAATTGCAAATAAAGGAGAAGTATTACCTTTTTCTTTCTGTTATTGAGAAGGTCTACTATAGTATTAATGACAATAATGAAATTGGAACCATAAAAAAGTAGAATTTGATTTAATAATAAAACAGACAAAACTTCAATTTAGTACGTTCAAGTTTCAAAAGATACATTAATTAATTAAGATAGATTAATTAACGTTGTTTATTTAGTGAATCCTTTATTGAAGTATTATTAGAGAAATTATCTAGTAGTGAAAAGAGGTTATGTTATTTACAATGAATAAATAGTAATATGCATTTATAACAATGTTAGATCATATTGCGGTAAACCAAGCGAATAAAAAGTTTACACGCTGTGTATAGAGAAGCATTGGTTAAAAAAATGGTCTTGGAGGGTTGGGGGAGGGGACCGGTCACAGACAACATCATAAATATATACCTTATCCATGATCATAATGATGAATCTGAACGGAAATGACTTCATTCTTTTTTGAGAGTATAGATTCCAAAAATAATTAAAAGAGGTTGGATGTGCAAATTATATTGTAATAGTTAAACATCAACAAAGAAATAAAAGTAATTTTCAGCAAAAACTTTTGTTATGGTGTTGTGTATTCGTAAGTTATAGCAAATTAGGTTATTTAATACATGCGTTGTATATTTATTGGACGAGTAAATTGTTCCGATAAAAAAAAATTCTTAATATTCAAAGAAGAACCTCCGTACATCGTGTACGCTATGATTAAATGAATACATCTAATTCTTGAGAAGGTAACTATTGATAAAGCCTGTTTATTTTCTTAGATACATTATTAACATCTCTGCTTGCTCCACTTAAAGTGTCAATCCCCCACGTGGTTTTTTTTGGGGTTTGTGGACAACATAAGATTTCATATCGCCGGGTTAAAAGAACATAAAAGTACTTATTTGTGTTGATAAGATTAATATCTACCCACGTCATAACCATTAAATGTTATTCCACCACAAAATAACTATTACCAATGATCTAACACTAATTTACCACACCTTACTGCAAAGAATTGGATTTATGTGGGTTTTTTTAGCACTATTTACTACCCGTTCAGTTTTTACGCTTTCCTTTAAAAGTAAAAATTAGTTTGTTTTAAGCAAGAATGAAACACAAGAATTGTACCTTTCAGGCTATTGTTTTGTCGAAAAACATAAATTTTATAATAACCTGACATTAAACTCACATAAAAGTGGGCAATCCAATGATACTGAATTAAAGCTTATTAAAAAAACCTTTTTAAATGACAATTCTAAAACAATTTCACCCAAAGGTGAGTTCTCGCTTGTAATTTACAATTATTCATTTACATTTAAAGAAAGGTGAATTCATTAATTCCTGTACAGTTATTTTCTCATACTGTAGGGCCTATTTTGTTTTCATTTTCAATAACTATCTTAAAAAATGAAAAGTAGATGACCTTTTCACTTTCAATGAAAGCGTTAGATAATAATTCACTCCAATGAAATGAGTGTTCTGGTGTTAATTTTGTATTCATTTTCAAAAATTCCTTAAAAATGGCATGTGAGAACTCGCTCTAATTGACGCAGGAACAAATATTTATGAAAAATCTATAAAATTGTACACATATTATAGAGCCAATTAATGTGCATTAATCGTTCTGCAGCGACCACACTTCTCTTTTGCAGCAAATTAATTTCTTGAAAATGGTTAACTTTTTCTTATCTTATTGAAAACACTCTCGCACATCCAGCAAAATCACACGAGGCTAAGTTAGAATGCAACTGAAAACATAGTAACTTACATAAAGAACTAGTTATTTTCACTACAGTAGCCTACCTATATACATTTCACACATTAGGGCCTATATATCTTCAGCCTGGCTCGACACATTATACAACAAAAGCAGTAGACGACTACCAATGAGGTGGAGCTAGAGGTTTGAATCTCGGTCGGGTGTATTTAGGCTGGTTTTTCTTAAATGGTTTTACACACGAATTGGGTACACTTCTTCTAAATTCATCCTTCCTTATCCCTAGCCTATTAGCGTGATTAGTAGCTGAGCGTATAACCACCTGAATGGGTGGTAAGATGCGACGCAAAAAAAAACAACTTTCCAGCCTGTGGCTGAGCCAGTCTAGTAAATTGCCTCAGGCTTCCTCTTTTTTTTCCACCAGTCTTCCTCATTTAATTGTTTCCATTCTTCTCCTCTCACTCTCTGTTATCTGCTCCTCCATATCTTCATTTGTGTCCCTTGTGGTATTTATCCTCCAAAGATTCTCTCCATCATTCTCCTTGGGATCCTCTCCTTATCCATACTACGAGTAATGTTGGTGACCTTGTAAAATCCAACTAATATCCAGATTTAGTAATTATATCTGCACAGGATTTGGTGCTAGTGTTCCAGCATCCTTAGTATGCCACACGTCGACTGAAGAGTAAACTAGATTTGTTAGTCATCGCAAAGAATTAAAATGTGTAATTTTTAGTGTACCTAATAAAATGTAATTAATTGTGGTATCAACAAAATACAAAGGTCTTAGAAATGGGTTCCTGCTTTATAGGTTTTGGGTGCGATGAAGAAGATGAAGTCCAATAAAAACTTTGCCGCAAAAAGTAAAACCGCTCCACGGGTCACAGGTGGGACAAGAAAAAGACGCGTTGAGAAACCGAAAAAGAACTTGGGCTCTTGAGCGTCGAAGAATTTTTCAGCCGTGGCATCTCTGACTCTGATGATGGCGCTGGAGAAGTTCTCTGACGAAGGTTCATCCCTGGAAAATGGTGATGACAGAAGCGTGGATGCAATTGACGATGAAGTAAGCAGCGCGAAGACTATGACGATATTAGTGGCGGTAAAATCTCAGAGGACGATAAAGAAGAAGCAAACGAGCAGGAAAGTGTTTCTCATAAACATTCACTTAAAAAACTAAAAAATACAGATCCAGAGTTCTACAAGTTTCTAGAAGAAAACGACAAAAATCTTCTTCAGTTCAGTGTTTCAGACAGTGAGTCTGACCAAGATGAAGAAGACGATAAGATCCACGTCCCCCCTGACAAACTGGAGGTCGGGAGCGATGAGAGCGACTATGAAGAGGTGCGACTTGAAGAAGAGTAAGGGGGAAACAGTTCAGGTCACGCTGAAGATGGTGTCTGCTTGGCGAGAGCAACTGTTAGTCGACAAGAGCCCGGGGACAATCCGTACCGTGGTGAAGGCCTTCCACGCTGCACTTCATCGTGTGTCGGCCGAGGAAGACGATGATTCGCAGGACTTTAAAGTGGCGGGTGGTTCGGTGTTCAACGCTGTTGTGCAGCTGTGTGTCTTAGAGCTACACCCGGCCTTGAAAAGGATCCTCAAACTAACCTCCGTGAGTAGCAAGATTGACCCGGCCAAGGCCAAAAAGTGGGTGAAGGTGAAAACTGCAGTTAAGTCTTATATCGGGGATCTTTTAAGGCTCCTTGGTGGAGTATCCTCCCCTCACGTCCTTTCTGTGCTGCTGAAACACCTCCATCAGCTCATACCTTTTGTGACTTGTTTCCGCAACCTGAGCAAACCCGTCTTGAAGAGGCTGGTCGTGTTATGGTCCTCCGCAGAAGACACTGTCCGTGTGATTGCCTTCCTCTGCCTCCTCAGGCTGATAACCACCAAGCAGAAGGAGCTGCTCAATCAGGTGCTGAAGAAGATGTACATTGCATACGTGAACAACTGCAAGTTTATGTCGCCCAACACACTCTCGGGGATCAACTTCATGCGGAGGTCTCTTACCGAGATATATGCGCTGGATGACGCGGCATCGTACCAGCACGTGTTCTTGTATTCCGGCAGCTCGCTATCCACCTGCGGAATGCTATCACTCTGAAGAAGCGGGAGCACTTGCAGTCTGTATACAACTGGCAGTTCACACACTCTCTTCATCTGTGGGTGGAACTGTTAGGGGCAACAGCAAACAGATCACACTTACAGCCCTTGCTCTACCCCTAGTGCAGGTGATAATCGGGACAATCAACCTCATCCCCACGTCACAGTACTACGCACTAAGGTTCCATCTCACGCAGTTGCTGATAAACCTCTCCAAGAACACAAATGTCTTCATTCCAATCCTGCCTTTCCTTCTGGATGTTTTGAATTCATATGACTTCAACAAGCACCACAAGAAGGTCTCGATGAAACCATTGGACTTCACTTGCATCCTAAGGCTGTCCAAGTCGCAACTGCAAGAGAATGGTTTCAAAGACGCGGTCATTGAGAAGATCTACCAGCAGATCTTGGAGTATTTGGCAAACGAGGCACATCGGATCAGCTTCCCTGACATGGTGGTGCCAACTGTGATACAGATTAAAACCTTTCTAAAGACATGTAAGGTCTCAAACTACTGCAAGAAGCTTCGCCAAGTGATGGAGAAAATAGAAGAGAACGCTCGGTTTATTGAGAACGAACGTCGCAAAGTGGCTTTCTCTTTGGATGACAGAAAAGCCATTGAGGCGTGGGAGTCTACCTTGAAGGAGAGCGGAGTTCCGCTACAGACCTTTTACGCCTCTTGGAATAAACTTCACGTGCGTCAAGTTGCCAAGAGCGCCACCGATAAGAAAAACTGGGGGAATACAACATTCCCGTACTGAAGAAGTTCCAGAAAAGACGCTCTGAGGAAGTCGAGGGTCCTGTTGTGCTGTTCCCGTCTGACGACGAGTCTGAGGGCGAGGGTGCGTTTGGTTCCGACACGGGAGAACCTAGAACTAAACGCAAGAAGCGCACCAAGAAGATAAAACAGCAGACACTTGTTCAACCGGATGAAGTGAAGATTGAATCAGACGACGAAAATGATGTAGAGGATGTTGTTGAAGATTTGAGACTCTCGGACATTGAGTGATGTGTTCGGGGAATTTGAATTAATATTTTTTCTGGTTTTAAAGTCTTATTTATCTACAAAGTACATATTTTTTACTACAGCTGTACATTCGATATTTTTCATTCGGCCAAATATTGGAATCCTTAAACTTTAATCCAAATCTTTTTTTATAAAAATATGAAGGCTCCGAACACACAAGCATATAGTTTATGTATCCCATAGCATGCATAAATTTGTAATGCAAATTTGCTTGGACAACACATAGGCAACATTATTATATCCCAAGGGCAAGAGACGCTAGTTAAATTGTACGTTTTGTTCTGCTTGTTACTTTGTCAAAAACTGTCAAATAAAGATGACTACACGGAACCCTGCTTCTTAATTTTATCCTTATGGTGTTCATTTACAGTAACTTATAAATATTCCCTATACACCCACTTTGGTGGCCACATGGTCCAAGCTGTCAGTCTCCCAGTAGACTGGATTGCTCAACGACGGGGAGATCCCGATTAGAATCTTGGTCGGGTGTACTGAGGGTGGTTTTTACTTAGCGGTTTACCACTCTCCCTCCCACAAATGTGGCTACAATTCCTCTAAATTCAACCTACCTAATGCATTAATAGCATAATTAGTACAGTAGAGCGTCGGAAATCCGGACGTCAAAAATCCGGAGCGTCGCAAATCCGGATCGGCGGTGAGAGCAGGTCAAGTCTTGTACAAAAAACAATTAAGGACTTTTTTATCCAGTAAGTTTCCATTAATTACTGTAGATTCTTGTTTTTTTTCTAAAAAAGTATTGTAGAGTTACTAATCTAAATTACATAATGTACATGTTCTTATTCAATATACTTTATTAAAGTATTTTGTGTACTGTATTTTTCGAACCCTTCAGCCTCTATTATGCAATACAGTAGACTCCCGAGTGTCATGTATCCTCTAGTCAATACATTACGTATGTATACAGTTAGTGAAAGCACATTTGAAAATCCGGACAATTCAGTAATCCGGATGGGTCCCGGTCCCGATAGATCCGGATTAACAACGCTCCACTGTACATATAAACCAAATGATTAGTAAGACACTGTGCTAAAAAATATTTCTTATTTCACTTAATAATATCTTTGTCTCAAAATAGACCACTTAAAAAAAATAGCGGCCCTATGATGACTTTTTTTACGGATCTAAGTTTGACGCCAGCTTGGCCTCCTACCTGTTCTTGATTGTATTCATGGTGGCTACAGACAGGGAGAAGTCAGGGAATTAAAAAATATGTCTAAAAATCCCATTAATTTCACAACTAAACACTAAAACAAAAGTTAATAATACCTAAATAAAATAACATTTTAATTTTTAAAATAACTGATAAAACTGTTTATGTTTAGTAGATACAAAATTTTTTAATATGTGATCAATAATAAATAAAACAAGTCATCATACACCATTAAAACTGGAAAAAAGTAGTCGGGGGAAAATTGAAAAATGTTACCTGGAAAAGTCAGGGAATTTTGTAAAATATGTTTTGTTGCCACCCTGGTATTGCAATTAGGCACTTCAACGTGTCATGGCAGTGACCTGGCGGTCTAGGGGTAAGGTATCAGACTTCTGTTTTGAAGGTCCGGGGTTCAATCCTCACTACCGGCACAGATTTATCTAATTGCCAAACCCTTCCTTCACCTCTGACAAGACGTGTATTAATCACAACTTGTGAATGTGTGGAATGCCAGGCCTCTACCGTGGTTCGGATTCCACGTTAAACTGTAGGTCCTCCATTTCATCTCACAATCACCCTACCATTACACATTAGTGTAAGTGCGTATAACCCGAACGGGTAGTAAGACGCGGTGCTAATAATAATAATAATATAATTTTGTGATAACCACTGCGATTTTCCCATTTTCAAAACTTGATGCGATTGTATTTACTAAAGCTTTCCTCTGCATGCTTGTTAATTGAGAGTTGAGTCATTAATAATTTTAACTGTTTTATTGATCAAATCATTGTTTAATAAAGACTGCTTTAGTCCTCTTAGCTGTAGAAATAATTCAAAGATATATTCGACCGTTTCCAGGAATGTTACTATTAACTCCAGCTAGATAAGACATGTCATGAATCCTGAAGTATTATATAATTTGAATCAACCAGTGATTATGATTTAAAAGTTGGTAATTGTATACAACACAGGCACGAACTTGTCTCAAAATCACTGTAGGTGACTGTCAACTGCTGCAGTACAGTATACGATATCTTTGAACTGTCCTTGCATTTTTAGTGAGACTCACGGTAAATACATTCTCTGCAGTTCTCCTCTGAATGTAAACACATTTTCTGGAGCTTGATATGATATTTAACAAACAAATATTGACCACTAACAGGGCTGTATTTAGGCACGTGCAACATGTGTATCTGCAAGGGGGGGGCAAAATAATATGGAAATAAGACAAATATAGCAAACTTGAATGTAACCACTAAACAAATTTGTATCAATTTGCGTGAGGGATAAAAAAAATGGTGATTTGTTGGTCCTCCCCACTCAGTTTCTTTGAAATATTTACATAGTGTTCTTGTGTTTTCAATCAAAACGGTTAAATTTAAACCAATTATAGCTAACTGTAAGCTTCATAAATGAGGATTATTTTTATAGTGATAATTTTTTAGTATCATTTGTTATTAGTATTATTATTTATTTATTACTTGTACAGGAATATTTTTCGGCAGAATATTTGGATGGACTTTTAAATTTCTGTGTGTTTATGGTTTATTCAATTGTGTTACGATATTTAAATAAAATTTAAAATAAATCAGCAATATGTATAAGTTTCACAACCATATAATATCTGCAAGTCAATGTTGTAATTAGGAAAGAAGTAATATTGCTTAACACATCCCTGAATACTAACCATAACATAACACATTATTCAACAGTTCCATAGGCTTAGACTCTTTAATAATTTCACACTCTTGAAACAGTTTTTTTCAATAATGACTTCAATGTTTGTTTAGTTATTTCTTTTGGTGTACTTAAGTTATAAATAAATAATTTTTTTTTTCACAAAAAAATGATGTGCAAAGTAGTCATCAGTTGAAATAACACACCTTTCTTGTTCAAGATTGTGTTAAAACAGTTTTCAAATGTTCCTAATCACTATAACATTTAAATGGTGCCATTATTTACTAAAGCTGTTACATTTTATGCAGGTGACAACTGTACCACAATGTCGGAGCAACTGATCGCCCAGTTCCACAACTTGAGCGGCAAAACTGCCGGTGAAAAGTTCAAAAACCTCAACTCCTTCGAGCAAACGTTGAGGTCTTTCAGCAATAAGGCCAGTGAGCTAGATTTGATTATTGCTTCCATACAACCAAGAAACAACTTTGAGAAACTTTTGAAAGGGAAACTAATTGACACCTTTAAGCAACCTGAACAGGTAGTTCAGGTACTAAAGAGCGATGAAAGGTTATTCATCCACCAGGTCCTCCAGTGTGATTGGTTCTTCGGAGGCTTTGACACGGTGGATAAGTGCAGCGAGTTCATCAACGATGTTTTCCCTCACATCTCGTTGAAAACAAGATTTAAAGTAATCCATTCTCTCTCGCTTTGTATAAAGAATGCAACAATTGCGGAGGCGTTCTTTGAGGCGATCAGAACTCGGTACACAATACATCAAGCGGTGCCTCTACTCCTATGCTGTCGTGAGTCATTTATTCAAAATATTGTTGATACTTACACAGGGCAGTTGAATTTTTCCACGAGACAGCTCCTCACGATAGCAACTAAATATCCAGACTTTGTAGCTCTTTACTTGGAAAAAAAAACTTGTTTCGTTGATCATCACAAAGTGCTGCACTATTTGGCTGATAAAAACACTCCTATTTTTATGAAGATGTATGAAAATCATACAATTAATATAGGGCATTTCAAACTCGGAAGACGAGCCACGGCAAAAGTAATTAACACAAACCTGGCAGCTGTCATTAAGTCTGCTAAAAAATACTTGGATATTTTCAATCAAAAATACTATCATAAGTATTTCACAAAGCAACAGTTCAAAGATTTCTTCAAGGCACTTTTCCCAGACTCAAAGACAAATGTGTCATTCTTTTTAGATGGCGGCCATTTTCACACATTGCTCTCACACTTGACTGTCGAAGCAAGGTTGAAACTTCAACTAGAATGTTTTCATGAGGTATATGGAGAAGAGTTATTGGATCAAACGGAGCTGTTGAGTAAGAAACTACTCCGGGATCTTTCTCCGGAACAGAGAGACAGGTGTACAGAGGCCAAGGTCGCTTGGTGTAAAGAAAGGGAGGAAGATGAAACAAAATGGATTCCTTACCTTGTAACAAGGAAGTCATCACCAAAACTGAAAAAACTGTTGCGTGAAGCTGCTAACCTGGACGAAAGGATAAAGTTACTCTTGTGCCTTGTGGAGACTTGTGACGTAAACCAGGACACGAATGTGTTGGCGGAGGTTTTGAAGCTCTTGGTTTCCCGGTATCGCAACGATGACTATAATCTTCGAAGCAAAGTATTCAGGTTTGTCATTGATAAGTTTGATCTGTTGGCTTTGACTGACCAGCATATTAACACTCTCGAAGAATTGTTTGAAATATTTGTTGTGAATGATGAACTTGGGAACGATTTGTTCTTAAACAAAACTCCGATTGAAAAGTTTCTGCATTATAAACTGTTAAAAAATCAAAATATTGATAAGCAAATTGACAACATGATTAGACTAGTTTCAAAAATGTACTTGAGTGCCTATACCAAAGAATGGAACCTACTAAATTTACCGCCAATGTACGAGAAACGGTGTCTCGAGAGTTTTGTAGAACGTATTCCCAGTTTCCCAACTTTGCCTGTTAGTTTGCTAATAGCTGCAATGTCTCTTGAATATTCTTTTCAAGACTGGAACGAGAGACACAATGATGATCTGATGTCTGCGGTGAACTACCCCTGGATAATGTCACAGTTCAAAGAAGAGGTTGCAACAGATAGTGAAGGTTATAAAGAAACCCTACAAACTTTTCTACTACCTGACAAACTTGCAATGGAGGTGATATTTCCAGATTATGAGCCCCCCATTCCAGAAATTGTGAAAGATTTAAAATATTTCCTTCAGATGGATCCAAAGACTCTGTATGCCAACATTAATGAAGTGATGGAATACTTGTTGGATAAAAGGATTGTTTGTTACAAACGTTTGTTCATGATATGGAACCTTTTGAGCTTCCTGAATGTAAATGAGATTGTTGCGAATATTTGCATCAGCACTGTAAATGACAACTCCAAGGAACAGATCCAAAGACAGAATTCCATTTATGTTTTATCTTATCTTGTAGACGAAGATAGTTACTTTCAAGCGGTCGCTGCTCTTTGTCCCTCTTCAGATAAAGTTGATTTGTTGGGGGAGGACTCTAAGGAGATGATGACACTCAGAAAGACCATTGCTAATAATTTTAAAAACATTAATCCTTGGCACCATTACGATTTAATCCTGAAATTCTGTAAAGGAGATTACTTGAAGTTAGTTCAAGGTTCATTGGTCAGTCTATGTTGTGATATCTCAGAATCGAGGGTGATTGAATTCTTGAAGAAACTGGCAAACAATCCAGTGTCAGTGAAGAAACATGCCATCCGTCTGTCATGTTTGGTGATGCCCAGCACTCAGACTATTGAGCTGCTCTCGTCTATGTGGCGAGCGGAGAAGAACACCTCAATCCGAGAGGTGGTTTATGACCAGGTGTTTCATTTCTTCAAAACAGAACCTCTTCAGAACAGATATTTACTGCTCAGGCTGTGCCTGGAGACACTCAATATCGATGACAAGAATGTTTTCTCAAAGATGGCGAGTGATGCAGACATTCCTCTAGAATACAAATCTGACTACATTCAGCTGTGCTGGAACAAGCTTCACAACTTATACCAGCAAGGAGCCAAGACCATGCCGTTCATTGAGGAACTCTTTGAAAGCTTGTCTAGTGACCACATCTCTATGCTCCCTCATGAGTTTTGTGACGGTATCGTTGAAAAGTATGTTTTGAAACCAAACATTCCGTTTGGAAACACGCCTTTGAACTTCTGTGCCGACTATTTGCTGTGCAGCCCGTCGCTTGATGTTTTAAATTTTAGAATAACTGTAGTGATGAAACAAGTTAAAGTACTGGTGGAAAGTATTTCTGCAGGTCTTCCAAGTGTTGTGCACACATTCATCGACATCTTCTGCTCCAAGTCATGGAAATCAAGAGATACGTTTGGCTCTTCAGTCAGTTGTTAAATAAATTCCTAGCTGAATGGAAGGTTTGTGTGACCCCAATTAGAGATTTCCGGTCCTACTTGTTGCTTACATTCACCTCCGTCTACCACAACACTATCAGGGGTGGTGACTTTGCCGAGTTGGGGAAGCATTTGGCACCAACAGTTGACCACATTCTGGAAGAGTTCGGCCCAGAAGTTTTACAACTGGTGAGCGAGATCCTAAAAGGATTTGTTAATCAAATCACTAATGAACAAGAGGATGAATTTAAAATCATTGAGGGTCTGTTACAAGGTAATGTTTCCAACCAAGTTTGTATTCTCGGAGCTTTACTTCTCCCTCAAGATGTTCAAATTGAATCGCTACGACAACGTTTTATAGCCATTGTTGCCAAGCTTGATAAGAAAAATAAAACTGTACGAATATTCCTCAACGATTTGTACCCGCAATACTTTGAGTATCTTAAACATTTTAAGCTTATTTAAATTCCAAGTCCACTGAATTTTGTAATAAAGAAGTAAAGAAGAATTTGGTTGACTTTTCTCTAAACTAAAAAAAAATAATACTTTTGAGGATACAAATTGCTGAAACCAAATCCTGTGTAGATTAAACTCTTTAATTGTAGTAACCTTTTTTATATTCATGTAAGTTTGTTAAAGCTTGGCTACCATTCAGACCACATATATTTCACTTTGTTATATTATTTTACACTTGGTTTAGCTGCACTTAGTTCTAATTTTGTAATCATGCTCTCTCGCCTAACACTTTAAAATATTAACATGACAAATTTGTGTATTTTAATTTATCGTGATATATTATATAATATAATTGTGTGAATTTGTTTAATGTTGTATTACTTAGCAAAGTGAATTATGGCTACAACTAATTACTAAGTGTGAATACTATCCAAGCACATTGAACACAATAATTACAGTAAATTAGTTTTATTTAAATAACTATTTTGCCACTTTTTTAAA
Source organism: Timema podura (assembly GCA_033556935.1). Lineage (NCBI taxonomy): Eukaryota > Metazoa > Arthropoda > Insecta > Phasmatodea > Timematidae > Timema > Timema podura. Next base: position 88,566,180 of record JAVRXN010000011.1, read on the forward strand.
ACACTTGTATTTTTGCAATGACATTGATATATATATATAAGTGTGATTAGATATAATATTGATAACAATAATGTTTTATACCAAATAGTCAAGTTGTATGTATACAGGTACTTATTATATATTTTTAATTTTGTGATTTAGAAGTTGTCATAAAACATTGTTAGTTTGTGATGATAATAAAAGAATATATTGCATTTATTTTATACTGAGAGTTGTGATATTTACAAAAGTTATCCAGATGTTAGTTTGTGACACCAGGAACTGATGGAACAGAAAATATTTTGTAGCTTTCGCATAAAATATTACATTGTTACTATAACTGTACACAATAATACAATACATTTCTACAGCAGTGTACCAATAAACCTTTGTTTTATAACAATCAGGTGAATTACACTTGAAATAATATTAAGTTTTTATATTATTACAATTGTATGACACATCAGGGTAACCTTTCCTCTCTACAAACAAATGTTTGTGTATTCTATTAAAATTCACACTTGCCTGGTTTCATTAGATTACATGGTTGGAGATTGAACCAAATATTGTCATCATCATCATCATCAACTGTTTCCATCCTGTGGCCGGGTCAGTTTAGTAAAATGCCTCCATCTTCCTCTATCCTTCCACCACTCGTCCTTCTTTAATTTCTCTCATTCTTCTCCTCTCACTTGAACGCTTTCTGTTATCTGCTCCTCCCATCTCTTTCTCGCCCTCCCTTGCGGTCTTTTTCCTACGTACTTCATCTCCAATATTTTCTTCAGCGTCCTCTCTATTTCCTTCCTAATAAAATGCCCATACCATCTCAGTCGTGCGTCTTGATTGAACCAATATCGGGCCAGTTCCATAGTCAGACTCAGTGCGGTGCTATACTAAATACAGAACGACACACACTTAGACTCAAATGGAAAAGGCAAGTTCCGCATTCCGTTCTAGTCTAGGTAGGTGTGTTGTATTTGGCATCGAGGCGCACTGAGTCTGACCATGAATCTGGCCGATAATATTGACAAAAAGGTGCTTGCTATAGTTGTCGTCGTCACATACCAGCCAAAACGGGAGGATTCGAGTTTGACTGATCGACTTTAATTGACTCAACCAATTTGCTACCGTGTGAATGAAGGTAATTGTGCAAGAGAGTCGAGCGACTGAACAAGTCTTGGAAGGAACATGGAGACGTACACTCTAGTTATGTAAATATGAAAGCGTGGAGAGGTGCACCTTTCGAGTCTGGCCGAGACCGCAAATATAACAGCCGATGAAATCCTGTCCAATTACCCTCAAACGTAAGAGTAAAAATAGTAATTTGGTAAACTTTGAGTAATATTTACAAAAATACATCAGTCCTGAAGTAAATAGACATACCATGTTGTAACATAAACATGACAATCATCCGACTTACTGTGTTAGGTAAAAATAATACATGGAACATTTTTGAAATATTCACAAAGTAGACCCTGAGGGGGAGCATCGTACTTTGATTAGAGTACGATCCACAGGTTCTTAAACTCTCCGACACCTTAGCTCAGTCGGTTACATGTCGGCCAACTGAGCTAAGGGTCCAGAGTTCGATTCCCGGTATGCCAGAAAAATGTATCATTGGTGAAATGTGGGTTATTACTCTTTCACAGTAATGAATTAACGGTCGGGGACTGGTTGTTGTTCCTGTTCTAGTCATAAGTTATCTTATAAGACATTTTATGAAGCTACGACAGGCCTAGCAAGCCGCTATGGCGTGAATAAAAACTGACCCAGGGTGGAAACAGTAAGGATGTATAGTAGAAAGTTGTTAAACTGGAGTTCACAGCAAACATCGACAAATGTTAAATACTTACTGTAGAACTATTGAAAGTATAATACACTCTGACCTCTCATTCTATATTTGTTTTGTTTATTGCAAAAATAAATGTCGTCCGCCATTATTAAAACACAATTTTAATAATCTTTCATATAAGTAACCAAGATAAACTACCAGTGGTTTCCATAAATACGTTCATCTTCCTGGTTTTATTTTGAACCAAAACTGACAGAAGAATATAAAACAACCTAACATTATTGCCTGGGGTCGCTGGAAGTTTTGTTTTATGAAAAGGGGCCTCAAAAATTAGTTTTAGAAGTTGTGGACTACATTTATCGTGTTTTACGATAATATGATAACTACTTGTATGGGGTAGGGATGAGAAAGGAAGCATTTTAGAGATAATCTACCAGCATTTATGTGGAAAGAGAGTGGGAAACCATTTATGAAAAACCAACTTCAATGAGTCAAACCTAAAACAAATTGAAAAATTGTCCAAAAATATTCGAGGCCTCTGGGTTGACTACCATGGCTCAGCATAAAACCAAATTTAAATTCTTAAAATGTTAAACTGGAACAACAAACTCGAGTAGATATCTTCTTGTTCTGTTGATTAATATAAAATAATATGAGTGACTTTTTTTTTTAATTTATAGACCGGCCAGAGAGTGGGGCTCAGTGGCACACCAAGGAGAGAGCAAATAGGTCAATTGGCCCCCTTAGACCCAAATCATGCTAATAAGAACTTAAAATATATAAAGTTGAATAGTAAAATTGAGCACTGAAGTTGTGTTGAATGATTTTAATCTTTTTTTTGTCTAATAGGCAACTAGTTTCAACAATTTGTCTACCACTCCAAATATCTTCCAGATGCATCCAAATTTAATTTTTACTGGGGTAAAGGGTCCTCTGACTCCCCTTTGAGTTGTAGGTCAAACCTATTTTTTTCTTTTTTTTTAACTCTATCCCTTCTCCTTCAAAATTTAATTCTGGCTGAAAACATAATTTTTGCCCCCTCCCCCGCAAAGTAAATTTAAGCCTTGTTGACACGACCCAAGTATACTTGGACAAAGCAGACTTGGACGCTGTGCGCGCATCACTTGGACACTACTTGGATCGTGTCAACAATTCATTCCAGCCCACTTGGACGGGGAGGTTATATCCAAGTTGAGTAGGACGGCGACCAACTTACTTGGACCCAAATCGAACTTCGATGGGATTCAAAAGGCGCCGTCTCAGAAAACGGAGAGTGAAACCCATAAAAGGAATGTTTAATCAAATGGAGAGATAGGCAAAATGTAAGGTTCATGGAACTGAATGAGGCAAAGGGAGTGTTGTTTATTGTAACGAAGAGCAGATATTTCAGCTCTCGTGTTAGTATCAAGTTTTATTTTTACATTGCGTCTTAGTAACTGTTCAGGTTATACACACTCAAGTTCTTGAATTATTGGTTTTATAGATCCTTCAACTTGCATAGTAGTTAATTGTAGATAAACGTGTCTTCATCTTCAACCGCTAGGCCCTACTTCGCAAAATAAATTTGAGGAAGCTTCAAAAGTCTCAAGTATTCAGTTCCAGGTTTAAACTTTCTTTTTTCTATTTTCTGAACTTTTTTTATGGATTTCAACTTCCTGTATGAGAATATCAGTGACCGCTCCGATACCCTCCAAAACCAAATCCGCCATCTTTTTGATGTCTACATGATTGTCCATGTGACTAACCGTGGCAACTATCTTGGACTAAGTGCACTTGTACAAGAACACTTGGTCAAAGTTGTGACCCAAGTATACTTGGATCGTGTCAACGTGGTTTTATGGGTGCGCCATTGTTGGAGTTTAAAACCTGTTCGGTCAGGTCTACTAAAGTTTTTCCTAAATGGTTGCCACACTCCTTCCATGCAAATGCGGGTAGACTACCTCTAAAATGCGCCCTTCCTCATCCCTGCCCCATTAGAGTAAATGTCAAATGAGTAACTAACATTTTATCAACTGAAAAGTAAGTAAGACGCGGTAATATACAATTTTAATTCAAACTAAATATTATATTTATATCCAAACAAATGAACATCAAAATTCGTCAATGTTCTGCACCAAAGTCAAAGGAATAAAGCTAAAAGATTACACTACATTACCATTATCGTGCATATAAGATAAATAAATATAAATTAATGATTATATAACGTATTTAAAATAGGTATTTTAGTAATCTAGGGATTTCACCAAAAAAAAAACAGCTCTCCGTTTGACTTTTATAGTACAAAATGACCAAACAAAAGAGGATCAAATAACAATTATTGTTTATTTTCTCCAAAATTTTGTAATTTATATTATTATGAAGTTGGGAGTTATGAACCATAGGTAAAAGTATGTTGTGAACTCTCCAAAAAATGTGTGTTTCTCCTATGATCCCATTACATTCGACTTTACATAAATTGTGCTTACAATAAGTTGTTAGGTTGTGGTGTTTTAAAAGAACTGTCTTGTATAATTTCACATTAGGGTGGACTTCTGAAGCCACAAAATAAAGTGTGATAACATTTAATGTTCACAAAAAAAAAATAAAAAAAAATGTATCGATGAAATTCGCCTTCATAGAATAAATTATTACTATTAGCACCGCGTCTTACTACCCGTTCGGGTTATAAGCACGCTAATGTGCAATGCAAATGTGTAATGGTACCGGTAGGGTGATTGTGAGATGAAATGGAGGACCTACAGTTTAACGTGGGATCCGAACCACGGTAGAGGCCTGGCGTTCCACACATTCACAAGTTGTGATTAATACACGTCTTGTCATAGGTGATAGAAGGGTTAGGCAATCAGATGAATCTGTGCCAGGACCGAGGATTGAACCTCGGACCCTCAGCACAGAAGTCTGACACCTTACCCCTAAACCACCAGGTCACCCGTCATAAAATAAATAAACCAATAAACACCAATTATTTTAAGTAAACTTTGCCTCTGGTTGTTTCTAATTCACGTTTAACTTACTGAATGGAAAAACGGAAATAAACTTTGCCAAATTGTCTTTAAAAATTAAATGTGTTACTTTATTTGAAAATTTAGGCTGCACTTAATGGGTTTTTTTAGCACATTGTTTTACTAGGCCTACCCCTGTTACACACATATGTACTTACACTAATACGTCAGGGTTTGGGAAGGTTAAATTTAGATTAAGTGTACCTGCATTTGTTTGTAGAGAAAGAGTGGAAAACCACCCTCAGTACATCCGACCGGGATTGAACCCCGATATCCCCGTCTTCGGCTGTATAGAATATTGTGAGAGTAACGCCTTAGACCATGCGGCCACTGATGTGGGTCATAATGTTGTTAAACTTTTGTTTACAAAGGGTTAAATTTTCTAGGTTGGCATTTTGTGTCTTTAGCGTAAATTGGCGATAGTCTGTTAATTTACATTTCAGTTTTCACTGCTTTGTTGTCTGCAGGTGTTAGGCAGCGAAGATAGCTACAAACCGTCTGCTGAAGAAATGTTATGAAGATCTTTTGAGATATTTGACTCTCGATACTGGAATGTGCTGGTGCATGCGTTGTACTCAAACATATCCAACTCTCGAACTTGTGTTACTCGTGAAACATGTAACATAATGACAAGGAGAGATGGACAGTAAACTCTAATTATATCACGTCACATTCATCCTAATCTTTGAAGATGGATGCCCTAGAAGAGGCGGAGCCAAATAACCAACCGTTGTCTCGAATGTACCCGCAAGCAGCCAATGACCCCGGGAAAACGGCTGCCGAAGGGAGGAGAGGGCGAGATATGCCCTATATTATTGAAGTGGTGGTACACATGTCTAGACGAGTCATGGACAAGGTAAAAACAATTTATTGGGGCTTTATTTCTTATCTTTGGGCAGCTTTTAAAAGCACTAAGATGTATTATTTTTAAGTCTTTTGCAAAATTTTGAGTTCAAATCTAAATATCGCTAATAGGTTAGGCCTATTTGTATTAGATTTGAAATTCTCGATATTTTGAAAGACTTGAATCGGATTCAAAATTTCTAGGTCCAAATAGATTCTGGATTCGAGTCGAAATTGAAAATCTCGAATTCACATAGGCTTGACTTTTTTTTATGCATAGTAGCCCATTTTGAATACTGTATTGTCCTGCTACCCGCATCGCTGGTCAAATGGTCTAAGATGTCACTTGAACAGTAGACCAGACTGAGAGGAGATTGTGCATTGTGCACTGATGGTCGTTCCCCTTTAATGATTTTCCACTCTTTCTGTGCAAATGTGGGTACACTTCCTCTAAATTAGACTTCCTTATCTCTAATGCAATTGCGTAATCACTACCCGACAAGGTAGTAAGATGCGGTGATGTATATAATACTTTGATACTGAAACTTTTATTTAAATGGTGTTAGGTAATGTTCCCTTAGGTTAAGTGGCCGAAATTGTGTGTTAATACGACTTTGACCTGCATTTTTGGGTCCATGGGTTTTAAGAATCAAAGCGTCTGGTCTGGTTTACCGGTGGCGTGACCAGTAGGTCAGGGTTCTTATCTCAGCCGAGCTCCGTGCAAATATGGGTACATTTCCTCATCCCTACTCAATTGTCCGACACTAAAGCTCAGTCGGTAGTGTAACTTTCTTCTGAGTTAAAGGTCCTAGGTTTGATGCCCGGCATGGTCGAAACATTCATTATTGGTTAAATTTGGGTTTCCCATTCCTCAGAGATTAATTAGCATACTTTGTGTGCTGATATAATCAGTCGGGCTCAGAAAGTGCTCGTTAAATACTTCAAATAAATTAAATGAAAAAATAAAACCTCAATCAAAATAAATATGTGGCTATCTCTGGTGGGTGGGGTGGTAAGATGTGCTGCACAAATATAAAAAATAACTTTGTTTATAAAATTAAATCCTTAAATTCATAATGTTATAGCACAGCGCTTGAGTTTTATTATGTGAAGAATCGTTAGTCTTTGTTAAATCCAGGCTGCGGAGTGGGTACACCAAACCTTCCACTCCGACTCCTCTATGTTTCTTCTGTCCAACTGCGACTCCTCTATGTTTCTTCTGTCCATCTCCGACTCCTCTATGTTTCTTCTGTCCAACTGCGACTCCTCTATGTTTCTTCTGTCCATCTCCGACTCCTCTATGTTTCTTCTGTCCAACGTGACTCCTCTATGTTTCTTCTGTCCATCTCCGACTCCTCTATGTTTCTTCTGTCCAACTGCGACTCCTCTATGTTTCTTCTGTCCAACTGTGACTCCTCTATGTTTCTTCAGTTCATCTCTGACTCCTCTATGTTTCTTCTGTCCAACTGCGACTCCTCTATGTTTCTTCTGTCCATCCTGACTCCTCTATGTTTCTTCTGTCCAACTGCGACTCCTTCATAAATGATTAAAGTACCGTGTGTTAATCAGTAATAACAAATATTGACTGCGATGAATTGCTCCAATACAGATAACCTCATGGGTGTCTTCTTTGGCGCTGTGAATTTATATTTAAATAAACTATGTCAATCTAAACTATAAATATTGACCTAAAAAATTAAAAGTATATAGAATTAAAATGATATCGTTGCCATATATTGTTATAATACTATAAGTTTTTATTTTGAAGCCGGAGTCAATTGCCGCTGCATTTTTACCGACTCAAGATTCCGCCCAAAATTAGTTCCGACTCTGCAGCCATGTTAAATTCAAAACAAAAATTGGTTCTAATAAATTCCTTACACTGTTTGCAGATTAAATATTTGCTGGGGGAAATGGTGAGCCCTTCAGAGGTCGTATGCAAATTCCCTACTGACAGTTTATTCTGTTATTTTAAGTTTAATAACAGAGAAGACGTAGTAAGAGGCATGGAATATTTCCTCTCCAGACCGATGGGATTGGATTGGCATCCACTGGTGAGTCCCCTTTAAAATACTGGGGGAATCCCTCAAGAAATACTGGGGTAGCCCCTTGAGAAATACTGGGGGAGTCTCCTGTGAAACACTGGGGGAGTTCCTTGTGAAACACTGGGGGAGTCCCTTGTGAAATAGGCCTACTGGGGGAGTTCCCTGTGAAATACTGGGGGAGTCCCTTGTGAAATAGGCCTACTGGGGGAGTTCCCTGCGAAATACTGAGTAGTCATATTTGTGTGAGATCCTGGTCTGAAGTGAGCTCCTAATTGTGTTATTACTCACTGGTTTTCCCGAATGCTCAAAGCTATTTTTGACCCTTTTTTTTACAAACTCTTTTAAGTCACACGAAATTTGTTAAAAGCAAATTTGATATTTGTAATAAAATAAAATAAAATAATACAATTATTATATAACTGCGTGCTTAGAAGATGCTTCTATTCTCAATCATTCTTGCTAACATTGAGGGTTGCGTTGGTTTTCTAGGCAAAGGTGAAGGTCGACGGTAAACTAGTGTTAGTAGAAGATGTCAACAAACCTGAGTGTTTCAACAAACTTGAGAGGCTCATAACCTCTGGTAACTACTATCTAGACGGGGGCCCTGTCACAAGGAAGGAATGTCAACGACAGGTAATGAGACACAGAGTCTGGTTGTGTTGTATTGAGGGGGAAGGTGAGAATAGACTTGTCCTATGTGTGAGTAACGTGTCATGAGCGATGGTGAGCGTCTAGTAGTGACCTTATTACCAGCCTCAAGGACTATTTGTGGGCCCTAAATCCGGGCAAGTTACTTGGGAAATGGTTGAGTACACCTTGTGTTTGGTGTTTCAGGTGGAGTTGAAGTGTGATGCAGCGCGTAGGGAGATTAGCGCCTTAAACTACGCCCTGGAGAAAGCTCTAAGCAGCATTGTGCAGGACCGCACCAAGGGACTCGTGTTCCGACTGGAGGACATGAGGTGCCGTGTCCCAGCTGGCTGTCTCAGCGACTTCTACATAGTAGGTGAGTGTACCTTGTATCTACCTGGCTGGTTGGGGAGTAATAGCTCCTTGTCTCTACCTGGCAGGTTGGGGACTAGTAGCTCCTTGTCTCTACCTGGCAGGTTGGGGACTAGTAGCTCCTTGTCTCTACCTGGCAGGTTGGAGAGTAGTAGTTCCTTGTATATACCTGGCAGGTTGGGGAGTAATAGCTCCTTGTATATACCTGGCAGGTTGGAGAGTAGTAGTTCCTTGTCTCTACCTGGCAGGTTGGGGACTAGTAGCTCCTTGTATCTACCTGGCAGGTTGGGGACTAGTAACTCCTTGTATCTACCTGGCAGGTTGGGGACTAGTAACTCCTTGTCTCTACCTGGCAGGTTGGGGAGTAATAGCTCCTTGTATATACCTGGCAGGTTGGGGAGTAATAGCTCCTTGTATATACCTGGCAGGTTGGAGAGTAGTAGTTCCTTGTCTCTACCTGGCAGGTTGGGACTAGTAGCTCCTTGTCTCTACCTGGTAAGTTGGGGACTATAGCTCCCTGTCTCTACCTGGCAAGTTGGGGACTAGTAGCTCCTTGTCTCTACCTGGCAGGTTGGGGACTAGTAGCTCCCTGTCTCTACCTGGCAAGTTGGGGACTAGTAGCTCCCTGTCTCTACCTGGCAGGTTGGGGATTAGTAGCTCCTTGTCTCTACCTGGCAGGTTGGGACTAGTAGCTCCTTGTCTCTACCTGGCAGGTTGGGACTAGTAGCTCCTTGTCTCTACCTGGCAGGTTGGGGACTAGTAGCTCCTTGTCTCTACCTGGCAAGTTGGGGACTAGTAGCTCCCTGTCTCTACCTGGCAAGTTGGGGACTAGTAGCTCCTTGTCTCTATCTGGCAGGTTGGGGACTAGTAGCTCCTTGTCTCTACCTGGCAAGTTGGGGACTAGTAGCTCCTTGTCTCTACCTGGCAAGTTGGGGACTAGTAGCTCCCTGTCTCTACCTGGCAAGTTGGGGACTAGTAGCTCCTTGTCTCTACCTGGCAGGTTGGGGACTAGTAGCTCCCTGTCTACCTGGCAAGTTGGGGACTAGTAGCTCCTTGTCTCTACCTGGCAGGTTGGGGATTAGTAGCTCCTTGTCTCTACCTGGCAGGTTGGGGACTAGTAGCTCCTTGTCTCTACCTGGCAGGTTGGGGACTAGTAGCTCCTTGTCTCTACCTGGCAGGTTGGAGAGTAGTAGTTCCTTGTCTCTACCAGGCAGGTTGGGGAGTAATAGCTCCTTGTCTCTACCTGGCAGGTTGGGGAGTAGTAGCTCCTTGTCTCTACCTGGCAGGTGGGGACTAGTAGCTTCTTGTCTCTACCTGTCAGGTTGGGGACTAGTGTCCTTGTCTCTACATGTCTTACGTACCTTTGTGCAGACACTGTTTGTTGACCTGTACCTTACATACCTTGTGCAGACACTGTTTGTTGACCTGTACCTTACGTACCTGTGTGCAGGCACTGTTTGTTGACCTGTACCTTACATACCTGCGTGCAGGCACTGTTTGTTGACCTGTACCTTACGTACCTTGTGCAGGCTCTGTTTGTTGACCTGTACCTTACATACCTGGTGCAGGACACTGTTTGTTGACCTGTACCTTACATACCTCTGTGCAGGCACTGTTTGTTGACCTGTACCTTACGTACCTGCGTGCAGGACACTGTTTGTTGACCTGTATTCTACTGACTACTCTCTCCTGTGTTTCAGAGAACAGAGCAGGCAAGGAGCTTGTTGGTTTTGTCAGATTTGGGGATAATCTACCATCCCAGAATAAACGCAGCCCTCGGTTTCTCAGCGTGGAGAATGTAAAGTATTTCTTGTTCTTAGAGAGTTTGTAAAGGGTTATTTCAACACTCATACATTCAGATTACTGGTCTGGGTTCGACCTCAGGGGTCTTGAGGTAAAGTGCTTGCCTCAGGACCCGATGTTTGTGGGTTCATACCCAGCCAAGGTTGACGAATTCTTACTGAGCGATAAGAATCTGTAGCACAACTGGCCTCTGGAGGGGAAGTAAAGCCGTCGGTCCTGTGTGTTATTGTGGTTTGTAAAATAACTCTGGAATGTGTGTGAAAAACACCTTTCCCAGCAAAATTGGTAGGTCCTTTTGCTCTCGCTCATAGAAATTCTCGTGTGCTGATATAATCAGTCGTTTCAGAAAATCACACAGAGTCTGGTTCCTGGAACTTTGGGATCTGTGTTAATTGCAGCTCTATAACAACGAGTGTGTTATGGATGAGCGCTAAGTACTCAAACACTCATTTGTGACTTATATTATGTGAACTGGTAGTGTGCATCGCACCGGCCACCTCTGACCTAGCGAGGAGCACCACCCACCTCTGACCTAGCAAGGAGCACCACCCACCTCTGACCTAGCAAGGAGCACCACCCACCTCTGACCTAGCGAGGAGCACCACCCACCTCTGACCTAGCGAGGAGTACCACCCACCTCTGACCTAGCAAGGAGCACCACCCACCTCTGACCTAGCAAGGAGTACCACCCACCTCTGACCTAGCGAGGAGCACCACCCACCTCTGACCTAGCAAGGAGCACCACCCACCTCTGACCTAGCGAGGAGCACCACCCACCTCTGACCTAGCGAGGAGCACCACCCACCTCTGACCTAGCGAGGAGCACCACCCACCTCTGCCTAGCAAGGAACACCACCCCTCTGACCTAGCAAGGGTACCCACCCACCTCTGACTAGCAAGGAGCACACCCACTTAACCTAGCAGGAGCACACCACCCTGACCTAGCGAGGAGCACCACCACTCTGACTAGCGAGAGTACACCACCTCTGACCTAGTGGGTAGCACCACCACCTCTGACTAGCAAGGAGTACACCCACTCTGACCTAGCAAGAAGCTACACCCACCTCTGACCTAGCGAGGTGAAACCTGTGTGCATAGCACCACCACCTCTGACCTAGCAAGGAGCACCACCCACCTCTGACTTAGCAAGGAGTACACCCACTCTGACTAGCAAGGAACACCACCACTTGACCTAGCGAGGAGCACCACCCACCCCTGACTAGCAAGGAGCACTACCCACCTCTGACCTAGCGAGGAGCACCACCCACCTCTGACCTAGCGAGGAGCACCACCCACCTCTGACCTAGCGAGGAGCACCACCCACCTCTGACCTAGCAAGGAACACCACCCACCTCTGACCTAGCAAGGAGTACCACCCACCTCTGACCTAGCAAGGAGACACCACCCACCTCTGACCTAGCAAGGAGCACCACCACCTCTGACCTAGCAAGGAGCACCACCCACCTCTGACCTAGCAAGGAGTACCACCCACCTCTGACCTAGCAAGGAGTACCACCCACCTCTGACCTAGCAAGGAACACCACCCACCTCTGACCTAGCAAGAGCACCACCCACCTCTGACCTAGCGAGGAGCACCACCCACCTCTGACCTAGCAAGGAGTACCACCCACCTCTGACCTAGCAAGGAGCACCACCCACCTCTGACCTAGCAAGGAGCACCACCCACCTCTGACCTAGCAAGGAGTACCACCCACCTCTGACCTAGCAAGGAGTACACCACCTCTGACTAGCAAGGAGTACACCACCTCTGACCTAGCAGGAGTACCACCCCCTCTGACCTAGCAAGGACACCACCCACCTCTGACCTAGCAAGAAGCACCACCCACCTCTGACCTAGCGAGGAGCACCACCCACCTCTGACCTAGCGAGGAGCACCACCCACCTCTGACCTAGCGAGGTGAAACCTGTGTGCATTACAGCAGCCCTCGTTCGAAGACGAGACATGGCAACATATATAATCTAGGCAATCATCTCAGTGGCCTCTCTTAGTGAGGCATGTTGAGGCATTGAGAGTGATTATTGTGTTGTTGTTGTTAAGGCTGTCCTCCAGTTTGTCGAGATGTCCGGTATCCCGATTCTAGATGCTACCAATCAGGATCAGTTCTGGCAGTCTCTCTTCATCTACTGTAACCACGCCGGTGCGGTCATAATCCGGATAGAGATATGCGTCACTCCGGTGGAAAAGGTTTCCGCCGGCTACCAGGCTCTGAAGAAGAGTTTGTTGGAATATTTCCTGAACTTTCAGCGAGCGTTGGACATTGTCGGGCTGCACTTTCATGAAATTGTCATGTAAGTTTTTTTTAAAAGTACAAAACTTTAACTTTCAAAATATTTTTAAGATTTTTGAAAAAAAATCACAAAATTTGATAAATGCAAAATTGTGTTAGTTTTTAAATTTTATAAACTCGGAACTCAATAAAATTGAAACTTTTTATTTCGAGAAATTGAAATTTAAATAAAGATTTTCAAAATATTGGGATTTTTAAGAATCAATGTTACACTTTTTCTAATTTAATTGATTACTTAGCACATTCAATCCAATAAACAGCCTTGGCCGTTTACGGCTGCAGCGTCCAAACTCCCTTGATTGACTGGGGTCGATTATGGACCACTGATCAAAACAAAGTCAAAGAAACCTTTTTTAACATATTCTTAGCGCTTTCATTAGAAGACACTTAAATCCACATCTTGGCATTGGATTTCTTTGTTTTGGCATAATACAGACGATTTGTCTGTTTGTTATTTCTTATAAAATTTATGAATATGTTAAGTTTACCAACATTTCACAGAGTAAAGGAGATTTTTTGAGTAGTGAGGGAAAAAATTGTATAATTTCTCATTAATGAAGCTTAGATATAAAAGAAGGTAGTTTAATTCTTTATCCAGAGTCAGAAAATTATCTAATTCCGCTTGATTATAGAAATGAAGGAATGGTGACGTTCAAACAAACATTGATGTTGTATTCAGTCCACCAGATAAAATTAATCTCCACCCTGTACTGTCCTTTCAAAAAAATATTCTATGTATCTGACTTGTGGTTCCTGTGACTTTGGACAAAATGAAGATGTTTATGAACAGGAATTATCGTCGACCTCGGCGGTCTTGGGGTGAAGTGCTCGCCTCAGTACCCGATGCTCGTGGGTTCAAACCCAGCCGAGGTCAACAATATTTTCTTGCGCGATAAAAATCTGTAGCACAACTTCCTTTGGAGGGGAAGTAAAGCTGTTGGCTTCGTGTCGATTGTGGCATGTAAAGAACTCTCGGAAGACATGTGAAAATACCTCTCTTGGCGGAATTGGTAGGAGCTTTTCTCTTGCTCATAAAAATTCTCATGTGTTGATATAATTAGTCATTTCAGAAAGTGCACATTTAATACCTCAAATAAATAAACAAACAAAAATTGGGATTATCAAAAAACTAGGTCTCACAAACTGAAACACTATTTGACTCTTATGTTTTTTTGTATCGTGTACAAATTTGGTGGCTTTTATCCTTAATAGTTTTCATGAACTGAAACATTTTATATTTGCTTGTAAAGAGTTATTAAACATACTGGCTCAGCAGCAGTTCCCAGTAAATGATTGATTCGCAAGCCTTTGAATTAATTAAAATTAATTAATTAATTAAAATCTGCCCTTCTAACGCTAAACAATAACATTTTTAATTTGATGAGTATTTTTTTAAATGTGGTTCATTTAGATAGTTTTTCATGTAAAACATGTGGGAATCTATATTAATAGAATGAAGAGTTTGTGTTTTTGTCATGAGCCTACGAGATATCTACCTCACGCTGAGATGCTGACACTTAAACATTGGTAGCCCCTGTATACGAACATGTGCACCTGAAAGATGGAGTTTTTAATTTTTAATTAGATTCTTAAAAATTCACTAAAATATTGGTTCAAGAATATAAAGTAAGTTATATTGAAGGAAGCCAACCTGAAAGGAGAGTTAGGTTAGGAACAAACATACTTCTCTCTTTCTTTTCATTTCTTCTTACACTTTTACACTTCCCACTTCTTCACACTTCCACAGTTACACATTGTTTTACACTTTCAGGAATATTCACTTTTCATATAAAGAGCCGCATATAAACACAAAGAAAGATAATGAAAAAGGAATAATCTTTGAAAATTTAAATCAACGTGTAGCAGTGGAAGTGTGAAGGAGTGTGAAGGAGTGTGAAGTGTAAGAAGAAGAGAGAAGTGTGTTTGTTCCTAACCTAACTCTCCATTCAGTTTGTCTTCCTTCACTATCACTTACTGTACATCACTGTACAGTGTTTTTACAACGTCTTACTGTACAATTACCAGCCATTAGGCAGTAAGTCATTTTAATAAAAACTGCTTTGGAAGATATAAAATGAAGAGATTATTTTCCTGTCTGTTTGAAGCAAAGAATAGTGTTGCCCAGGGTAACCACGCAATGCCTGGTACTTCTGCTGGTGGTCATTAAATGAACAAATTTACCAAATTTGAGCTAGGTCGTTAAAACAATCGGACATCTACAAGGCCGTAGCCAGCCAATGATTTCAGGGGGGTTTGGTGGGCACATCCCCCATATTTATGGTGACATACCCCCTAACTGCCGGAGGTTAGGACAAATTCAAAATAATAAACAGTTCTAGAAGCTATCTGAAGTGTTTTTGTGGTAACACAGCCCCCTAATTTGTACTTTTACCTTAATTTTGATATTGTTTGAACAATAAATAAAGCCATATATTTTTTGTTCATAACATTTCAGGGGGGGTTTGAACCCCCAAAACCCCCCCTTGACTACGGCCTTGGACATCTATTCCTATCCTCTTGGTTATGTTACCCCGCCCCTGCAGGAATGGGACCAGCAACACAGAAGTTTGGATCGGCAACACGAATCTCACCCTCGTGGAATCTGTCGGGGACTTGAGGTGGTACGTGGGCCCCAAAGACGAGTTCTACGCCAAACCACCTGGAATGGATCTGTTGTGCAAGACGGTGGCAGAGCTCCTGGGACTCACCTCGGGACAGAATGCGGATGTGGTGGTGGTGATGGGCTGCCAGATCGGGACCATCGGGATCTACTTGTCCCGGGTGATTATGTCAGAGAATTGATTTGCGGGACGTATCTTCTCGGCTACTGTTTTGTTTTATTTAGAGACTGGTCCGATCCAACACTTTACTAATTTGAATCTTAGAACACTTGGTAAACATAATCGCTTTACTTTACTACATTAATTCTTACGTTGACCTTCTTCAATGGTTGCATGGCCTAAGGTGTCCCTCTTGCAATTGACAAGGAGATTGGGGTTCGAATCCTGGTCAGGTGTGCTCAGGATGGTTTTCCCCTCTCTCCATGCATATGCGGTTACACTTGCTCTAAATTCAACCTTTCATATCCCTAACACATGTGTAATTGTTATACATGCAAATTACCCAAACAGTCGTAGAATGCAGTGACATTAAAATATTCTGGAGTTAATGTTAGCATTTATTGTTATAATGCATTCAATACAGCGTTCATACATTTAGTTGAGTGGTAAATTACTGGGCTGGGGTCTGGTTGTTAAGTTCATCATATAATTATAATTTGTTTTAAACCACCAATAAGGAGTATTAGATATCTAAAACAAATTTCACTTGGAAGATTGAAAAAAAATTTAAAAAATAAGAATTTGCGTCTCAAATCCGAAATTTTCTCTAGTCCTTGAATCTCGAAAATCCTTTGGTAGGTGGTGCTAGTGTAGCCTCTGGTTTTTTTTATTACAAATTAACATATTTTAGGAACATTGTGGGACTTGCAACAGCCTAAAAACCTTATCGATGTTTTTATAGTTTTGTTTGATTTGAATTATCAAATCAAATAATATAACATTCGAATCAATATTGATTTTATCAAAGGTTCACAGATCTCTTAATATTTCTTCCAAATCTTGAAAACATGCCCAAACACTATTGTTTCAGCTGTGCAAGAAGGTGTACTTGTACTGCACGGAGCCTGCGGATAACGTGAGGGCCAACCTCGCTCTGAACAGTGTCGCCAACTGTACCCTAATCACTCGTGACGAATGGGGCTCAAGAGAGCTCTACAAGTCCTTAACGGAGCAACTGGAGCCTCACAACGGTGTGTCCTGCGTCTGCTTGGATGTTGCGATTAAGTGCACGAGTAAGTTGAAATATCATCGAAACAGACATCCCAGAATGGTAATAATTCATCATAAGTGAGTATCTTAGCTGTTAATATTTTTATTAGGGACCTGGTGGTCTAGGGGTAAGGTGTGAGACTCCTGTGCTGAGGGTCCTGGGTTCAATCCTCGGTCACGACACAGATTTATCTGATTGCCAAACCCTTCCTTCACCTCTGACAAGATGTGTATTAATCACAACTTGTGAATGTGTGGAATGCCAGGCCTCCACCGTGGTTCGGATCCCACGTTAAACTGTAGGTCCTCCATTTCATCTCACAATCACCCTACCATTACACATTAGCGTAAGTGCGTATAACCCGAACGGGTAGTAAGACGCGGTGCTAATAATAATAATAATAATAATAATAATAATAATAATAATAATATTTTTATTGGTGAAGCTTTGTAATTTTCAGAGCCAGAATGTTTTATTGAAGCGAAGTTGAAATTTTGAAGCTTTATACACATCTACTAATAACCATCAATGAGAAATTTTTTTTTGTAATTAGTTTTTTGTAATTATTATTCCAGGTAGAGAACAAACCATTCGTCGGATGCTGAAGATTGAGAAGTTGGTGTATGCGTCTGTAAGGCGGAAGCTGTACGTCCCGTTCGCCAAAACGCTCTTCCATACAGATACAACCTACACGGACAGTCCTTTTATTCCTGTCAAGTTGGTACCTCTAGACCTTACTCCTCATGTTTTCAACGCTCACTATGTTCTGCTCTGCGAGAGGGAAAACCGCATCAAGGACAAACTAGAAAGAAACCCTAAATATACCGCGAGCGTTCAGATACCGTTCGGACAAGGAAAACATAAACCTCCTACTGTGAGAATACCAAACCTTTCCCTACCACACCGTCCCCCTCTTTTCCAAAACAAAGATCCACTACCACTTTCTGCTGTACCTCCAATCAACGTCCATCCGTCAAATCGGACCAATCTGTTTGGTTTTGACCCGGTGCGCCCGTTTGTTGCCGGGCAGTTCACTTCCCTGCGAACACAAGCCTACCACCGCAGACTCGACCCTTCGAGGGTCGGAAAACTGTGGAAAGTAATGCTGGAGCAAGCCACTCCGTCGGCGATAGACGGGGAAATAAATATCAGAGTACATTAGCGAAACAAAGAAAAAGAAGAAACAAGAGAAAAAAAATAACTGGATGACTGCAATATCTGTGCACCTGAAAGTGATTACAGGGGCCCACGCTAGCTCCTGGCTTCTCTCCCTGTACCCCTCGGGGCGACAGGTCTCAAAAAGTAACAGTCCCTAGAAACTAGCCCATCTATACTCCATTAACTGTAGGAATTACTCTCTGAAAGGTATTTTTTCCTACCAATATCCTTCTATATAATAGATTTCTGGTAGGGAAAAAGGCCTTTCAGAAAACAATTCCTACGATGAACAGGCTTTACTTATTTTGTAGGCTGCATGTCACCACCGTTATGTGCTCCAATCGACTTACAAATCTATCAAAGGTTTCTCCATTCTACTTTTGATTACTTTCTGCATCTTATATTTGAATCAGGGAATACTATTCAAATATTATTATTGAATGTATTTAACATAGTAGACCAAATAAAACTAAATATAATATTTTCACAAAATTGATTACTTGCCCTATTATATGCGAATACCAGTCACTTATGTTGATTTTAATGAGAGTCAGTGCTATCCAAACTACACAAGTATCGGATGAATTTGTTCTTTGTCTAAAATTACCTGTAAAAAATAATACTAACTGATTTGTTATAAGAAATATTGAGAAGGAAACTATCAAAGTTTCCAGTTCAGAAATAATATTTCTCTCTGTCAAAAATCATTGATAAAGAAGTACTATAATATTTGTTTGAAATGTATATTATAACGGTCAAATTTTGATTAAAGTCAAATATTTAAAATTTAAGAATTTGAAATTTAGCTATAATTTTTCTGTCCATATTACTATACCACTTAAGTTTGAGTAGATTCTTTTTACTATTTTTAGCCGAAAAATGCCTTTTATTTACCGACTTTTAATAATGAAATCCAACTTTTTTATTTTAACTAAATCCAATCATTCTATTTCCCACAAACCGAGGTCCTGACCGGTTCTGACCGATAAAATTTATTTGCTTCACAATCAAATAATATTTTAAAGTACCTAATATATTTGCAAGTTTAAAAGACTGAAAGATATTCTTTAAATGTTGATGTGGCTGTCTCGTATGATCAACTTAAAATTGTGTGCATGAAGAAACATAATTCGAGGAGATCTGTATAAAGAACTGATGATGTTTCAGGGTTGTTAACACTGAGTGCCAGTTGAATGCACAAGTTGGTGCACCTGCCACATAGGATAAAATAAATTGGTCTCCTTCCTGCATGCTTGTACCCCTGTCTACTGGGTCACCAAAGTCACGAAAAGTTAATAATTGCAAAAGAGGTCACGAAAGTCCCTGAAAAGTCATGAATTTTCAATATTCTAGTCAAAAGTCACGAAAATATTGTTGTTTTAATTTCCCGCGTATCGTAACATCGCATCGAATGTCAAGTTACCCACTACCCATGATGCCACGCGCTAGCTACAAGTTGCATGATTGTTTTTACCCTGACACCAAAGACAAGGTTAGCGTTCGCCATCCAGTTAAAGTTTAATGTTGCATGTGAGTTCATTATGCCTATTTATGCATTATATAATGTTCAATCGCTTATCGAAGAAATTTTGTAGTCATAAAAGGTCATCAAAAAGTCATTAATTTTGGTTTGTCCAACTCATTAGACACCCTGTTGTACGTTACATGTCATTTGGGCATTGTGTTGTGAGTTTGTGTTAGTCTCGCATCTTCTAAAGTACTCAAAAAACTGTCTGGTTGCTTAAGCAGATCCAGAAAAGTGTGGATATATTATCCATCTACCTCCCTATCCCTTAAGATAACTGTTCAATACCTTCTTCCCTAAATGGTTGTCTTGGGCTAAATTGCTCGCCTCAGGATCTGATGTTTGTGGGTTCAGACCCAGCAAGGGTCAACACATTTTTCTTGAGAAATAAAAATCTGTAGCACAATTTCCTTAGGAGGTTTCATGTCGATTTTGGCATGTAAAAGGACCCTGGGAGATAAGTGAAAATACCTTTCCCACCAAGTGGTAGGCCTTTTTATTCTCACTCGTATGAATCCCCGTGTGCTGATAAAATCAGTCGGTTCACAAAGTGCACATCAAATACCTCAAATAAATAAAATAAATAACAAAAGATGGGTTTTATAACTTTGGGGGAAAATTATTACTAGACAAAAATTCATGGAAGTTTGTTCTATTTTTTGATATTCAACTCTGATGTAGCTCTAATGTACATCAACAAAATAGTATTAACTAAAGCTATTTTTTGAAAATTGAAAAATGACACCTGGACACGGGAATCGAACCCGGGACCTTTGGCTTAGTACGCCAATGCTCTACCCACTGAGCTATTCATGAATCGTCCCGTGCCTAATTATAATAATTGTACAAGTAGCAGTAATAAGCCAACTACCAAGTCGAGGGTGGCTGCGTTATCTGATAGCTTGTGATATTAATAAAATCACACATTTGTAGCCGACGATTTCCACACGTCCATCATAGACTCTGCCTTAAAATATGAGTGAAGAATTATCCTAGACACGAGAAGATTGCTGGATAGCTCAGTGATTAGAGCAATGGTGTACTAAGCCAAAGGTCCTGGGTTCGATTCCTGTGTCCAGGTGTAATTTTTCAATTTTCAGAATATGATAGCTAGATGGAGTAATCCTCACTAAAAGCATAAATAATAGCTACGGCTATTTGATTCTTAAAGCTACTTTCATATATTCATACATCAAGTCATTTGATCCTTTCAGCTGTCACTTTTGATGGATATTATCAATACAAATAAAATAAAACTACTACTACTACTAATAATAATAATATAATAAAATGTTGTCAAGATTGGCCACAAACAAACATACTTGTATTTCTAAAAAGGTTTTCCCACGAACACTTGATTATCGACTGTATACAGCGTGTAGTAAACTTGCCCCTCATGTTGCGATGTTGGCGGCCCTGGACAGTTCTGGTTCTCGTGTGATGTCTGAAGCGACGCCATGACAAGGGGATGCAACTACGATGGTGCTTTTCGTTAAAAAGATGTTTCAAGAGTGGTAATGGAAACAAATGCATCTATCGAGCAATCCTGACACTAGGAGACGTCTTAACAATCGTAATGGTCCTAGCGGTGACAAGAGTGTTAGTATTGGTTAGAAGAAATTAGGACAGTATCATAAATCTGAACAATTTACGCTTTTATATAATAAAAAATATTGTAATTTTAGTTGATTTCCAACCTGCCTCGGTGGTCAAATCGTTTAAAGGCGTCACTCTTGCATTTGACTACACTGTCAATGACAAGGAGGGTGGGGTTCAAATCCTGGTCGAGTGTACTGTAGGTGGTTTGTTTCTAAATGGTTTTCCATTCTACCTTCATGCAAATCTGGGTACACTTCCTCTAAAAAGCAACCTACCTCATTCTTAACAGATTAGAGTAATTGGTACATAAGTGTATAACCCGAACGGGTAGTAAGACGTGACGCTAAAAAAAATATATAACCAAGACTCCACTTAGTTCTGTAAGAGATAACACCACTATTTGATTGTGTGAGTAGGTTTATCTGCTGTGATTGGCAGCTGCAACCACTCCTGGGTAGTACGAGACAAATTCACACCGATAATCTTATATAACTCATTGTGTGAATTCAAAGAGATTCCTCATCACATGACATTTTATCAATCAAGATAACCAGAAGAATCATCTCACTTATTGTAACAGACACTCTAATAGATTAGCACTGTCTGTAGATAACACACTATCATTTCAGGTTGTAAAGAAGGTTTTTTTAATGGTATTATGTCATTGAAAAAAAGAAATTGTAATAAAAACTATGATAGACAAAGTTAGGCTTCGATCTAGTAATGAAAGTATTTTCCTTTCCTTAAAAAAAACTTTTATTCTTGTCGCAGATTATATTTTTTTATCACTTATAATTTAAGATGAAAAAATATGTGCTAGGAGGACAGTTAAATTGTAGACTAGATTTTTAATAAATGCAATTTTATTGTTATAATAAATTCTATAATCAATCAAAACTAAGGTATAATAGGAAAGTAATTCACAAAATAAAATTATTTCTTGGTCATACACTCTGTTATCAGCTTCTCTAGCCTGCTTAATTTTCCACCTCATTACATGTCCATACCATCTCAGTCTTGCTTCCTCTACTATCTCATGTACTCCAACATCCTCATTACATGACCATACCATCTCAGCCTTGCTTCCTCTACTATCTCATGTACTCTAACATCCTCATTACATGACCATACCATCTCAGCCTTGCTTCCTCTACTATCTCATGTACTCTAACACCCTCATTACATGACCATACCATCTCAGCCTTGCTTCCTCTACTATCTCATGTACTCTAACACCCTCATTACATGACCATACCATCTCAGCCTTGCTTCCTCTACTATCTCATGTACTCTAACACCCTCATTACATGTCCATACCATCTCAGTCTTGCTTCCTCTACTATCTCATGTACTCCAACATCCTCATTACATGTCCATACCATCTCAGTCTTGCTTCCTCTACTATCTCATGTACTCCAACATCCTCATTACATGTCCAAACCATCTCAGTCTTGCTTCCTATACTATCTCATGTACTCCAACATCCTCATTACATGTCCAAACCATCTCAGTCTTGCTTCCTCTACTATCTCATGTACTCCAACATCCTCATTACATGTCCATACCATCTCAGTCTTGCTTCCTCTACTATCTAATGTACTCCAACATCCTCATTACATGTCCAAACCATCTCAGTCTTGCTTCCTCTACTATCTCATGTACTCCAACATCCTCATTACATGTCCAAACCATCTCAGTCTTGCTTCCTATACTATCTCATGTACTCCAACATCCTCATTACATGTCCAAACCATCTCAGTCTTGCTTCCTCTACTATCTCATGTACTCCAACATCCTCATTACATGTCCATACCATCTCAGTCTTGCTTCCTATACTATCTCATGTACTCCAACATCCTCATTACATGTCCATACCATCTCAGCCTTGCTTCCTCTACTATCTCATGTACTCCAACATCCTCATTACATGTCCATACCATCTCAGCCTTGCTTCCTCTACTATCTCATGTACTCCAACATCCTCATTACATGTCCATACCATCTCAGTCTTGCTTCCTCTACTATCTCATGTACTCCAACATCCTCATTACATGTCCATACCATCTCAGCCTTGCTTCCTCTACTATCTCATGTACTCCAACATCCTCATTACATGTCCATACCATCTCAGTCTTGCTTCCTCTACTATCTCATGTACTCCAACATCCTCATTACATGTCCATACCATCTCAGTCTTGCTTCTTCTACTATCTCATGTACTGCTGTTTCTCCTGATGACAACTTAGTTCTCATGTTCTCTGATTACCTGGTATCTCTTACACCTAAATAACTACATCATATTGAATTCCTTTTGCATCCCTATCAGTGTGAAATAGGGCTGACACATCAGGTTACATCCCTCGAGCCACTGAGCCCAAGCCAGGGTCTGTCCCTGAACATCAGGTTACATCCCTCGAGCCACTGAGCCCAAGCCAGGGTCTGTCCCTGAACATCAGGTTACATCCCTCGAGCCACTGAGCCCAAGCCAGGGTCTGTCCCTGAACATCAGATTACATCCCTCGAGCCACTGAGCCCAAGCCAGGGTCAGTCCCTGAATTTGCTGCAGCCTCAGGTTAGTTGTCTAGGGTGACAATATCTGTGAGTAAAACTGTTCTGTAATCCTGAGAGCCAAGTCTTGAAGCTCTGGTTGATTTAGGTCAAATATCTACTATCTAAGTTGCTCTGAAATAACCCTTTACGTCTCTCCTGATAAAGTTTTAATTTTGCAACCAATAACTGTCGTGTGGTCATGAACTTTACTCTCCGATATTGCAAGTCTATATCGGTCAATTTATCGATGTAATCAAAATTTAAATAAGGAACACGTCATTAGGGTTAATGGGTCATTGTGTGAAACAATAGGTAGCGCTCCAATATTTCAGGTTGTCCTGCGCCCAAAGGGGTACCCGGTGAGTTTACCATAAATATTAACTTTGGGAAACTTGCTACATTGAAAAAATTAATATATCAACAACCGAATGTTTGTATTTTTTAATATATTTTTTACCGGTTGAGCGGCACGTTGCCCTGTTAATCTTTATTTTGTTATCTTGGTCGGTTGAAGTGAAGTGAAGTGCGTCAGCGCTAGGACAGTGTTAAGAAAGGTCAGCACGAGTTTAATTACACTTCACCGCAATTCTGTTGGTCCAACGATAGCGTACCTGACCAATCAAAGGCACAGATCACATTCATTAATTATATAACACTGACTAAACGAGATATGTTATATAGTGAAATATCAGCAGTTGTCTTCAAGTTTAATTAGTATTTATTATTTATTTACCTGCTCTGATGGTCGCATGGTCTAACGAGCTACTCTCGTAGTCGACTAGATTACCTATGACAGGGGGGGTTCGAGGTTCGAATCTTGGTCAGGTGTACTGAAGTTCCAAAATAGTTTTTCGCTCTCCCTCCATGCAAATGCGGGTACACTTCCTATAAATATAACCCCTCTAATCCCATCAATGTAATTAGTACATAAGCGTATAACCCAAATGGGTGGTAAGACTTGCTGCTAAAAAAATATATATATTTGTTTATTTTATGTTTTCATCAATAAACCATTATTTAATGACGAGTTACTATGCCCTCTGCTCATCACCAGACATCCAGGGTAATCAAATATAACTGGTTAAGGTGGGCATGACACGCAGCGACAATGGAAGAAACTGAAATTAGGCTCAAGGTATTAACTGACAAACCTAATGGCAGGCCACACTAAGCTTGACCTAACTGTCCTTAAGGTACTCGAAAGTCCATGACCGCCAGAACTTAAGCTCGCCATTCAACCCTATCCCGAGACACAAGCACCTTCAAATACATTTTCACATCACCTTCCCATCGACGTCTTTGTCTGACCAAGGGGTCTTGTACCTTCAGGTTTCCCAACTAAAATGTTGTGTACACTGTACACGCCTGTTATCACACATAATGACGGCCCATCCTCAACATGTGTGCCTTGATTATACTTTATATGTTTGGAGATGCATTCTATCCATGAAGATCTTCATTATGTAACTTTCTCTATTCTCCTATTTGTTCGTCCCTCTTAGGTCCAAATATATTTCTCAGCACTTTGCTCTCAATGACTCTCTTTACTGTCTTGGTACAGAGTGAGCGACCTTGCTTCACATCTGGAGAGGATTATAGTTTTGTATATTATCTGTTTAATATTTCAAGACAGAGGACCAGACAACAACTTACAAACTGAATAAGAGCAAGCGTTGCTCGCATGAATTCTGTTTTTGACCTCTTGAATCTCCTTGTCATCTGTTATCAAAGTTCTCGATATTTTAATCAATCAACTTCAAAACTGCATGACCTAGTAAAACATTTTTAAAGGAATAAAAAAACTTTTTGGTCTACATTTATGGTTGACTAAATATTAGGGGCATCATTTTATTGCATCGTTTGTGTGATCTGCTCCTTCTTAATGAAGTAGTTGGACAGTGATAGTCTGAGCTTGCGATAGTAGAACAGTGATAGTCTGAGCTTGTAGTAGTAGGACAGTGATAGTCTGAGCTTGTGGTAGTAGGACAGTGATAGGACAGTGATAGTCTGAGCTAGTGATATGACAGTGATAGTCTGAGCTAGTGATAGTAGGACAGTGATAGTCTGAGCTAGTGATAGGACAATGATAGTCTGAGCTAGTGATATGCCAGTAATAGTCTGAGCTTGCGGTAGTAGGACAGTGATAGTCTGAACTAGTGATATGACAGTGATAGTCTAAGCTTTTGGTAGTAGTACAGTGATAGTCTGAGCTTGCGGTAGTAGGACAGTGATAGTCTGAGCTTGTGATAGTAGGACAGTGATAGTCTGAGCTTGTGATAGTAGGACAGTGATAGTCTGAGCTAGTGATAGGACAGTGATAGTCTGAGCTAGTGATATGCCAGTAATAGTCTGAGCTTGTGGTAGTAGGACAGTGATAGTCTGAGCTTGCGGTAGTAGGACAGTGATAGTCTGAGCTTGTGATAGTAGGACAGTGATAGTCTGAGCTAGTGATAGGACAGTGAGGGTCAAAGGTCAACTCTTCACATCACACAGACATGGGTCCAAGGCGGGACTGATGCTCAGCTGTTTGTTATTGTGGTTTCACTTGTTCACTGAAAAACAAGAGCAGAACTGAAATGTGATCACGTGACGAGTTCTGAACCAATCACAAGAAATCAGCGCTGTTCACTTTGTAGTAGAAACAATTTCAGCTTTGTCCGCACTGCTTCATAAAATATGCTTGGGATATACCCGATCAAATTTCTAATCCAACCTTTCTGACACCTTAGCACAGGTGGTAGCATGTCTGCCTACTGAGCTAAGGGTCTCAAGTTCATTTCCCGGCTTGGCCGAAAAATATATCGTTGGTGAAATGTGGGTTTCCCCTTTCGAATTGGTGGCGCGGGGGGGGGGGGGGGCCGGATGTTGTGTCTATTATATAGAGTTGTTAGTTTATAAGTCGTGTACTGATATAATCATTCGGTTCAGAAAGTGCTCGTTAAATACCTCAGATAAATGGGGGGGAAGTATGAATCTAAAGACTCAATAAGTGTGCATGCGCCTACAAAGCTAGATACGAGCAGACAGTTGTGTCTACTGTTGAGAGATGATTTGTAATAACTTGTTGAATGGGAAGTGTATGTTTCATTCTTGTTCTGTTTGAATTGAATACACAACACGACACAATAATTAGAAAACATTCCTCGTGACAATCATCTAAAAGATGTTTATCCAATAGAATACGGAGTAGATTGATAACCATTTGTTTCTAGTTTGTGTTGCAAAGCATCATGGTTCAACCAAACGTTTCTGCTAGCTTGTGAATCAAACTTTAAGCTAGATTGAATATAAGGGCAGGATACCTAAAGCCTAGTCCACATCTCTGGTAACCTATGACCTATGACCCGACCTCCACAAGGGACTGACCCCACAGTAAAACTCTCCCACTAGCTGACACACAAGGATGTGAGGATAGTGCTGAAGGGATTCTTAAAGCACAAAGGACAGACAGGATTCGGGGTAAAATTATGTGGACTAGGCTTAAGACGATTCAATATTGCATCTCACTATAAACTAACCCAGTTTACATCTTCAATTTAGCTCAAATTTGGGTTGTTGTAGTACCCTACTGGAATCCATGTCAAATGTCATTTAAAATTCCATCTTTAAGACTTTTAGTTTAATATAAATTTAAAGGAAATTATTGTTTCGTGTTTGCGTGATCATAAAATATTTGTTGTGGCTCGTATATAGCCTACATACGTGTCCCACGTAGAAGAAGCCACAGAAATTTTCTCCCTACTCCAAAGTAAGAAATGTTTATGAGGGAGCCACCGAGGCTCGTGATTGAATGTGAACATAGTGCGCTTATCGTCTCCTAGAACTCGCTAGTAATCAAGTTAGTTATTCAGTTCAACAATCGGAAGAAGCTACCATTCTCTATCTGCTAAATTAAAAGACGCTAAATTTATTATTTCTAAGTGAATTTTTCTTTTGAAGCACTTTGATAAGATCTTTTTTTCTATAATCCTAACAGTTATTAAATGGTAGCTAGTGTATTTCTATATTTTTTGTAAAAAAAAACTTTCTAACAAAGCCTAAAGTTTTCAATAAAGAATTGGTTTTAATCCTAAAGTAATATTACTACTTAAGATTTACTTTGTTTTATATCATGCAACTGCTCAAAATCGATTGCTAAAGCGGACAAATTTAAACGTTTGTAAAACTGTATTTGTACATTTATTTTAACTGTGTTTATTGTTTGAGACGTTCTTGAACTATTTTCAAGTGCTAATATAGGTGGGTATATAGTTTATGTAATCACGCAAAAACCACTTCACCGATTGTGATGAAATTTCTTAAGGGCATAGCTCGGACATTCGGTTAACATATTGACAGTTAATCACCATAGATAAAGGATGGTTAATTACTATCGAACATTATAAAAAATTAATCTAAATTAAGGTGCTTTAAGTTCACGTACGATAAGATAAGATAAGGGGGGAATGTTCGCTAGGGGTTGGGGGGGGGGGTATGCATTATGTCACCATTCGGATTCGTGAGCATTGTTTATTGCTGATGCGTTTATTTAACGACGCTGGCTACCGATGACGCCACGGCAAGTCAAGCAAGGATTTCCCCATTTTAACGTATTTACGTTCTATTACAATAATTCTAAAAATAGTCTAACATTGTCACATATTTTTTAACAGAAGTTTTTTTTTGTAAACTTTTTCAAAAAAACATAGAAGCAAATATCTAGAACGGGAAAAAAGAAAAGATTTGTTTTGAAATACAAGTCGCTGCTGTCCAGGCGCAAATAGTAGTAGAGTGAGTGTTTATACTCGTCACAGGAAGAGGGGAAGTGTCATCATCAGATAAACAAGAGGGCCCCGCAGTCTGAACCGCTCATTTTAATCCTTCTCTTTCATTTCGCACAAGGGGGAGGGGGGGGGTTAAGTGCGATAAGTGCTTAGATCATTTAAGATGCACCCCGATTCTCTAAATAGCTGCGAATTCACCAGGCAGGTAACGTTGTTAACAGACCTTGATTCAGTTCTCGGTAAGGGTCGAAATATAAACTTGACGTGTGAAACAGAAGTGTATCAGTTGCCACCCTGTGGGCAACTCATGGAAAAGGGATAATAGGTATAGAAGAAACACGACTCTAATGTTGGCAAGTAGAACCACGTCGCTAGTGCTTGCGGTGTTAGTGCCGCGAACTAAAAGATTCAAAGCGGGATGTTACACTTGGAACACAACCAATTTCTATTGCAGAATGTCAATTAATCAATTCTTATATAAAATTCAATCAAATGTAACTAAATCCATCTATATAATAATAAAAGGAAGTGTTTGTTTGTCTGTGTGCGATGCCCAGCCAAATCTACGGCACGCAGAGATCTGAAAATTTTAACATAGATGGACGGAAGGGAATGTACCTCGAAGCAGGATTTTTAAATTTTTAGTTAGTTTTTTTAATGAGGCTATTTTTAACAAATTTTTGGAGGTGACCTGGTGGTCTAGGGGTAAGGTGTCGGACTTCTGTGCTGGGGGTCCGAAGTTAAATCCTCGGTCCCGGCTCGGATCCCATGTTAAACTAACTGTAGGTCCTCCATTTCATCTCACAATCACCCTACCATTACACATTAGCTAAGTGCGTATAGACCGAACGGGTAGTAAGACGGGGCGCTAATAATAATAATAACAACAAATTTTTGAATAAAATATTTTTAATCTGGTTTAGAATTACGTTTCAAAATGAAATCGGGCACAATGGGGTGGGGGGGGGGGGCTTAAATATTTCTTATACCACAGTGGGTCATGGGCAGCGCCGTGTGGAATTGCTAGTTATTTTATAAATAAACCACGTTATAATATGTAAAACCTGGCTAAAGCCCTTCTTTAAAATAAACGCCAAATTGCTAACAAAACAGTAATGACGAATTTTACATATACTTAACAATTATTTTTCTACAGACTTCACGTCCACGTATACATATTCCTCTGTGACGTCATCGCAAGCTGCTCCTAGCGATAGTGCCCCAAACTAGTTTACGGAATCAGCTAGTCCTATAAGAGTGCCTCCTCCCCGTGGAGCAACTGAAGCTGGGGTTAGGAAACCCCAGTGTAGATCAATATGGCGCAAGTGCGTCACATCCTGCGGCGAAGATAACATCGAGAGGGGCGCGGGTTGTAATCCCCTTCAGCTCAGGTTTCCATCTCGCTGGTGTTGATGGTGTTACTGTAAAAACTCCAATGGAAGAGTGGTTCCTTACCTGGTGCCTCGACCTTTGATGGAACTTTATTAAAACTTTATATCTATCTATTTATATCTAATTCTAGCCTTTAATATAACTATTGTTTATTAATAACTATTTTTGAAAATTTTGAAATTTTTTCCAAAATGGCTCTAACAATTTTCTTGATGTTTGAAAACAGGTAGAACTAAAAGCACAGATATAATAAATATTCATTTTATTAGAATATTTGTACTTTTAATTCTGATTATTGTCAAACATCAAGAACAGAACGGTGCCTCAGGTCAATAAACAAAATGTATTCTAGAATTTCTAACAATTCAGTTTAAGATTTATATCTGGGGTGTATTTGACATGACAAATAATACCGTAAACCTAATAGTTTACTGAATACTTTTTGAATTTTAGATGTTTCTCGGAAATTGCTCAACGATTTTGTTTAAAATGTTTTGTTTAAAATTAAAGATTTTCTAGCGAGGCTTCCATATAAACATTAT
This sequence comes from Timema podura, assembly GCA_033556935.1. Lineage (NCBI taxonomy): Eukaryota > Metazoa > Arthropoda > Insecta > Phasmatodea > Timematidae > Timema > Timema podura. The sequence continues at coordinate 88,596,312 of JAVRXN010000011.1, forward strand.
TTTTCTACACCCTCGCATCCAAGTTTTTGACCGCCTCTGGAATCTAGTGGTCAAAGTTCATGGCTACAGGTCCAGTGTTCGATCCCCGGTGTATCTGTGAAACAGTTGGTCTGTAACGAGGTCTAACTCAGTCTCGTGAGGACTAATGAGGAGCTGCTTTAGTTAAAAAGAAGCGGTTCCGGTCTAGAAAACTGTGATTAACGGCCGGAGGGTTCGTTGTGCTTAATACGTGACACCCTCTAACCGCAGAAGTTGGGACCATCTTAGCGAACAGACAGCTGCTCCTCTGTCGGTATACCTAGATTGTAGGCTGACGCCATGTAGTGTTTATATTCTGTCGGGGTAAGACAACTTTCTCATCCATTTGATGTCCCGTCATGGTTTAGAGTTGGCTCCGTTCCCGACTCGTGCAGTGACAGAACAACAGAAAGGGAAGAAATACCTCCCTACCCCCTTTTATAGATTCACTTCAAGCTTTGAAATCGTTTACAGCCATGTCTGTGAATGTGAGGAATGCCAGACCTCTACCGTGGTTCGGATCCTACGTTAAACTGTAGGTCCTCCATTTCATCTCACAATCACCCTACCATTACACATTAGCGTAAGTGCGTATAACCCGAACGGGTAGTAAGACGCGGTGCTAATAAAATAATAATAATAATAATAATAATAATAATAATAATAATAATAATAATAATAATAATAATAATAATACAGCCATGTCATGAAGCTATGTCCACAATTTTCCTCACTTTCTTTGGAATACTCTTGAAAATACGCCTAGCTTCAATATATTTCTAATAAATGTTCATATAAAGTGTACCCGAATTTGCGTGAAGAGAGCGTGGGGAACCGTTTTGGGAAAACCACCCTCAATACACCTGGCCGAGGTTCGAACCTACATCTCCCCGTCATCGGCAGTCTAGTCTAACATGAGAGTGACGCCTTAGACCATGCGGCCACCGAGTCTGGTCTAGTCCTAATAGCGTCTGACACTTTGATCCCGTGATGTGATCAGACTCGCCCCAAAGACCAAGTTTTCAATGTCACGTGTCAGTTACAGTCCGTTCCGCTGCCAACTGGCACCTCCCCGAGGTTTCTCGGAGTAATGTTGGCTTCTGAACTCACTCTGTTATGTTAGTTTGGAAACCTTGGCGTTGTCTTCCCCACCGTGGCTGAGTGGTCCGGTCACCTATCGGATGAGATCTAAAGGAACACGTTAATTGCGTTTAGCTTTGTTCTATTAATACTGGACTTGGACCCACGAATAACTTATAGTGCACGAGTCATAATAGAACTAAATACAAGCGTTCACGAGGAGACGGGTTGGATTAGGAATTACTCAGACTGCTGTTTATTTATTTAAGTTGGCAATAACCTCTTTGCTCTAGTAGATAAGGTGTCTAAAAATACTTCGTCTAAAGACTCTTTGAGAAAAACAAACAAAAACGTGCGTTAAATAATGTATTTTTTTTAAACATAAAATTAACCTAATTTAAATTATGCCTGTAATATTTAATAAGTTTTGATTCTGTTTTTTTTTTATTGTTATGGATATTAGGGAAGATCTACTTATCAATAACAAAATTAAAAATATAATATTTCCCCTTTACTTATAAATAAAATTATATTTACAATCGTAGTTATTGAGGTTGATAACAAACAAGAATGGCTACCACAAGACAATTTCAAACATGAACAGATATTTCCTTCTGCTGTGTATACTGGCATTTTGATTGGCTAGAACCTCTTCTAACATTCTCATTGGTTGACACGTCTCAGTTCCAAGGGTCGTCTATGCTCAACTCCATAGATAATGCGTAAAAGTTCGAATTCCTGGCCGGGTGTACTGCGGGAGGTTTTCTCCACAATGTCTTCTCACTCTACTTACCACGAAAATGCGGGTACACGTCCTCTAAATTCAACCATACTCATCCTTAACCCATTACATAATATGCGTACAACCCGAACGGTTAGTAAAACGCAGTACTAAAAATAAAAGCTTTATGCGTTGTGCTCTATTCATTATGAATCGGTTGACACGCCTCAACGGCGTAGTTAGCAAGCGCGCTAGCTTCGTGTTGAGATAGACTGCCAAGGACGAGGAGATCGAGGTTCGAATCTCGCTCGGGTGAACTGGGAGGGGGGGTTCTTCCTAAATGATTTTCCACTCCCCCTCCACGCAAATTCGGGTTCACTTCCTCTAAATTCAACCTTCCCATTGCCTAACCAATTAACGTAATTAGTACTTAGGCGTATAACCCGAACGGATAGTAAGATACGGAGCAAATCATAATAATATAATAATAATAATAATAATAATAATAATAATAATAATAATAATAATAATTATTATTATTATTATTATTATTATTATTATTATTATTATTATTATTATTATTATTATTATTATTATTATTATTATGAATCGGTTATAAGCGCCATCGTTGGAAATACATTAGAGTCGCGATTATCCGGCCTTACGTATTATCCGGCCTTACGTATTATCCGGCCTTACGTATTATCCGGCCTTACGTATTATCCGGCCCTGTTTTCTGTGTTGACAAGTGCGTTTTAAAATAAACAAACCGATACAATCCTCTGTAAAACATTTTCTGGATTTAGCCATTTGACGGTCTATTTTCACTTGTTCTTGCTTTGTAGCTGATGTTCCATTTCCAAAATAAAGTACCAATACTGTAGAACAAAGATTCTAAAAACTTTCGTGTTTAAATTTTACTGTCCCCCCTCTACTAAGCTTACTGTATACCTATTGTACATCGTAATCAGAAAATGAGTAGATTCTATTAAAACAAAATTAAATGTTATGTGAAAATTAAAAAAATTGGGCAAACTCACACTGAAAATTATTTACACACCGATTCCGCTACCCGGCCCGGAATTCCGGATAGTCGCGACTCTACCTAGTGTGACGTGTTTCAACCTCTTGTATGCTGTGTACTACTCGCTGTTAGCTGTACATCAGTACGAGTATAAAACCCAATCTAATCCTAGCCTGTTTCATCCAAACAAGTTAAACACGTTCCCTCAGATAATGTCATGTAACAAGTTACTGAGCTTGAGCCCATTACTGAAGATGTCCTGTGATTGGTTGAATGTCGCGCCAGTGTTAAGTAACAGGCCCTAGGCGTGAGACATAATCATGGTTGTTGGCTTTCTTCGGGGGGGTTTGATGGCAGGATCCCAACCTGAGCAGGCATGCGCTCTAAATACCTACCAGACACTTGCCTGCCTTCACTGGAGTCACAGGGTGCTTCTCGTGGGAGAACAGAACTACTGTGACATATCTACTCTGGGTGCTTCCCGTGGGAAAACATAATTACTGTGACATATCTACTCCGGGTGCTTCCCGTGGGAGAACATAATTACTGTGACATATCTACTCCGGGTGCTTCCCGTGGGAGAACATAATTACTGTGACATATCTACTCCGGGTGCTTTCCGCGGGAGAACAGAACTACTTTGACATATCTACTCTGGGTGCTTTCCGTGGGAGAACAGAGCTACTGGGACATATCTACTCTGGGTGCTTCCCGTGGGAGAGCATCACTACTAGGACGTATTTACGCTGTATCAAAATTAGTTTTAATTCAACCCTTTTGGCTTGAACATTTTAAAACATGTGGAGAGGTTGTTGACGCCAACAAGCAGCTGGGTAATGAACCAGTACCCTCCAAGTGGAGGACTCACAAGTTCTGTTGCAGAGGATCGTGGGAAATAAATGGCCAATAGGAGATAAAACTACAGACACTCATTTGAGAAAGCTTTATAAGTGTATGTGGCGCCAATCAGTCGGAGTGGCGGCCACTCGAACTGATCCATCTTCGGTGGAAGAACAACTCTTGGACGGTGATCGACAAGTCCTTGCGCTCGTCTTCTGTGACGCAGTTGACAATCCTGAGATTGTTATGTCTAATGACGTGCGCTGAGGATAATTAGTTCTGCTTCCCACCACATCGCATCCAGAGCGCTCCTTAGTCCACAAATAGATACGTGACATTCAAGTATATTGTCAATGAGCGAGCAGATGCCAACGGCTTAACGTAAAAATGTTTATTTCCTAAAACTAAATATTGGACACCGATTCAAGGTTCTTAGGTTTGACTATCGGCAACAATGGTGTGGCCAAGACTTTTAAATGGAGCTAAAGTCCCCCAATCTCCATTAAAAGTCCCCAAAGAAAGTTTACATTCTGAAGCTATAGTATAATGGTACTGTGTGTTTCATTGTAAGATGAAACGGTGAATCTAAGGCTAAGTATGTATTTTAATTGTTTTATTAGTACATTTACGAGGTAATTACAGCCACATTATCAATACAATGGTTACGTCGCTATTCAGTCAACTTGAAACATCAGCTTTTACTTTCTAATGGCACGAGCAAAATTGCTTCTAAATAATGGTCAGAAAATATCTGGGAGTTTGTTAAAATTAATGATCCTCCCCCTCTACTTGTGTACATTACAAAGCTAGTAACTGTCAGTGTTCAATAAACAAAATGTTTAAATCTTTGCCTCAAGAAATAATATTGTTTACAAACACCAAGAAACAACACACCGGACTGTTTGGCATTTAGTGCCATCTCTGATCTTCACAAATGTTCTATTTTGAGCACCCTCAGACTCACTCACTGGAACTTTTGATTAAAATGTTATAAAAAAAACCAATCATTTATAACTGAATGGGGTGTATATATTTTAGTTTAAAGTAGTTGCTGCAGCCCTGATCAAACCGGCCCCTCCTGAATGTAAAAACGCTCTCACTAACACCTAAAGATGGTTTGATCTGTTTGACTCGCCGGTCGCACAACCTTGTGCTGCGACAAATGTTTAGCCTTACTTTCCAGAGGTACACTCCTTTACAACCTTACCTTGACGGCCTCCACTATGACCCTGTCTCATAGGCTGTACCATAGCGGAAACGAGCAAGGTAACCTATACCCCGATTTTGGTTGAAAGAACAGTAGAGAACATTCAAACATATTTCTTTGGGACCAACATTAATAACATATTACTATATTGTTTGTGTTTTTTTAAAATCAGTATTAATAATATCTATCAAAAGTGACAGATGCAGATAAAATAACTTGATGTATGACTATATTAAATTTGTTTTAGTAACTTGAGCAACTAACTCCTACTGGTATTCCTACCAAAATCATACTATAGCTACCCTTCTGCGGAAACAAAGTGTCCATTTCCATTATTTAAGAACAAAGTGCATTTGTAAAATTTAATTCAGAAGATACAGGCAGCTGTAAGCAGTCCAACAGCAAACAAAATATTATGGAGCAGCTCATTGGTGCAGTCAGAAATTAACTCTGGTGACGTCATTCCACCCTCGATTTTGTATTGAGCGCAGTATACACTGATTGTGATAATGTCAAGTTATCTGGTGACGTCATTCCACCCTCGTGTTTGTATTGAGCGCAGTATACAGTGATTGTGATAATGTCAAGTTATCTGGTGACGTCATTCCACCCTCGTGTTTGTATTGAGCGCAGTATACAGTGATTGTGATAATGTCAAGTTATCTGGTGACGTCATTCCACCCTCGTGTTTGTATTGAGCGCAGTATACAGTGATTGTGATAATGTCAAGTTATCTGGTGACGTCATTCCACCCTCGTGTTTGTATTGAGCGCAGTATACAGTGATTGTGATAATGTCAAGTTATCTGGTGACGTCATTCCACCCTCGTGTTTGTATTGAGCGCAGTATACAGTGATTGTGATAATGTCAAGTTATCTGGTACACTGAATGAAGTCAAGACTTGACACCCTTCACCCGACCAAACGGTAAATCTCGTTAGATTACAGTTGGTTAAACTGACAGCCAATGATTCACTGCAAGAGTTGGTGAAACGGTTGTATACAAGGATGGGCCTGCCGCGAAAACAACGCGCGACATTCATCAAGTTCCACAATTCAACTGATTCAATATCATGGCTGCATCGCTTTACGTCGCCAATCACGTTTAGTGACTCGCCACTAATTTGATCAATTAGTGCCTGGTCAGGTTTTACTCACCGTCTTACTTTCTCATGTAAACAGATTATCAGAGGCGTGTTGTGGAGTATTGATTGTACAGCTTGTTAAATATGAAACTCTGATTAAGGGTTCGGCCAGACTGGCGAGCGCGTGATTAGCAGATAGCTCTCGATAGTTGTTGACGAGGAGGCACAGGTTCGAATCTTGGCTCAGTGAACTGAGGGGGTTTTTAACAAGTGATTTATTGTTGTGGTTTTCCTATCCTCTCTTCACGCTAATGGTTATTCTTATTTGTAAAGGCCTACTTTGATAATATTGAAGTATTTTAACATATCCGTTTATATATATATATATATATATATAGGTATGGTTTATGATCTCACCAATTAAATTAGACCGTTAGTAGCAAGTGTGCTAAACCTATCGATAGTAATAAAAAGTCAAAATGAGAAGTTTCCCTAGCACTCGATGAACCAACATACAATAATATTGCCTAGCGCCTGTAAACTATACTGTACCGGCTCGAGCGCGCTCCAGTCTGGCCGTCTCCATAGAGATGGGAGATTGAAAATGTTTCAACTTTTTAAATGAAACAAATGCACTCAAGATATCCCACGTTCTAAGGTTCTCATTTCAGTTTAATTTCTCCCGAGAACATTATAAACATTATTAAATGAATTACAATAACAGCTATAACAGTAACTGTTCTCTTCTCGCACTCACATACGATTACAGCGCTCGGTGGTTGAATGCGTCACTAATGTCGGGTTTGCTGCCGACCCAGATATGTTAATACTTCAATATTATAATACACCCCCTTCCCCTGGGATTCAACCATGTGACATTCTCCCAGTAAAAAGTTCGACTGTACTGATACGATTTCCTCCCATAGGTCTTCATTTGACTAATCACACATATGCTCTGCTCTACACACCTCACATATGAATATTGATACCTGAACAATGAGTGTTCTACTCATTCATGAGAACAATTCACAGATACAAGATCTGATTATCCTGGCAAAACGCCACTGCAAAGTATAGAGAAAGCTTTAGAGCAAAATTGCTCTCAATATTTGAACGAAAATGAATTTTTATACTTCCCAGAGTCCCCCCCCCCCCCTTCAAAAAAAAGTAGGAAAAAAAGAAGCTATTTATGACTTGTTGGCTTTTATTTATGCACTTTGATTCGTTCGATTTTCTTCAAATGTATAGGCCTAGTTTGAAAACTATTCTATCATTCATTATCTTAGCGCGGAGTGAGTATGAACACACAAATAAAGAAACTTGAAACGGTTTTATTTGAATTTTATTTAAAGAGGGAATAACACAAAAAAGAATGGTGTGCGAATATTTCGGAAACTTCTGCGAAAAAAAAATCAGCTTCGACTTTGCTTCGCAAAATTTCCAGCTTTCATAATTAATTATGAAGCTACACCAAATAAAAACATTGACAGATAAAATACTAATTTTATGTTCAATTTTTGACAATATTTTTTTATATTATGTAAATTATATATTATTAAGAAATCTAAAGTTTCTATGTTGGGATAAAACGTGATTTAACCTTTCAGCTTAGAGTGAAATATTTCAAACAATTGTTCAATAAAACATTTACTAGCGAAAAGGTTTTAGAAATAAGTAGGCCAAGACGATATTTTTTCAATATAAAAAATAAAATAAAAAAGATATTTGAACTTTGATTAGGTTTTGAGAGTATTTCAGATATTCGATTTCAGTTCGCTTCGAATTTAAAAGTGTATTTTGTACTCCCCTAATATAAAATATTTAAAATACTTTGTAAAAACCAACAAATCAACAATAAATAATTGTCAAAACGGTACCGGTCAATAGTTGAAGAAAGTTGACAGCTTTGTGCTACGGTGTTCGAACGTCATTCTCAGATTTTGAGCGGAGAACAAAAATCCGGTTCGAATCTCCGTTGACTACACTGAAAATTATACCCAGGCAAATGTTGGTGCATTTTCTCAATATTTCCTTCTCCTTCACTCTTAGTCCATGAATTAGCCCAAGCTGTGAACGATCCAGACAAACAATTAAAAGCATGCTAATATTTTTAAATTTAATGTTGCAGATAATAATGGGGAATACTCGTTCATTTCTTCAAATACTTGACCAATTTATTTAAGCGGCTCAAAATTATTTGATAACCCTTACAAAAATCTCTTTATCTTATTCTTTGATTTCTGTCAGATTTCATACGCAAACACATTATTTCTCATCCCCCCTTCCATTTCCCTCCTCCCCCTTAAAAAGTGATTGCAGTCGAACACGCGCTTGCTTCGTGGACAAAATTCTACACGTCACAACTTCGAACGCTTCGTTTTATTATTGTTATTACATTGTTAGTACGGTTTAACAGTACCACGCGCAAGCCCTACTGCGCATCTTTGAAGCTCGTACAACCAATCAGAGGGAAGCGCGGGGCCGAGGCGCCGGCCAATGAAACAAAAAAACCGCTGGTCGATAAATACGTGTCTTCGTTTCTCAACGCATTCAGTCTCGAAGATTGTCATTCTCTTTGAAGTCTTTGACTAGGACTGTGTGTTTCGTCCGTGTTGGGAAAAAAAAGTAACTTAACTGTACTGTTCCAATTTTAAAAACCAGACTTACTTTATTGTGTTCTAGTTTCTTATAAACCAGTTTAAAAAGGTTAGAAAACGATAGTAACATTACAAGTTATTTTACTATAATTCTTCAAAATTAAATGATAAAAACTTTAATATTTGTTGAATATTTCTCGTACCTTTTGGGGTGTTTTATCTTAGTAAAGACGACATTTTGAACTCTTTTTAGAAATATCGTTTAAACAAATATTGAAAAAAACAACATGCCTATGATCAAATTGGGATTTTAACAGAAGCATTTTGTTTTGATTAATAGCGTCTACAAGCATTTAATTTCCATTATGTAGCCAACTTTAATCGTTTACCACTTTATTTAAAGTTGTGTAAGGGTGTCTTCCTATTATACGGCACTAAGAGCGTGTTCCCCCTGTTCTCAGCTAGATGGCGTCTAACATGGACCGTACCCAGGAACAGATCACTTCTCCCTCTCTCATCAGACTCTGGTCTCGCCGCATGACCTTGGCCGGCGAGGAACCCCTCGACTTGGGGCTGCTGGAAGACATCTTCCCTCCTGCCCAGGTAACAATCCCCACCCCTTTCGTCGAAATGGTTATTGTTCTCTAGCCTTTTGTTGTCCTTTTACCCTGAAAGGTAGACTGATTACACTATGGCCATATGTTATAACCTACACCATGGTGTAACCAAGCAAGGTAAGCTACATTTCAGAATAAACAGTAGTTATATACAAGTTGGAAGCTTTTTCATTATAATTACCTTTAGGTTCAATTTTAGATCTAAAGAGTTACTACACGTCTGGAGTATCTCCCCCCCCCATTATTACTAATGAGCTAGGGGGGAGGTGGGTAGAATTTAGAGTTAATGTATCCGCAACTGTGTGGAAGAAGAGTGGGAGAACAGTTTAGCTAAGATCACCTCTCTAGTCTACGTTCGGTCAGGGTTTGAACCCCTCGACCCTCTAGATCGAGACTTTATTTTAGAACCATTTATAATAATCTGACAAGTGACGGCCGCAAATCACGTGTCTTGATGTATGGAATACGTGAAATTAGATCTAGTAACTTTTCTAGGACAGCCGATGACTGGGACATAGAGGTTCGGGTGTACTGAAGGTTTCCTAAAACTGTTTTACACTTTCACTCCACGCAAATGGGGTACACTTCCTCTAAATATAACCTTAATCTCTAACTTAATTAGAGGCGACTTGGTGGTCTAGACTTTAGAGGTAAGGTGTCAGACATCTCTGCTGAGGGTCCGGGGTTCAATCCTCGGTCCCAGCACAGATTTATCTGATTGCTAAACCCTTACTTCACCTCTGACAAGATGTGTATTAATCACAACTTGTGAATGTGTGGAATACCAGGCCTCCACCGTGGTTCGGATTCCACGTTAAACTGTAGTCCTCCATTTCATCTCACAATCACCCTACCAGTAATAGTGCGTATAAACCCGAACGGGGAGTAAGACGCGATGCTAAACATTTTAAAAGTTTTTTTTAACAAGTATTCTCTTCGGCCTCCACACTTTGCTGTCCAAACCGCCCCTCCCTCATTAAAAATTGCTAAAAGGCCGGATATGCCTGGCTGTGTTAGAAGCCCGGATATGATTGATATGAGTTCCTTATCAAATCTGCTACTGTCAAGCCAGCAAGCCTTGTAGTGTTGTCACAACTCACTCCACATGAATGGTCCTCTTTATCACCGGTTATCATGTAAGTTCCTCTTTATCAACCGGTTATCATGTAAGTTCCTCTTTATCTACCGGTTAGCATGTAAGTTCCTCTTTATCTACCGGTTATCATGTAAGTTCCTCTTTATCAATCGCGAACGCGTCTTATACGTAAACTTTGTCTAGACCCATTTCCTTGAAAACGTAATACTAATCTTGATAAAAGAATTCGTAAATAATTGACTCATGTTTGATAAATGTTGGTAAAAAAGTTTTACATCTAAACGTTCCAATTTATTTTTCACTCTTCAAGTTTCAAAAGTTAGACGTCTCATCAATGGCGGACCGAGAAATTAAATTGGGGGAGGGAGAGAGGGAAAGTCAGAGGACCTTCTTCCAGTTAAAAGTAAAAAAAAAGTGCAGATACGTCTAGAAGTTATTTGGAGTGGCCTTGCTCTGCACATCTTTGAAATAAGTGCTTATACATCTTCACTGCTCGATTTTATAGTTAATCACTATTTATTAAATAATTTGGGTCCTGGTGGGTGTAGCTGCCCCATTTGCCCCTACCCGCTGGGTGCACCCACTGGGGCTCAAGTCGAAAGCGTATCTGCGTCAAGGATCTCATTGTCTCTAGTTTGAGTCCACTGGAAGGTCTGAAAAATCTAATTTATTATGTTAGGTCTGTACCTTTTCACAATATGTTGAAATTAACGGCCTGGGGTTTGGCTGTAGTGTTTTTTCCTCGAACTAGCGAGTATTTCTGTTTATCAATGACACTGAGTCGCACATACTGTACTCAACTGTTTTGTATTTATTAATAGGTTTGTCTCATAGATACATTGTCTGAATATCATCGGGCAGTTTGGCGGGCAGGGTTCGTCGTATTTCCGTTAGTCCCTGCGCGCCGCCGGGCCTCGCTCAGATGTTTTGTCCACCCCCCCCCCGTGTCGCGGCTCGCCACCTGTTTTGTTCAGCCCTATCCCCTCTCGGCCCGTTATATTATTGAAATGATTCACTTTATTGATTTCTCCGCTCTATTTATTGACTATTCACGCCCGGTCAACAACTTGACCTCGAACCTTGGATAAAGGTCGAGCGTGTTTGCGTCCTACGACACGATATCATCTGAATCATTGCAACAATCTTACTTTGACAAAACTAACACGAATACCACTTCAATTCTTGAGAAGTTGAATTTATTTTCGGCCCACCCCTCCCTCAATGGAGGGCACGGGTCATGTGGTTAGGGTGTAGCGTGGAGGTTAAGGTTCGAATTCAAGCCGTGTTTGTCTCGACAATGTAATATAGTCAAAGTTCATCCGATGACGCACACAAGTCACCGTCTGATGAAATTGGAAATCTTCCAAGTCATGAATGACATTTCTACGTCGAATTGTGATAGTTATCAATTCTGCGTAATAAAGAATATCTATCTATTTTAGCAAAGCACGCTGTTCCTTTACGGGTAACCACCCCCTCTGTTTTCTAGTCATTCATTTTTACATCAAATAATGTTCTTAATTGCAGTTTGGGTGGTCCTTACACCAGCCATACCAATTTCCACACCGATAAGTAGTTTATGCTTCTAGTTTTGGAATTTTATATAAAAAAAATCATCAGCCCCAACTTATAAAGATATAATATTCCATACTAATCTTATTTTTTTAGATTGTTCCCTCTACATTCCTGGAAAATTAAATTTTTTAATATTCCCAAACAGGCTTTTTTTTTCTTCTTGAATTCCATTTTTGAAATTTAAAATGTCAAGACCTTTTTATGTTTATTTGGAATAGTCCCTAAACCCAGTTGCTAAAGTTCGGTTATCTACCCCAGAGACGTAGTTTTTGTAGTCTTGGAAATGTTGACCCCCTCCCCAGCCCCTTCAATTTGTTCTTTTTATTATTATTATTATATTTTTATTTTGCCATCTGGAGTAGTCCTACCTGCTTTCCAGATTTAAATGTTTTACAACATCTAAAAGTGATTGTTATATACCCTTCCCTCCACGTATTTTCCCTTATATAAATGAAGTAAAGTATTTGATTACACCGACTTTGTAAAGATTTGTAAAATAAACCTCTTGTCTACTGCATTGTTGACATTCTCAGCAACTACTCCCGTTTCAAATCACGGCCCATTGTTCTGAGTTGCTACAATGGCACGTTTTTATCAACACAACACCGCGATATTTGAACCACATTCCAAACACTGCAATTTATCTCAGATAAGTTGATATGACACTTGTCTCCTTGCGCTATATGCTCGTATCTTTCGAACGTCTCAACTTATCTCGCACGCAGTGTGATTGCTGTGTCTACCCCAACCTCGTGAGTCAGCTTCAGACTACAAATAGTTTATAAACTGGTCTGGTCCTTGACTTAGCTGAGGTGGGCTATTTCTGTCTGGCGTCACATTTCATTGCATTCCACCGCATACACGCTCACTAGAGACTCTGGTCACTGTTGTGGGGAGTTGTCCGGCAGTAGAACAGTGGCGTACTCACGAGGGGGGCTGTGGGGATCAAGCCATCTACACCCAACACACACAAAAGGAAAAAAAAGAAAGACCGTGAAGGAGGAAAACCTTTATTAACTCACTGACTATTTATCAACATACTTTTTTTTTTAAGTTTATAACTGTTGAAAAGTTCAAAGTTCCGTAACACACTTATTCGGAGCACCCACTGGCCAATCCTGGGTTCGTGCTTCTCAAACCCTCCACACACCACAGGGGACCAATCATGGAGCGCTTGATGACATTGGATTCTGGATCTTTCAGGAGAATTCTTAGTTTCCTTATAAACGATGGCTGTATCATAAGGCATAGTTCCAGGTGTTTCTTGGACTGTGAAAGAACTAATTGAAATCGTGAATTTGTTGTTGATGTGCTACTGTTAGTTTGATATTTATTTAACAAAAGCGGCACTAACTCTTGTCTTTTCGATTAGTTGAGTTGTAGTCCGTTTAGACATGTTTTCGTAGCTTTTGTATTTTAAAGTAACTACAAATAATATTTCAAATAGCCCCCCCCCCACTACCCCTAACCATAATCCTGGGTGCGACACCGAGGAAGAAAATATAAATGGTGACACAATTTTTTGTGATCCCCCACTCTATTAAATGAAATATTCTATTCACAAAGATCCATTCTACACTCCTAGACCAGCTACCTCTTTCGTTTCACGGGTATTTAGCTCTTAGTATTAAACAGAAATTTGTGCTCTTTTCAGAGAGGAAAATGTAAACTTTTAAGCTATGTTTTCAAGTCTAAAGGGTCATAGAAAATAAGTTTTGTGTCCACTACAGTAAACAACAAACTCGTGTACTCTTAAAAGGCTTTGGCAATATTTAACCAAGCGCAACAACTTAGTAGCATTATCTCGACTACTACTCTACATACTACTTTGTTGTCACTATAAACTTCTTAACTGGCATTGTTGAAGGGAACTAGTTTCCAAAACTTTTTTTTTTTGGCAAAACTGAATTAAATTTTGGTTTAGCTGTTGCGTTTAGTTAAATTCGCTACATGTAATAATATAAACGTGTCTTTAATATTTGTCTTGAGTATTGTAGAATTTTATGAAAAAACCTTTCAAATTGTGGGAAAAAGTCTTGATAAAATTCTGCAATACTCGTGACAAATATTAGAGAATTGTTTTGATCAATGTGTGTGTGGGTAATTAAACAGCATATATACAGTACAATTTTCAAAGAAAAGGGCTTTAAGAAAATCACAATTTTTCTCATGTCTTTAATTGCATCAACATCATACAATATTATTATTGTTATTTGATATGCATTGAATGTCTAAGTGATAGATGCAGATCACATGACTTGACTTATGCATTTATGAAAATAGATTTGGTAACTTTTCCTAACTGTTAGACGAGGTTCGACATATGAAAATGAAAAACTCAAATAATACCCTTTTATTTATTTGATAATTTTTATCATGTCCTCGGGAGAAATTAATATTAAGTGGCAACTTTAAAACTGGGTACATCTTGATTGCAATTGTTTCATTTAGGCTAATTATAATTCATTTGAGGTATTTAACATGCACTCTTTTCATTTAAATAGATGGAACATTTTCTGTCGGTAATCTCTGGGGTGTTGTACTATGTTGTAGCCTATTATTTACAAACTGATTACCGCTGTTGTGGCTAATTTCCAGTAGTGCCAAAAATGCAAACAAACTATCCTCATTGTTAACTCCAACAAATGTCATTTGTTCAAGATCGACCAAAGCTTTGCAAATTTCTTTTGATCATAAAATAACACAATATTGTGTGTACCTTTCCCCACACATTTGTGTTCCGACACTAGAGACTGCACTGATGGCTGCCCAGGTATCAAACAGTTGTGTGTCCCGACACTAGAGACTGCACTGATGGCTGCCCAGGTATCAAACAGTTGTGTGTCCCGACACTAGACTGCACTGATGGCTGCCCAGGTATCAAACAGTTGTGTGTCCCGACACTAGACTGCACCGATGGCTGCCCAGGTATCAAACAGTTGTGTGTCCCGACACTAGACTGCACTGATGGCTGCCCAGGTATCAAACAGTTGTGTGTCCCGACACTAGACTGCACTGATGGCTGCCCAGGTATCAAACAGTTGTGTGTCCCGACACTAGACTGCACTGATGGCTGCCCAGGTATCAAACAGTTGTGTGTCCCGACACTAGACTGCACTGATGGCTGCCCAGGTATCAAACAGTTGTGTGTCCCGACACTAGACTGCACTGATGGCTGCCCAGGTATCAAACAGTTGTGTGTCCCGACACTAGAGACTGCACTGATGGCTGCCCAGGTATCAAACAGTTGTGTGTCCCGACACTAGAGACTGCACCGATGGCTGCCCAGGTATCAAACAGTTGTGTGTCCCGACACTAGACTGCACTGATGGCTGCCCAGGTATCAAACAGTTGTGTGTCCCGACACTAGACTGCACTGATGGCTGCCCAGGTTTCAAACAGTTGTGTGTCCCGACACTAGAGACTGCACTGATGGCTGCCCAGGTATCAAACAGTTGTGTGTCCCGACACTAGAGACTGCACTGATGGCTGCCCAGGTATCAAACAGTTGTGTGTCCCGACACTAGAGACTGCACTGATGGCTGCCCAGGTATCAAACAGTTGTGTGTCCCGACACTAGAGACTGCACTGATGGCTGCCCAGGTATCAAACAGTTGTGTGTCCCGACACTAGACTGCACTGATGGCTGCCCAGGTATCAAACAGTTGTGTGTCCCGACACTAGAGACTGCACTGATGGCTGCTCAGGTATTAAACCAGTAGCTGTTAATGTCTTAAAACTTGTTTTATTACATAGGTGGTCATATGGTCTTGAGCATCACACTTGTGTTGGACTGGAACACCGGGCACATGAACATAGTTTTGAATCCTAGTCGGGTGTACTAAGGGTTGTTTTCCCTAAACGGTTTTCCACTCTCCTTCCACACCAATGCAACCCCACACATCTCCTAAAATTCTACCTTCCTCATTTTTACTCAATTTGTGTGATTGAGGTTATTTTTCAAACTTGTTATTTTCAGGAACCAGATGAAGTTCTGTCCAAGAGTGGTCGCTGCAGCCCCTTGTGTTCATCCTGGCATGACTACGAGAGTGAACTGAGTGACAGCGAACACTGTGAGGTCGGTATTTACACCTTGTACCTGTGGGTTGTTCTCATGAACACTGTGAGTCAGTATTTACACCTTGTACCTGTGGGTTGTTCTCATGACACTGTGAGGGTCAGTATACACCTATTTACTGTTGGGTTGTTCTCATGGACACTGGGAGGTGCAGTAATTTACATCTTGTACCTGTTTGTTCTCAGAACACTGGAAGGTCAGTATTTTCATCTTGTACTGTGGTTGTTCTCAGAACACTGTGATTAAATATTTACATTTGTACCTGGGTTGTTCTCAAGAACTGGTGAGGTCATGTATTTACATCTTGTACTGTGGGTTGTTCTCATGACACTGTAGTCAGTATTTACATCTTGTACCTGTGGGTTGTTCTCAGAACACTGTGAGGTCAGTATTTACATCTTGTACCTGTGGGTTGTTCTCATGACACTGTGAGGTCAGTATTTACATCTTGTACCTGTGGGTTGTTCTCATGACACTGTGAGGTCAGTATTTACATCTTGTACCTGTGGGTTGTTCTCAGAACACTGTGAGGTCAGTATTTACATCTTGTACCTGTGGGTTGTTCTCATGACACTGTGAGGTCAGTATTTACATCTTGTACCTGTGGGTTGTTCTCATGACACTGTGAGGTCAGTATTTACATCTTGTACCTGTGGGTTGTTCTCATGACTCAATAGAACACGCATTGGTCAGGTATCAACATTCATACGTTATGTGTGTAGAGCAGAGCAGAAGTCATGTGTGATTGGTCATGTGTGATTGGTCATTTGGGGACAGAGTGAGTGACAATATATCACAAGTACACTTTTAACATGCTCTGCTTACCCTGAAGACACGACATGACACTGAAAAATACCATTAACTTGCGTTCATTTATTTATTGGTTATCGAGATTCCAAGGAAAATTAATATAAAATAGTTTGCATTATTAATCAAATGGCAGCAAATAAACTAAATACAGGTTTGCAAGTATACCTGGTAAAGGATTGAATGTGTAAATTTATGTACAGATATAGTATATTTGTGTGAAATTATTTCCAAGTTTTCCCACGAGTAATAGAGAAAGTACTAGAAGCCGTTTCTGTTCTGAACAGCCGGGTAGCGAAAAGACAATGATTAGCCCTTCCCTGTAGGTGGGAGGGGACAGGAAATTGACGTGAATCTGTACAAGACTTATTGACTGGCCGCCATCAACCACCGCTGTTAATTAGCGTGTCTCGGGCCGGCCGTGTATAGAAATATAACAGGCGATAGTTAATGGGCTTCGCCAACTCTCATTAAGTGACCAAGTTTTCTCGAGATCTCATTAACAGTGTGCGCGGAAATACTTGCACGGCCTCTCAGAGGGTCTCCCTGAAACCAAACATTCTCAACCAAATCACCCTCGATTGCCAATTTTCCAAATATAAGCTTTTGGAAATAAAGTTCTTAGTTTTTAACGTAAGAGAAAACTAACGCTAAGTCTTATTTTATCCTCTTGGCAAATATCGCCCTGTACCAATGCAACGCTTTATATGTATCCATGTTTAATATGTGTATATATCTCTGGAGGAAATTGAAAGTAAATGTAATTTCACGTACAAACTTATTTCTTAAAACAAAGCTATCGGTAAACAATTCTATTGATTTTGTGTCTGGTCTAAGGATGGATTAATCTTAAAAACTGATAGTTACATAAAATATTGGCAATTCAACGAATCTCTTTAAATCCTGATTTTTGAAGAATTTATCAAACTGTTTTAAAACTTAATTCTTGTTTTAGCTAAACATGACTTGTATGTTAATATACATACATAGAACATGTTCTGATAGCATTGCTTACAAGATGGTTTGGGCTGTCAGGCTCTGCTTGTAGAAACAAAACACAATCTCATGCAGGATGAATGTTGACTGTTTTCAGGAGGGGCTGAAGGAGAAAGCATGGCCCCAGGAGGTGTCACTGTGTCTAGACGGGGCACTGCTAGGAGAAATCCCGCCCGTTACACAATCCCTGCTATCCGCACTCATGAGTTCCCGTGGTGGGGGTTTGGGTGGACCCCAGGGTGGCCCCAGGGTTTCGCTACCGTGTCCGTCCTATCCAGGAGCAGGTATGTCCCCGGCGACGGCAGAGTATCACTTAGCAATGCCAGGGGAAAATAATTAAAACATAATATCAGGAAATTTAGAGGAAGCAGAAACATTTTCTGGCAATATATTCTATAGAATTCTAGGCTTGACACTCAGTACACTCGGTAGAGTGTCTACCTGCTGAACTAATAGTCCCAGGTTTGATTCCTAGCATGGGCGAAGAATTTACCATAGGCGAAATTGTGCTTTCCTATATCACAATGACCGGACTGGAGTTTTTGGTCTAGAAATTAGTTTGTTAAACTCGCTAGTCGATGAGTTGAATACTAAAATACCAAGTAATTTTAGAGTGCTCCTTGTCAAACAATGAGTCTCAGAAGTTCTTGTTGCTATAACATAGTTAAAATTTAACTCTATAAATTACTCTGGAGTGTTCTATGTCTAACAAAGCCTATTTTGCGACATCTGAATCTCTGCATACTGTACGGGGAGATCGAGGTTCGAATCTCGGTCAGGTGAACTGGGAGTGGTTTATTCCTAAATGGTTTTCCACTCTCCTCCAGCAAATGCGGGTTCACTTCCCCTAATTCAACCTTCCAATTCCTAATCCATTAGTGTAATTAGTACTTAAGTGTATAACCCGAACGAGTAGTAAGACGCGGTGCTAAATAATAATAATAATAATAATAATAATAATAATACTACTAATATATCACAATGATGAATTAAAAGCCGGGGGGCTGGATGTTGTGTCTGTTCTAGAATTAAGTTTGTTCTGACATCAATTGGCTCAGAACATGCAAGTTGAATACCTAAAAATAAATTTAAAAAATAACCAAATGTATAATTGTAGGAGTGTTCGCTTTTAAAATACAAAGATGAAGTCTTAGATAAGTTTTTTGTTGTCATATAACACTAGTTTTAAAATTTTAAACTCCTCATAAATTACATCTAAGGAAAGAAAGTTTTATATACTAAACAAAGCCCAATATATTTTATGCTGACATATCTGAATTTATCTCTGCTTACTTTTTAATTTCATTTAATGAGCAGTCACTCTTAAAATACTGTTTGGTGGCCGTTATAAAAATATGTTGAGATATGTTCATGATATCACACTTTATAATAATATTACTTCAACATTTTCTGAAGATTCAAAGTAATTGGGTGGGCCAAAGTGCCGGGGATTCGACCTTCAACTTTGAAATTACAAAGCTTTGCCCAACCCTAATGATTTAAAACTTGAATTCCATGATGGTAACATTCTCAAAACTTAATGTTACAGGGGCGAAGCAAAGGACAAACTGAATATCACTATTTCTTTGGCGGGAAGGCCCTCACGCTGCAGAGCATTGGGCGAGGGTACACTCACAGAGTCACCTTCGAGGGGGACAGTCTCAATGACAATGACAACTACTTCTGGTCCGATTCTTGGCCCTTGGGGTTTGCCTTCGAGCTCGAGGTGACTCGGCCCGGTGAGAAGTACACGCTGTACGATGCCAACAGCGTCGCCATGGGGACCTCGGAGATCGTTGAGATGACGGTGAGTTGTTAGCGCTTGTCGCAAGCCGAGAGGGAGGGATCCCTTCATTTTTTAAACAAGGTAGTTCACAGACGATCGTTCATTATTTACTTATACGTCTTAAGATAATGCCTCAACGCTCTCGACCGCAGCATTCCATAGTTAAATTTATTTCAACTCCCGGTCGAGCGAGGATGGACAAAATATCAGTGGTTTGGATTCGTCAAACAATGAATAGAATATAGAAATTGAGATACATTTAAGAAAAATCAAAACAATTTTATGATGTTAAAATAAGGTTATTTGGTTGTCGGGACTCTTCAAGAATAATTATTAGTAGGGATGTGTGAAGTGTGCTTTCTTATCGATTAAGTTAGCCCGAATCGAATATATGAAATATTTTTCATCATCCACAGTTTCCAGCGAGTGACCCGGTCTGTTTGGAACCTAGGTCTCTCCACTGCCTCCTCCATCTTCCATTCTCCTCCATTCTCTTCACATGACTACCACCATAGTCGTAACTTCTCTATCCTGTCCTGCACTGTTTCTCCCTCAACTGTTCCTCTCACCGTCTCATTTCTCCTCCATTCTCCTCCCCCTCTCATTTCTCCTCCTCTCTATCCTTGTCACTCCCATATGAAATATTCTCAAAGCCAAATCAAAGTTTATATACCTGTTTTACGCTTGAAAGTATATTTTGTTGTCATTTATATACTTTTTATGTGCTAAAATCAGTTTCAAAATGTTTTATTCGACAATTTTTTGTAATATTTTATTCTAATTTAATAAATCAAGTCACTATCACGACTTTCAATTCGGTTAATAAATTTTTTTCTAAATAAATATAGATATTTGATAAATACAACAGCTCAAAGTGGTGATAATTAAACCTAAATAAAATATATTATCTGTCAATATTTTTTTTTAGCGAAGCTGCAATTTTCTTGAAAGCAAAGTCATAAGTTTTGAATCTTCGCACATCCCTTGTTTTTAGTGTTGCAATATCAAAATTATTTAAAGCACGAGAACTTCACTCCTAAAAAAAAGGAATTGTAGTGAAATTTTGAGGTCCATCATTGTTGTTTTTTTTTGCTTGAGGGTCCCGGCATTTTTGTCCGTACGTGTTGGTATGTTGTTGTTTGTTTTTTAAACAGATGAATGTTGGCCGCCATCCTAATATTGAGGATGGTAGAACATGCTTCCCTCCCACTCTGTCTCGCACAGACACCCGGTGTCAAACTTAGGTTTGATACCTTGCAATTTCTCCCACAGGCAATTTCATTGTTGTTGATGTGATTGTGTGTTTACGGGCGAGACTGCGCACGTTTGGGTACCGTAGCGTAAGTACCTCCGCCTGCTATTGCCGGCAATTCTCTCTCTTTCTCTTTGTCATTTCCTGTTTCCTGTTCCTTTCAGTTTAACTTACGGTAGAGTCCTCATTATCGGAGGCAGCCTCGGATAATACAAAACACTCCGTACTAGCAACTATATTGGAGGTGGGTGACCTGGTGGTCTAGGCGTAAGGTGGGTCCGGGGTTCAATCTTCGGTCCGGGCACATATTTATCTGATTGCCAAACCCTTCCTTCACCTCTGACAAGACGTGTATTAATCACAACTTGTGAATGTGAGGAATGCCAGGCCTCCACCGTGGTTCGGATTCCACGTTAAACTGTATGTCCTCCATTTCATCTCACAATCACCCTACCATTACACATCAGCGTAAGTGCGTACAACCCGAACGGGTAGTAAGACGCGGCGATAATAATAATAATAATAATATATTGGAGGCAGCCTCGGATAATACTAAACACTCCATACTAGCAACTACTTTCCTTTATCTGCTCTCATGATTTAAAAATAAATAAATGGGATGCTGCATTACACATTCTTCTACTCTAAAAAAATACATATACTTATATTGTGAAAGATATATATATGAAAATAAATAAGACATTGTTACAGAAACATTGAGAAAAAAAGTAACTTCTCTGTCCACCACAGATCATAACATTCAACTCCCAATTTCACAGACCTCCATTTAAAATATACATTTGCTTACATCTAGGAAATGATTGGTTTTATAAAAAAAATATATGTCAAATAAGTTTTTTATTTTCATTAATACTTAAACTTTGCAAAGATAAGTTTATCTTGAAGATTTTTAAAGATATGATTATTGGAAATAGCCGCATATTAAAAGAACCATTTAAGTCGTTTTCCCGCATAAATGAGATGCGCCATTTTGTTTTTAATTTTGTAGCTACTAATGGCTGCCGCAAGCCTACAGATTTATTGTTTCCTGCTTTTTCCATTACATCTTCTAATGATTCATTCAATTATTTTTAAAAGAATCAAATAATTATTCGACTATGCCCATCACTATGATGAGTAGCCAGATGATTCACTCTGCAACTCGTAGTAAACAGTTGAACCAGTCTCAGGATTGTTTCTTAGACATTTGTCATGACACATATTTTGCTACCGCCTCGGATAATTGGGAATCTGCTGTATTTTAAACATTCCTAAAATACCATAACTTGTTAAAAATATCTTTACAGCTCAATTGATAAAATTACTAAGCATTGCATGTTTTGATTTCACTTGGAAAATTAGCTTTTGAAAATATTGATAAAAATTAACAGCTACAGCTCTTAAAAGTTAAATTTAACTATGTGTTGAATAAAAACTTTTAAATTTGTAATATTTAAAATAAAAAAAAAATGAACTCTTGCTTTAGTCACGTAGATTTAAAACTTTGTGTGTTTATGTTGTGTTGTTGGACCTGCGTGTATGTTTCATGTTGGCGCTCTTGTTTCAGGCTCCCCAAGAGGAAGTGAGCCACGTTATTCTCGACGATGGCTCCGTCGAGAAGACTGTTCCGGGTTCGTCTCCTCTGCAAGGTGGAGTGGTTCGAAGGACAGTTGACGGCGTCATTGCCTGTGAGTTGACGGATTGGTTGTTTTAATGATTCGGTATCAGATTGCTTGACATGACGATAGCGGTGAGTCGATGGTTCAGTGTCTTATGACTAGGATTCAAACCCAGATCTCCCCGTCATTGGCGTACAAGTCTATTGTAAAAGTGACGTCTTGGACAGTTTGACCACCGAAGCAGGTGTTATTTATGTTGAAATAAATGTTAAAAATGCCCACCCTCTCCCCACAAAGTGTATGTTTTTAATATCCATTACTGATAGTGACTTGTGGTGTGGTGTACCCCGCAGGTGAGAGGGCTAGCCGTAGTGGTGAAGCCCAAGTCTGGCGACGGCAAGGCGCGTGTGATGCGCGTTATGAATGTGACTGTCGGAGGCAATATGCGTGGGTTCACGTTGACCCCTGGAGTCAGTGACCACTGTCGTCGTATCACCGTATCGGGTCAACTCATTGGAGATGTGCCCATCCAGTACACTGTCATCGGGCTCAACGTGTACGAGATCCCTGTTATCGGTGAGTTGGCGGAGAGTTTGCAGATAAGATTTATCTAGCCAGTCATCATCACAGTTTTGCACATAATTCCACAGTTCTAAATTATTGTACCAGCGAAAAAATTTAAAAATTAATAATTTTTGCCATAAGTGTTTAAATCCTGAAATGGTCAACCCCAAATATTAAATGTTTTGTGTTTTAATTGTGAACCTTGAGTCCTACAGTTTCTTGCTAAGTGTGTAGGCCTTGACCTTCTGTCCTCCTTTCAATGTTTCATTTAATCCTGAAATGTCGTAACTCAACTCAGGATTGTCAAACTCAATTACTCGATTCTTTGGTTCTTGTTGGTATTGAAAAAAAATCAGGGATTGATCTTAGTATTATAATTCTCGATGAAAGTACTGGCGACCAAGCAAAACTACCTAAAATATAATAACAAAGATTTACAGAGACTATTGATTGTCTCTTAGTTTGCGAACCGTATAAAGTTTGAATTGATCTGTTACCTCTCCAGGAACGTATGTGGACCCGCGCATCGTCCCCGGCTTCGACTACCGCGTGCGCCCCGCAGGCAGCAAGCACCACCTGTTCCAAGGCAGGGCCCTCACCCTGACTAGCGTAGGACCTGGATACGGCAAGCGCCTCACGTTCGCCCCGGACCTAAAGTGCCTGAACTCTCCCAACAACTACCTGTGGAGCGACTCCCACCCAGAAGGTCTGGGGTTTGAGCCTCGGGCGCTGCACGTGGGCATGAGGCTGGCCATAGTGTCGGAGAGCGAGGAACTGGGTGAGGCTATCGTGTTCAGGACGGACTACGCACAACAGGAAGAGAAGCAGGAGGTGGTGAGTTGCGTTCAACGACCATTAATGGGATACCACAGCTCGAGTACATTTTATTTCTAATTATCGGCGACTTGATTTTACAAATCATTGATCGGATATGACCCACTTTTTTTTTAATTTTACAAATTATATTGCCAACTGGAAAATTACTTTTTATTGGTACGATGCTCAATAAAGGGCCTGTGACTGGGATCTGGTAAATAACATGAATTGCTCCCATGCTCATTAAAGGGCCTGTGACTGGGAACTGGTAAATAACAAGCTTTGTTCTCTTGCTTTCTTACATAAGTCTATATGACACACTTTCTATGTGTTCTCAGGTCTCGGGCATGGAGGGTACAACGGTGACCAAGTACATCTACGTGGACGTGACCTGTCATGTGACCTTGAAGAGTCAGGAGGACATTGTGGAGGCCATGCGCGTGTCGGGGACCGCAGTGGTGGTCAGAGAGCCCGGCCAACCCAAGGCACGTCTCCGCCGCATCGAAAATGTCGGTCTCGCCTCGCAGCTCAACTTGTTGTTTGTGAACCAGCAGACCGTGGTGGTGTTCTACCCGCTGTGAATGGTGGGTGTCTCGAGAGGGCAGGGTCCTGGGATAACGTGAGAACCAATCGGGGGCTCCCGTTACTGGCTGCTTTCACATATTTTGTTTTATAAAGGCATAGGTTTGTATGCAAACTGTCGAGATCTCGAATCAACAGGAAACTCATTTCACCAGAACCTTGAGAGTCGGTTGTAAGTTTCCTGTGTAGCGTAGATAGATAACATAAGAATTAAGAACTTTAGTTCCTCGAGTTTTAGAATATATAGTTCCTTCTAGAATGTAATTTATCCAAATTGACTTAATCAAGGGGCCACGTCGGGTAAAATATGGGAAACCTTGAAAGGTCCGGAAAATTGTCTAATGAACAGAAATATCTTGGTTACCTCCTAGTCAAACACTTGGAAGGCTCTCTTTGTAAATTAATTTTTGACCGATGGCAAAACTATACAAAACTTTATATAACAAATTGAGTTTTTTTATACATTTTTATAGGTTGTATTAGGAAGTTTGGATCAGGGAAAATACGTGTTAGGTTACAGATAGTTGTTAATGAATCGCCGTAAAACACAAGCTATGCCTCTAGTTACCAAAACATTTTGTGAAAAAAAAAAGTATATTCCAACCTTAAATCTAAGTATCAAACATGGCCATACAAGTCTAAATAAACTTATCAAAATACTTTGTTTACCAACTTTTTGCATGGCTGTGATTGGTTCTTTAGAGGTGAGAATTGACAAATATTATCTTTCCTTGCATTGATCTGAATGGATAACCTGCTTGCTGTATTAATTTGGTAACACTGATTTTCATAGACTCGCTCCGAGGCTGTGCAATTATTTTACTTTTTTCTAACCTAAATAACCCAGAGGTGAATACAATTACTGCCTCTTTGTTGTGGAATGCAGGGAGTACTCGTGAGCTTAGTACCGATTAAAATTGTCGATGAAGTTGGTAGGTGTACAAAAAAAAAAAAAGTAAACACTCAAATGTTGGTATTTTAAAGTTAAATTAAAATGTTGTTAACATGCTTATCATGAGTAATTTAAAAAAACCTTTCAAAGTAGTGTAATGTTATGATTTTAATTAATTGCTAGTAATCCTAGTTATTTAAGATACAAAAAATATATATATTTTTCAAAAAAACTTATTTTGATGTGGCTTTTACCACGACAAACCACATTTTTAGCGGCAATTACTGGTATCTGTGAAGGTTTTATAGTATTAGTAACGGCTAGTGTTTTATTGCGCATTTGTATTCAAGAGTCCAAAGAGATTGTGTATTTGGTTATTTATAAAATCTTAATTAATATTTAATTATTGTGTCTGTGTTAAACTCTACAAATATAAACATTTAAAAATAACATCCATACAGTGAATTGTCTATAAGCATATTAGGGGTGCACCAGGTCCATTTTTAAATTTCCAAAGTGAACTCCAAATCGTACATGTGAAATAGTCTCTTAAGCCAAATCAAAGCTCGAATGTTTGTTTTATCTTTGAAAAAAATATCATATTCTATTATAAAATTTTATGCACTTAAAATTTCTTAAATAATATGTTTTACTTCAATTATTTTTTGTTGTTGATAATATTCCATTCTAATCTTCCGAATATAAAACAGCTACCCATAAAGCGATCATTTAATAAATTGTAAATCAAATTATTATCACAACATTCAATTCAATTCCTTCAGATATTTCTATTTGATAATTAATTTGTAACAGCTCTGAGTAGTTGAACATAAATGGAGTATTTTAACTGCCAAAGCGTAAAAATTTTTTTTCCTGAGCAAAGTTAAAACTGAATATTTTTTCTAAGAGTTAGGATGTTTCAAAGCCGTACACACCCCTAAAGCATATTAGTTGCATGGTTGTTAATTTGTTATATATAAAAATGGGTACAATTAAAACTATTCAGTTTGAAAGTTATTAAATTCTGCTGTCTTACACGGCCAATGTCTGGTAATTGGTCACGAGGCGGATGAAACTACGGAATGTTCGAACTCTTTGGTTAATTTAATAGCTGAACTTACTGTGAAACATAGATCACTTCGGCACTCAGACTGATTATAATCTAAGTTCTCCAAAATATTTAATTTCAAATATATTTACTTATCCTTTGTTCCCTGAAAGTTAGCGAGCTTACCTCTTACGGTTCCGCAATGGTGGCATATAATATGGCGTCATATTGCAATCAATCAAGGTTTAAGAATATGTTACCTTCAGGGTGAAAAGAGTGTACATATCATCACACAGTGAACAGAGCTAAAAGTATGCGCGCATTTATTTTACTCAACTTATTTTAAGATGAATATTTTTGTGTGTTAATAATGAATAATTTTTATCTCGATTTTTAAAAAAAATTATGTAAAATTAAACATTGAAAGGAGGATAAAAGGTTAAGGCATACTACACATTTACCAGAAAACTGTAAGACTCCAATTTCACAAATAAAAACACAACTGTTATTCTCGGGTACATCAGTCCCTTCTTTAGCTGAAGAGTGAAACATCGACTGGACTGTGGCAGCGCGACTAGAGCTATGTAAGCCTTTCCTTCTATCTATATTTTCAATGTCTTAAGTTAATGTAGCCATTTTACTTGGCGCCATTTTCCCTTTGTTTAGTAAAAAAAATAAAAATTTTGAATATGCCTTCAATGTAGATGATTGTTTTAATAAAGGATATTTATGATTTTTTTAAAAATGTAATATTTTTTTCAAACTGAACCTCGCCTGACTCGTCGTGGCTCAGCAATTGATTTGAGTGTCTGGTTTGAATCCTGGTGAGGTATATATTCACTGACACAGGTTTAGGGGCGCCGATTTGGCTCCAAGTTGTCGGGCTTGTTTTTACAGTACTCGGCACCGACCTTGCATTTCTTGAAACCTTTAGACTTGACTCATCTTGGGGTTCCAGCCTTTTGGATGGTTAGTGCTGCCTGCGCCATCTGGTAGAAATCTGATGCACTATGCGAGTTAAGAAAGTGTGGTGATTAATCCTTCGTTGCCTTCCACAATTTCTATGATCGAGCACAAAAGAGCCTACAAATTCCTTACAGATTTTTTTTGTTGTTTTGTTTCAAGTGATATTTGTTTTAGAGCTCTAATCCTGGTGGTTCAAAACTAATTATTGGGTTAACATAACAACCAGGCCCCAGCTCAGTAATTTAACACTTAACTTCATTTATTTAGCATCGCGTCTTACTACCTGTTCGGGTTATACGCATAAGTACTAATTAACTAATGGATTAAGAATTTGGAAGGTTGAATTTAGAGGAAGTGAACCCACATTTGCGTGGAGGGAGAGTGGAAAACCATTCCCAGTTCACCTGACTTAGGTTCGAACCTCGATCTCCCGTCCTCTGCAGTTTAGCCAAACACAAACTAGCACGTTGTCTAACTACACAAAGAGGCGGGTTAGCACTTAACTGAATGTATTATGTTAACATTTAGTTTCTATTACATTTTCATTTCCTCTCATGTTCACAATTATTCCCGGATTCGAAGGTAAATTGGATATTCGAAATCTTAAAATAGTGGATTTGCCTCAACTCTAGTATTAAAGGTATTATTTCAGTATTTTGTTTATTATTTAATTGGTTTACATGATTTATAAACACTATATAACATGCAACAAAAAATATAAACAGAATGTGGATATTCATAAGTCTAGATAGAATATATTACCCCTGACCTATGTTTTTACATTCAAGATAATTCGACAATGAGAATTTTAAAAAAAAAAGTGGGGCTGGGGGTGTTATCTTGTAAAAATAGCCAGTAGCATGTTCTGCACATTCCAGCAACACAGACCAGGTAAGGAAGCTGGTGCCCACTTTTACCTGGGTGTCATTAGTTGAGATATTATGACACTACCTCGGCCTGGATCTTCTAGTCGGGGTTGTCTATACAACCGGTGAAATAAAAACCAGAAATTTCATGAAATAGACATTTTCAAATTTATATTTGCATTTATGAATCCAGACACATTAATAAAATTAAGCCCACTCCGGTGACTGTGTGGTCCAACACGCTACTCTCGAGATAGATTAAACTAACAATGACTGGGATGAAGGTTCAAATCTCAGTCGATGTACCAAGGTGGTTTTCCCAAAAATCATTTTCCCCTCTCTGCATGAATGTGGGTACATTTCCTAAAATATAAGCTTTATAATCCCTTAAACCATTAATGTATATATTACATAAGCATATAAACAAATGGGTAGTAAGATGCGGTGCTAAAAGAAATTAACAAGTAAAATTCGGTTAAGAAAAACAAGTGACATTGTGTAAAATGAGATAAAATCAGGAGATATAAAAAGAATAGTATTTATACATCATTAAATATTATATAATTCATTACTTTTACACTGCTCATATATTAAAAGTTATCTTTATTTAACGTATTATAAATATTTCACTGTGCACACCTCGTATGAATGTCGAAGTTATACAGAGTTTCAGCCCCAAATATTAATTACTCTACCTTAACGATGGTACCGCAAAAAGCATAAAATAGCAAGTGTGATCCTTTATAACTCGTGACCTGTGATAATTTGGAATCACTGAATAAATATTATATTTTATTTATTTAGCAGCGCGTCTTACTACCTGTTCGGGTTATACGCTTAAGTACTAATTACGCTAATGGGTTAGAATTGGGAAGGTTGAATATAGAGGAAGTGAACCCGAATTTGCGTGAGGGAGAGTGGAAAATCATTTAGGAAAAACCACCCCCAGTTCACCTGACCGAGATGCGAACCTCGATCTCCCCGTCCTCGGCAGTCGAGCGCAACACGACTAGCGCGTTGGCTAACTATGCCACCGAGGCAGGTAATAAATATTTATAGCTTATAAATTATTCATTTGTTAAAAACTGTGCAGTCGAATTTTCACCGTAGAATGACCTAAACCAATGTTTTCTCTATATGATGTTTTTACAGAATGTTGATGCTGTGTTATAGGAGAACCCCCTGTATATTATTTATAGAATATCGTATAACTGACCCTATCCAGATTAGGCCTGTCTGTGAGCCAACATAAACAAAACAAACTCTATGGAAACAGTTTGTCAAACAACCTTAGCTCAGTCGGTAGCTAGCGTGTTTGTCTACTGAGCTAAAGGCACAAGGTTTGATTCCTGGCATGACTGAAAAATTTATCATTGCATGCAATGTGAGTTTCACAGTGATAAATTAACGACCGGGGACTGGATGTTGTGCCTGCCCTAGTCTTAGGTTAGATTATAAGGCATATAAAGCTACAACAGGCCTAGCAAGCCGGTAGTGGAAAATATATCGTTTGAATAAAAAAGTGACTCGAACCACAAGCTGGAAACGGCAGTGGATGTAAAAAAAACTTTTGTCAAACAAAATAAAAGATTCAAAATATTTTTTATTCAATATTTCAGGAAGTGCAAGATAACATTAGAACAGAAAAAAAAAATCCAGGTTTTACTTCAAGTTTCAGTCAGTCTTTCCTACCTAATCTAGTTCCTGATTCAGTTCTCACAAAGCCCCTCACTATTGTTGAAAACAAGAGAAGTGTAATGAATGGTAGCAGTGTCAAGTGCGAGCTGTGCCCTATTGACCTGTTGTATGGCCCAGGTCCAATAGTTCATACAACCCGACTGTACACATCTCAGTCCAAGGCTGTGAACTGTAGCAACCCCGGGGGCTTGTCGGCCCATGCATGCATGTGAACCTCTCTCACTCGCTTCCAGCTCAGTTGGTACTCCTGGGCACGGCTCTTGAGCTCCCAATAGGGGCAGTTGGCCAGCTTATCCCCGAGCGCGTCAGCGAAGTGCTCGTGCAGGGAGCAAGGCTGGCCGTCGAGACAAACTGTCGCAATAATTCCTTCTTGCAGACTAGCAGGCGACCCGCCGTAGTGTGGGCAGCTTTCTTGGTGACTCCTTGCTTGCGGCCCTCCACTGCGACTTCGACACTCTGGAAACAAGGGACAGACTTCTCAAGGACGTTTATTGTATTCCTTTTGATATTTTTTATTTTATTTGAGGTATTTGACGTGCACTTTCTGAACCTGACTTGGGACTGATTATATCAACACACAACTTACCAACAAACAGCTAGAAAAACACAACATCCAGCCCCCTGGACGTTAATTCACCACTGTGAAAGGGGAAACATAGCTTAGTAGTAGTAAGACACATACTGGTTGAGCTCAGGTGTCAAGACTGTTTTAATAGAGGTGGGACCTTTAAATAAACAACTCCTTAAGGTGGGACGGAAAGGTCAGACTGTTTTAATAGAGGTGGGACCTTTAAATCAACAACTCCTTAAGGTGGGACGGAAAGGTAGACTGTTTTAATAGAGGTGGGACTCTTAAATAATCAATCCTTAAGGTGGACAGAATATGGTAGGGACTGTTTTAATAGAGGTGGGACCTTTAAATCAACAACTCCTTAAGGTGGGACGGAAAGGTCAGACTGTTTTAATAGAGGTGGGACCTTTAAATCAGCAACTCCTTAAGGTGGGACAGAAAGGTCAGACTGTTTTAATAGAGGTGGGACCTTTAAATCAACAACTCCTTAAGGTGGGACAGAAAGGTCAGACTGTTTTAATAGAGGTGGGACCTTTAAATCATCAACTCCTTAAGGTGGGACAGAAAGGTCAGACTGTTTTAATAGAGGTGGGACCTTTAAATCAACAACTCCTTAAGGTGGGACAGAAAGAGGAGCATGTTAAGGTCAGAATGTTCGCGAATCGATGCAGGTGTAAATAAATACAGATATGGAAACAACAAGAATGAACTGCATGGTAGGTGTACCTGTGAGAAACATCGCACCACACGATGCTGGCGGCGCAGGGTTGCTTGTCTCCCTGACGAGCGTCAACAAACGGCACCAGGGAGTGTAGAAGCAGGGGCTGACTCCCTCCGTCCACTCGACCAACCACTGCCCTGTGAAGCGCCTCCTGGGAGTGAGGGCAGACTCTCGCGATCACGATGGAACTAAGATGGACGGGAGCGCTGAGGAGAAGGGACAGCAACGCCCCCTGGATACCGACGGCGTTCCACCGCGCCAACTTGTCACTGCAAGAGAGTGAGAGCGTGGGGTCTCCGCGACCTGGTTTGGTGCGCAGGGCCGCCACCGTGTGGTACTGCACGCCCGGTAGCTTCGGGTCCTGCGGGGTTCTGTCGGCAGGCATTTGGCGCCTGTGCGAATATGTCCTTGCGCGGCTTCGCCTTGCGAAGCGACGCGCCAGTCTCGGAATGTTTGCGGCACTTATCTTCATCATTTGAATTGTTGTGAGAAATATTTATATTCTTACATGCATCAGTATTTGTTCTTTCTCCCTTGTGACATTAGATTCCCCGAGATAGTTGTGTGATCCTGGTATTAAGTGAGTCAAATCACTGTTACCAACAGTTTGTGGTAATATCCCTTCCTCATACTTGATACTAGTGTTGATTGATAAATCTGGACATTTCTTATCCCCCGATTGTTTCGTGTGATAGTTTCCTCTTCTTACAGATTGTAGCACAGGTTTCCTTTGAATCTCTCTCAAACGTTTGTCTTGTATTAGAAGACTTGTCTTCAACAATGTTACTCAGCTGCATGAATTGGTCACATTTGTTTTCGTCCCAGTGCTAACAAGTTCTGAATGTTGATTTGTTTCGATGCGGCCTCTAACAACCTCTAAACAATCCCCGAATCCCTCAGAACCGACATCGGATTTGGGGAAGATAGAAGCATCTCCGCACGGGGTGTGACTGGCAAAAAAATGAAATGTTACAAAACTCTTCAGTCTACACCTGCCTTGAATCACTCTTTCGAATATTTCTGAGCGCCCCGTCGAGTGCATGGCTGTGAATCTCGCAGTACAGATACCGCAAGAAACCGCGCCTGGCCATGACTTCTGCGTGACTGTCGTTGACAACGTCCCCGCGTGGACTCAACTTGCTCCTTCCAAGGCACTTGGACCCGGTACCCAGGGCTACGACCTCGACAGACAGAGCGTCTCTGAATGATTCGTCCTGGTGCTCCGCCTTCACCACCCCTGCTAGGGGTGTCCATTCTCTCGAGCTGGGCTTCCCGGTCTTAGGGAGACTGGCGTATTTGGCGTAACAACAGTTAGCTACTCTGTCAGCGAACCGAGTGTCATTTTCCGATTGCTGCGTTATCGACATGACTTGCTAACAAACTTAAATTCACTTGCTTGTATGGTTAAAATAACTTGTTTGAATGAATATTAATTGAATCTAAAACTTGCAAATAAAATCAGTATTCAAAAAGGTGATTTGTTTTATTATTAGTCACTAAACCAGCCAAAATTACTAACAATTTAGTACTAAAACAAAATAAAATTGGTTTCATCTGAAGGTGAATACTAAAATGCCAACATTTATTTTGATTATTTGCAATTACTCAGAATAAAAATAACTAAAAAAAAAAAAAAAACGCCAACAACTGGGTGACATCGTTAATTCGACTTGTGATCAATATTACTCGTATAACGAGTCAGTTGTAGGTAAAGATGGAAATTTCCAATTTGCATAGAAACGTCGAAAGGGACTAAGACCCGAATTTAAAAATAAATAAACAAACATACCTTTTAGCCTTTCAAACATAGAAAGATGATCACAGACTTATAAAATATTTTCTCATTTTCTTGCAACATTTTTGATAAAAACTTGTCCATATTTTCACAAAACAAACAAAAGAACGCTAATTATAATTATTTATTAAATTATAGTTTCATAGTTTCTTAAGTAGAAGGCACTGATTAAAAAACAAAAACATTCTTCATTGGCAGTTTTTAAAAGGAGGGAGAGTCGATTTAGGCCACCACGTTTGGATCCCACGCATATTTTTCCATCATTTGTATACTACTAAGCTGTCTCATGGAGTCTTGAGGAATGTCAAAATCGAGATCGATGTTCTCTGCGATGCGGTCAGGATGAACTGACTTGGGAATCACGCCTGGAACCAAGTCAAAAGTAACAGTTCAGAATCATAAAAAGCAAACATGGATTAACCCTTTCACAGTGATGAGTTAACGGCCGGGGACAGGATGTTGTGATTGTTCTAGTCTTAGGTTATAATATAAGACATATGAAGCTACGACAGGCCTAGCAAGCCGATAGTGGAAAATATAGAGCTTGAATGAAAAACTGACCACAGGCTGGAAACAGGAATGGAGGTGAAAAAACATTGTGTTGAATACAATATGTAAATATTCATCATTCATTATCTCTAGTTTCTTAAAATTCTCTTTTTAACTTTGAGTTTTGTGTTTGTACTATCCATAGCTATAGTCTAACAGGGTTTTACTGTATTATATTGGCAGTCCTATGTGCTAATATCACAATTATTACTTACAATCCTAAAAACTAAAGTATTATCTTGCCGGACAAAATACAATCCATTTCAGATAAGTGTGTGGAGGAGAGGGTTGACAGCCCTCGGAACGAGAAAGCTAGGCTTCCGACGACAACTCACCCACGCCCTGCTTTAGCGCCCAACGCAGCAACACCTGAGAGGGCGAACGTCCGAGGGACTCTGCCACCTTGCCGACAGTGGGGTCCTCTAGAAGCGAGTGGTCTGAGGAGCCCCCTAGAGAGCTGTAAGCTTGGAGAAGTACTCCCTCCTCGTAACAGAACTTTAGCAGTTCCGGTTGTTTGTAGTGTGGATGAAACTCGACCTGGAAGACACCAGATCTGACTAACCCACAGCCCCATTTGACGACATTCCTGCTATACTGAATAGTTTCTGTCAAACTATTTGACCAAGAACTAAACAGGTTAGCGAGTCTCGGAGCTTCTGGTTAGCTTCGAACCACTTGTACTATGTCCGTCCCAAATGAGGGCTTGAGTTTTTTTTTACATAGAGTTGGTATTTATTTACAAAATCATGTGTTTATTTTTTTTAAAAAACCCACACAGGTTTATAAAATATTTAGCTAATTTCAAGCAAATATAAAAAAATATATTAGATTTTAAGCTGGTAAAAGTGCGGCTCTTAGCCATGAGTATATAATCATAATCTAGAAGATGAATGACCCACACAGAAAAGCCGGAAGACTTTGGTTCAAATACAGGCTTTACCTAAAATAATTGAGCATTTGTGTGTGGAGTTCAAGCCGCCAAGACGATGACGTTTTGGTGCCGATTCGGATGTCAATTGTTGGGTGTCGTCATCATGTCTTACAACTCATTTTGTTTGGACATATATGCACCAATCACACTAGGGACGAGGAAGTGTAACCGCAATTGTGTGGAGAGAGAATGGAAAACCCACCCTGAGTATATATGGCCATAGTTTGAACTCTGATCTCACCATAGGCAGTCTACTTTATTGTGAGGGTGACACCTTAAAACCATCGAAGCGAGATGTTACCGTGTTGAAATAGCTTGTAAGTCGTGTTATGATTAAACCTTCTAATTAGAAAGTTAATATTAAATCTCTTTAGAATAAAATCTAGTCTTATTTCAAGGAGAGATAGTCGTTAATAATTAGGTCAAGTGTTGACCGACGCGCTGTTGTCCCACCTGGTTGACGGCGGGCCGCACGCCGGCGCTGTTGGCCAGGATCTGCACCAGATGGTGCTTGGTGTAGTTGGACACCCCTATACTCCGAAACAGGCCCTGGCGGTGCAGGGCGACCAGTTCCCGCCAGGTGGCGATACGAACCTCGGGGTTATTGGCGCTGTCCGGCGGTACGCCTGCCACACCAGGCCAGTGTACCAGATACAGATCCAGATATGGAGTGTCTAGCCGGCCAAAGAGCCTCTAGCGGCCACTGCCACCTTGGTCGGGCTATGGTCGCTGGGGCCTGTACATAACAACAGATCATAAACAAGGATCTCGACTGTCTCTTGCAAATGGTTGCACATCTTTATTGTACTTTACAATAACAATTATTATATTTTCTGTCATTGCAACACACCACTCGTTAAAGCTACACATATATTAGTAATCAAATGCCAATGTATTAGGGATGAGGTGGGTTGAATTTAGAGAAATGTACCCGCATTTGCACTGGAGGGGGGGGGGGAGTGTGGAAAACCATTTAGGGAAAACCACCCTCAGTGCACTAGATAGAGATAAAACCCCGATCTCCCCGTCTTCGGCGGTCTAGTCCAATACGAGAGTAGCGCGTTAGACCACGCAGCCACCAAAGCGGGTGTGTACTGATGTTAAGTCGTGCTTAGAATATGCACATTTAAGTTACCCCCCCCCCCCCCCCCCCAGATAAAATATAAACATTATCACCAAACAATGGCAGTCTTCTCCCCAGAAAATGTTTGCCATCCGGGTGGTATTATTACGTAGTCGGGTGGAGGGGGTGGAATACTTTGCAATATTTGATGGTTTGTGCAACTAGCGATGGTTTTAGCCAGGCGGTCAATAATATGAGCCGGGTGGCGCACCCGGTAAAAAGGCCCTGGGGAGAACACTGCATTGGCCCTTTTAAATCCTCTGACCGTCCATTTCTAATTGGAAAAATCAAGTTCTCTGAATATATATATTTTTTAGTGGTCTTAACATAATTTCCACATTGGCCGATGGAATATTGTCTTACTTAGCTTCGAGGTGACGAAAATATCTTCTCTTGTCAAGTTATATTTGGGAAGTAGTTCTTTCAAAGCTCTCCCGATATCTTCTTCGTTGTGGTACACTGCTGCAGTGTCTGAAAGGGAGTGTCCAGAAATATGAATTATATTTTTAACAATTAGGCTAGGCCACCCTCCCAATCTGTTCCAAGTAACTTTTCACAACAAGAGCGAATGTAATTAATTCACAGGGAAGATCTTGTGACACTAAACGAGGGACTCAGATTTAATACGTAATACGATCTGAATCGCAAATTATCTGAAAGTAACTTATGTTTATTAACGGTGAAAATATGAACAATAATATTTTTTTTCCAACATTAGAATTTAAATATAAGATCTGTGTTGCGTAAAACTGCGATATACCCACCATACCCCCAGATAACTTTATTTTTGTCATCAT
Source organism: Timema podura (assembly GCA_033556935.1). NCBI lineage: Eukaryota > Metazoa > Arthropoda > Insecta > Phasmatodea > Timematidae > Timema > Timema podura. The sequence goes on from JAVRXN010000011.1 coordinate 88,632,628, forward strand.
TTATCGCTACCAGATTAGGGTAGGCCTACACATAATGTGCCGATTACACTCATGTGTTAGGGATGTGGAAGGGTGAATTAAGAGGAAGTATACCTGCATTTGTGTGGAGGAAGAGAGGGAAAACCCACCCTCAGTAGACCCAGCAAGGATTCGAACCCTGTCCCAGTCAATGGTGGTCCAGTCCATTGCAAGAGTAACGCTTTAGACTGTTCGACCACTGAAGCAGGAAAGATAACTCTTTATCATATAATATTTCTATTGTAGATCGAGGTACTTGTTAAATCTTTCTGAGCCATGGGGTACACTTACCAATAGACCTATATCCTGCCTTGAGTCCTTCGTCTATAACATCGAATATTACATCGGAGCCACAGATTTTGTATGTTCCCACTGGAAACACAAATATCATCACATATGTTTTAATATATCAATTTTGAGAAATAATAATGTCCCTTCCTTTAGGAAAATACTTAAACAGTAATAGACTTACACCACTAAGAACTTTTAGTGAATGGTAGTGTTGATCTAGTTCTTGAAAGTTGCTATAATAAATTCTTCAAATGTTACAACAAAGATATGGTATCACTTTGAGTAATGTAATAGAGGTGCTGTAATTGTATAATTATAGTTACATTTTCAAATCTACCACCTAGGAAAGAAATTACTATGTACGTATGTTTTCTATTCACTTAATTTCTTTTAAGGACTTGAGAAATAGTAGATATCCTACATTTATCACAGAAAAAATACAAATAATGCTGGGATAAAAAGCAGTTTTAAAAAACTATGTCCTTTGAAGGTACCACCTTTACTAGGCATACATAAATCTTGTTGACAGCCCTCTACCACAAACAACTAAACTAATATCTTACATCCAATGGCAGGCATTAGAACTCCATTGTTAAGTTTGAAACTTGATGTTTTCACAGACATTTTAAATAAAATGTTTGTGATATAAAAATGTATTTTAGAAACGATACCTCATTTAAAAAATAAAATACTCCACAAGCATATTGATAGGTGCATAAAAATTAAGTATCCATTGCTGGAATCAGGTTAGCCAACTGCTCTATTAAAATAATGTGTATTTTATTAACGTATTTAATTAACTGTAGTTATTCTCAAAACGTAATTAGGTCCGATTAATATCAAAATATTTATGATTGATATATATACTAAGCCATTTAAAGACTTTTATCAAAATACTCATGGTTTATAAAAGAAGTTGAGGTTAGGTAACGAATTAAAGCGTTTTGTTGGCTACAAAACTACAATTTCGTTTGTGTATTAGTTATTGTTTTTTGCGTCTGTTTATCATGATGTCTGAATTTTGTGTATGATATTAGTTATTTTGAGTGATTGAGTGCCCTTTGAATAGAAACTGAACTTTCTTCGACAAGTGCTGTGGCGTGAAGATCTACTGTATTTAAATTTCACAACAAAGTCCTATAGTTTATATATATTTATTCCTTTGATGAACATTTAGTCCGAGGCCAAATGCTTCAGTCTAAGCGTGAGACTAGTAAACCTATTTCTAAAATGGGCAAAAAAAATGTTATAAATCGTAGTTTATGGCTAAGGCAGAGAGAAAATGGACAAACATTACCAATAGGCCATTCGGATAATTTCTCTAAAAGTCTGTATTCCTCTATTGTACCTTGCACATCTTGGGACCATAGTAACAATCTCAAGAATACTATGCATGGCGGGGTCTTTAATTTGGAGTTCTCCCCAGATGGGTAAGTATCAGGGCCATTATTATCTTATATCTCTGAATCTTGTTAGATTTTATTTATTGCCTTTTCCAGGAGCATCCTTATTTAGCCGTCATTAATCTCCAAAGTCAACCAATCTTAAAGATGGTAAATGTTTTTCAAAGCTACCAGTGTAAAGTTTCAACAATAACATTTTATTCTTAGCACCATAACAGCCATCCCGAGTAGTAGATAACTGTGGTAGGTCTATCTGACAGCTTGCGATACTATTGGTCGCTCATATATACAGTAGCCCCATGACTTCTTTGGTACTGACTGACAGTTCACAGCTGACTTCTGACAGTCAACATTTAGTTATATACCTAAATTTTGACTGTCAGAAGTGAAAGCTGCTAAACACATGTTTTTTGCAGATCATATGGTTCGGCGTAGGGATACATAATTTGGTCTGGTAGCTTTTCAAAGCGTCAGCTGTCAGTCAGCACCAAAGAAGCCATGGGGCTACTGTAGCTGATGATTACACTCGTTCATCACAGTGTCACCCTTATACTGTAAGTGAGGAATGACTCTCAGCACAGGACAAATACTAGATAGTTCAGTGGTAGAGCAATCAATCCAAGGTCCTGGGTTCAATTCTCATGCTCAAATTTAATTTTTCAACTAACCCAAATTAATTGAAATCTGGTCCCTTGCACACAGACATGGCCGTACTAATTACAATAATTGGCAACCTGTGTGTTGTTGTTCATTAGGAAGGCATATAAGAAAACGAAGAAAGATGTTAATTTATTGATCATAGAACTGCGACAGATGGAACAAAGAACAGCAGGAGTTACAACCTTCAACGTTCTTGAGACAAGTAAAGGACACTAATATGGGGAAAAATACCGACCACAATTATTGGTTCTATTAAACACATTTAACTTGCTGATTTCTTTATTTTTTTAAGACTACTGAGGTCGTCACGTGAACTAGGCTTATATTCTTTGGATTTTCAGTTCCAACAACTTATAGGAGTTTTATTACTTTTTCTGGAAATAAAGGACACCTTCCTTCGGAGGGTCACGAATAATAGCTTATATGTTTTATTTATTATAATATGCACGATTAACATAATTTAAGTGAAACAAGGTTATTAGACACGAGAATTGAACCAGTTGCCAGGGTCCCCCGTGAGGACACATGTTTTACACAATCTTGTTTACAGGTCCCTCCTGGTGGCGGCGTGCGAGAAGAAGAGCGTGCTGATGTTTGACCCGCTCTCCAGGAGACTGGTCCACGCGGTGAACAACGCTCACCGCGACTGCGTCAACTGTGTCCGGTATGATGTCATGGCGTGACGTGTCGGTTGACACAAAGTGAAACGTGTTCTCCTACTGTCGTCTCTGTTGCGCAGTTGTTGCGTCACTCTAATGTTTGACTGGACTGCCAATGACAAAAGAGATAGGGGTTTGAATCCGGGAGGGTTTACTGAGGGTGGTTTTTTCCAAAATGGTTTTCCACCCTCCACACAAGTTGTGGGTACACTTTCTCTAAATTCAACCTTCCTCATCCCTAGCTTCCAAATGTAATTAGTACATATAACAAACATTAAAGCAATGGCTGTTTTGAAATCAACTCCTGCTGAATCTTAAATTCATTTACCTCAAATACCTTTAAAAAATAACATTGATTTAACAAAATAAACATTTTCTTACCAAACTACTATTTAATTTTATTATAACAGTTCTGATTATAAGCTATCAAGGTTATTTTGGTCGCATACAAATATTATTTGAAAGTATTTGATATATTTGTCAGCTTAGAACACTCATAGATCAACAAGATCTACTTTTAAGAACATGTAGTTTCTTACGCGATCGACTGATTGCTGTGAGATTGATCATTTGCCGACAACTGCCCTAAAGCCTTGTATTATAACTTAACAAACTCTGTTCCAAACTGGCATTGTTGCCCGACCCTCCCCTGTTTGACTGGGGGGTGTAAATCACGCGGTGGGGCTCCTGTGTTGACAGTTTTCCTGGACTCGCGTGTGTTTGCCACCTGCAGTGATGACTCGACTGTTGCGCTGTGGGACGCCAGGAACCTCAAGACTCGCATCAGGACCCTCAATGGTCACTCCAACTGGGTCAAGAACATTGAGTTCTCACCTCGGGACGGGCTACTTGTCACCTCGGGCTTTGACGGCAGCATCTACACCTGGGACATCAACAGGTGCGACGGTTGTTCTGTTGTCTGAGCTCTAACAGGAACCTTCTTCGGTTTGAGGCATCACACTTGCAGCAGTCTGGATTGCCAGTGACGTCTTTATCCGTTAAGGACTGTCCATAAACTAGGTCACACTAATATTGTTTAGTCCCGCCCCCACTTATCACACATTGTCACAATTTATAAAACCCCTTTCTAATATTACGTCAAGATATCCAGCCCACTCTCCCTATTGAAATGTGTTTGCCGAGCTCGACGATCAAAGTCAATCGGTGTGTGTGGGGTTAGATGTGCTCAGGGTTTATTAACACACGACACTGGCAGATTCGCTTGGTTGTAATGTGACGTCACACATCACGTTTGGTCACACTGAACATTACTCCCCCCCCACCCCCTGATATGTATACATAGTTTATGGACAGCCTCTTACCCAAGGTCATGCCATCTCAATATTTTTATTATATATACACTCAGGGGTGTACTGGCAGGTCCCCCGGGACTACAAACCCTGACATCCATTATAAATAGCATTGAAGCTATGTTTTGTTGTAAACTGAAGTGAAGTATTTATATTCTTATTACTAGTATATTTAATCCCAAGACCATCACAGCCACATTATCAATGATTATGTCGCTATTCAGTCGATTTAAACATCAACCTGTACTTTATAATGATATTAGTAGTAATGTTTCTAGAGTGTTAAGAAAACATACAGGAGAATATTTTTTATATATTTATTTTCATTGATCTGTCACTTATGTATCTGAAAGTGACAGAAGTATGACTGATATTAATAACAGTAATAACATTCAATATACAGCCAGTCCTTGTGATGAATGGAGTGAAGGTGTTGCTTGTAGGGTCAGTTGGTGGACTTGGCAGACTGATGTGTGATAGTACCTTCTGGCTCAGAGAGGAAACTGCCTCACTCCTCATTTCACTAGTAGGGTCAGTTGGTGGCTTGGCAGACTGATGTGTGATAGTACCTTCTGGCTCAATGAGGAAACTACCTCACTCCTCATTTCACTAGTAGGGTCAGTTGGTGGCTTGCCAGACTGATGTGTGATAGTACCTTCTGGCTCAATGAGGAAAACACACTCACTCCTCATTCACTAGTACGCTCTTCAGGCTTTACAACTGACGAGGGAACTGTTGAAGATCCAACCACCACCACACTTCGTTGAGTACTATTCGTACATAGTTGTGAAATGATCCTCATCCCCACTTGTGTGGATTACAATGTCGTAACACTCAGTGTTCAGTAAACATTGTTTATACGTTTGGTTTAAGAATTGTTATAAACAACACCAAATGGTTCTACATTTAATGTCTTCTTATATCTTCCAAATGTTGTATTCTAGGCACCCTCATGCTTACTCACCGGAACCTTTGATTAAAATTTAATAAAAAACAAAAATATAGCATAGAGTGGATACATTTATTTTAGTTTAAATAATTTGTGACGACCCAGATCAAACCAGCTCGCCGGGACATCTCCGATTGACCCAGTCCACCCCTGCCTGCATTGTATAGGTTTATAATACCACATTACAGTTACAGTTGTAAATAACTAACATATTTTTATGTTATGTTGGCTGCATGGAAAATAAGAATCTTGACGGTGACCCTTATAGCTCATGTTGCGCGTTGCGTTGCAGTTACACCGAGAGTGGGTTCGTGTACAATCGCGTGTTCCACACAAATGGGCTGATGCGGACTCGACTCAACTCTGACGCGTCCAAGATGGTGATCTGCACAACGGGGGGCTACCTCATCATCATCCACAACCTGGACCTGAACACCATGGCCCAGGACCTGGAGGGGTTCAAGGTGAGCCCCCGCGTTGGCAGGAGAGACACTTGGAGGGTTTGAAGGCACTTGGTACCAGTTAGAGACACTTGGAGGGTTTGAAGGCACTCTGTCAGCAGTTGGAGACACTTGGAGGGTTTGAAGGCACTCTGGCACCAGTTAGAGACACTTGGAGGGTTTGAGGGCACTCTGGCACCAGTTAAAGACACTTGGAGGGTTTGAAGGCACTCTGGCACCAGTTAGAGACACTTGGAGGTTTGAGGGCACTCTGGCACCAGTTAGAGACACTTGGAAGGTTTGAGGGCACTCTGGCACCAGTTAGAGACACTTGGAGGGTTTGAGGGCACTCTGGTACCAGTTAGAGACACTTGGAGGGTTTGAAGGCACTCTGTCAGCAGTTGGAGACACTTGGAGGGTTTGAAGGCACTCTGGCACCAGTTAGAGAAACTTGGAGGGTTTGAGGGCACTCTGGCACCAGTTAAAGACACTTGGAGGGTTTGAGGGCACTCTGGTACCAGTTAGAGACACTTGGAGGCTTTGAGGGCACTCTGGCACCGCAGAGACACTTGGAGGGTTTGAGGGCACTCTGGTACCAGTTAGAGACACTTGGAGGGTTTGAGGGCACTCTGGTACCAGTTAGAGACACTTGGAGGGTTGAAGGCACTCTGGTACCAGTTAGAGACACTTGGAGGTTTGAAGGCACTCTGGCACCAGTTGGAGACACTTGGAGTGTTCGAGGGCACTTAGGCACCAGTTGGAGACACTTGGAGGGTTTGAGGGCACTCTGGCACCAGTTAGAGACACTTGGAGGGTTTAGAGGGCACTTTGGTACTAGTTAGAGGCACTTGGAGGGTTGTGAGGGCACTCTCGTACCAGTTAGAGACACTGAGAGGTTTGAGGTCACTCCGGCACCAGTTGGAGACACTTGGAGGGTTTTAAGGCACTCTGGTACTAGTTAGAGGCACTTGGAGGGTTTGAGGGCACTCTGGTACCAGTTAGAGACACTTGGAGGGTTTGAGGGCACTCTGGCACCAGTTAGAGACACTTGGAAGGTTTGAGGGCACTCTGGCACCAGTTAGAGACACTTGGAGGGTCAAGGGCACTTTGGTACCAGTTAGAGACACTTGGAATGTTTGAGGGCACTTAGGCACCAGTTGGAGACACTTGGAGGGTTTGAGGGCACTTTGGCACCAGTTAGAGACACTTGGAGGGTTTGAGGGCACTCTGGCACCAGTTAGAGACACTTGGATGGTCAAGGGGCACTTTGGCACCAGTTGTTTCTCTGTCATCAGCAGTCTAGTCTATTGTGAGAGTGGCGCCCTAAACCATGCGGCCACCAAAGCAGGTTTAGGCACTAGTTATGTGTAGTTAATACCACACCTGACTGTATCTAGGCTAGGGATGGAACAAAGTAACCGAATCAGTTTCTTTGCAACAGTTGCGCTGCCGAAACTGATGTGCGATGAAACTGATGCAGACCAAAGGCTGTTGCAACAGCGCACACACAACTGATAGCAGCGCTAGTCTGTGAACTACACAATTAATTGCGTTCACATTTATTTCATGTTTCAACCTGTTGCATTATTCACTCATCACTGATGCTGATCATTGTTAGAATGTGTTAAAACTTCAACATAATTATTATTTATTTATTCAACCCATTTCAGGTTATACGCCTTCAATGTGATTAGATATAGTGTTTAGTTAGATATAGCGTTCAGTTTTAATTCCAATGAGTTCTGTGCGTCACAAAAACAGGCCTATGGTCATTTACATTGTTACAGAATGAATTTGTTATTTCATTTTAATCTTAAATTTCTTTTAATGACTTTTGTAAAAAAAAAGTTACAATGTCACAAGGTAAATGAATCAGTACACAAAACAGTATATTATGAAGCATAGAAAGTAACGCTGATTAGTTCACTTTAAATGTAACTGATGTAATAAATTTGTTTTGTTTCATTATTTTGGCAGGAAAGATTTTTAAAACTACATCTGTTTTACAACATCAGTTACGCAATGCATTCTGGTGCATCAGAGCACATTAGTTAAAACTTGAAACAGGCGACAACACAGTCGGGTGCTACTGACAGTCTGTTACTAACTGTTGCACTGTTGCAGACGCAACTGATTCGGGAAAACATCAACTTATTCCATCCCTAATCTAGGGGACTACTTTTAGAATATCGCTGCACTCTCCGTTATGGACTATTTCTGAACATACTCCGAGCATGAGCAGTCCTATATCGGCTGAAGGTCAAACGAGAAGGGCTTTTTCAGGGGGAGAGGGGATTTGGAAGCTATTTCTTTTTTACTTGAATACGATTCAAGACGGTCACTAAAACAAAAATAGCTTCATTGGTCGAATAGTCTAAGGCGTCACTCACATTGGAGTGGATTGCCGACAACCAGGGTTTTAATCTCGGTCGGGTGTACTGAGGACGGTTCCCCCCTACCCCCCAAGTGGTTTTCCACTCTCTCCCCACACAAATGCAGATACACTTCCTCTAAATTAAACCTTCCTCTTCCATAACATATTAGCTTAATTATTAGTACATATGTGTGTAACCCGCTAAACTTCATGTGTAATGTTTTACTGTTGGTATTTCTTTTATTCTGTTGTCTGTGCTAAGTTAATAACCCAAGGAATGATCCGTAACGTCATAAAACTCACAAAGGATTTGCATTAAGACTCTTGCTAGGAAGCTAAACAGTTTGTCAACCTGAGCACATTGTAGCCTCAAGGTCACCTTGTATGGTCTTTTGCAACTGAGCCAGACCGCCATACCACTGGTATGACCTCTTTATTCCAGCCCAACATGTACCGTCTGATGCAACTGAGCCAAACCACCATACCAGTGGCAGCAGAGTACACACACCTGTTCTCTAATGAGCGCCGGAGTAACCGTGTAGAGTTTGTGACGGACTTCCCTCAAGGGGACGATGCGGAGGTGGTCTCCTCGCTTCAGATCCACCCTCAGGGTTGGTGCGCCCTCAGCCGCAACATCTCCAACGACGAGAACTCTGAGGTAACACTAGACTGTGCATCACAACAATCATAGTTAGTTTCTAAGGATGACAAGCTTGAGCACCAGGTCCAGGAAGTAACAATCTTCACTAGAATTGATTGGCCTCGCATGTAATTGTCAGACACTGTCTGTGAGAGCAGCCATGTCTCGTGTCATTGTCAGACACTGTCTGGTAGACAGCTATGTCTTGTGTCATTGTCAGACACTGTCTCTCAGAGCAGCCATGCCTTGTGTCATTGTCAGACACTGTCTGTGAGAGCAGCTATGTCTCGTGTCATTGTCAGACACTGTCTGGTAGAGCAGCTATGTCTTGTGTCATTGTCAGACACTGTCTGGTAGAGCAGCTATGTCTTGTGTCATTGTCAGACACTGTCTGGTAGAGCAGCTATGTTTTGTGTCATTGTCAGACACTGTCTCTCAGAGCAGCCATGCCTTGTGTCATTGTCAGACACTGTCTGTGAGAGCAGCCATGTCTCGTGTCATTGTCAGACACTGTCTGGTAGAGCAGCTATGTCTTGTGTCATTGTCAGACACTGTCTCTGATAGCAGCCATGCCTCGTGTCATTGTTAGACACTGTCTGTGAGAGCAGCCATGTCTCGTGTCATTGTCATACACTGTCTGGTAGAGCAGCTATGTCTTGTGTCATTGTCAGACACTGTCTCTGAGAGCAGCCATGCCTCGTGTCATTGTCAGACACTGTCTCTGATAGCAGCCATGCCTCATGTCATTGTTAGATACTGTCTGTGAGAGCAGCCATGTCTCGTGTCATTGTCAGACACTGTCTGGTAGAGCATCTCTGTCTTGTGTCATTGTCAGACACTGTCTCTGAGAGCAGCCATGCTTCATGTGACTGTCAGACACTGTCTTTGAGAGCAGCCATGTCTCGTGTGACTGTCAGACACTGTCTCTGAGAACAGCCATGTCTCGTGTGACTGTCAGACACTGTTTCTGAGAGCAGCCATGTAAAAAGTGAATCTTGACATCTCTAATTAAAAAATGTAAATTTGTTCTAGTGGACTTGCGTTCATGATATCCAAGACTGTGACCCATCCCAAGTGCTTAGTGAGAGCATTGACGTGGAAGAATGGACTACCGCAAGTCTACGAGGGACCCCCTCGGCTACAGAAGATGAAGAAGGGTCTGCCGCTGCCTTACGAGAGTCTCGTTTCTCTCGGTTGCAACCGCCCACCTCGTCGCTTGTGATTGGAGCCAACTCGGGCCGTGTCGTGGAGCTCCCCCGCATCGACAGCGGCATCCCCACAGACGGGGGGGCCACGGTGCGTCGTGGGACTGTGGGGCACATGAATCGCCGCTTCTCCACCGACAACATGGAGCTCCACATGTCCACCACGGACGTCTGGGAGGCGGTGGTGGGAATACGTGAGGCACGTGTCAGGCGTGAGCGGGAGAGAGAACGTGCCCAGACGGATCAGAGCGGTCACAGCAGACGTTTCAACGAGAACAGGATTCCCGGCCTGGTCAGAGTTGTCGTTCGAAGAACTGTAGAGTCGACCTCGTCTCAGCCTGCAACCCCAACCGCGACTCCTCAGCCCACCACCCTCGCGTCGGATCCCCCTGACGAGAGAGTTGGAGAGGAGACTAGCCACCGGTACAATATTGATCAGCAACCAGTCTCCGACACTCGCCCGCCACTCGCTCACCGCCTCTGGTCTCTTCCACTACCGTCCGAGGTCCGACGCTTCCCGTACAAACCACATCCACCAAAACATCAAGCGACTCTCGCACTATATCGAGGAACCCAACGTTGGAAAGGGATTCATCAAAGAACTGTGCTTCTCGTCAGACGGACGACTGATATGCTCGCCGTTTGGCTACGGCGTTCGGCTTCTGGCGTTCTCCTCGGAGTGTGCTGAGCTGTCGGCATGTGTCCCGGCCAAGCCCCCCATGAAGCTCCACGAACTGGCGTGTAACGTGTCTCATAGGGACATTGTGGTGAGCACAAAGTTCTCACCGCTCCACTGTATGCTGGTCTCGGGGTGTCTCGGCGGAAAGATCGTGTGGCACCAGCCGGTCTTCTAAACGTGCGCCATAATAGGAACATATTACCTTTGTTTTACTCGCTCTTGACAGAACTAATGTCGCTAAAACATTTAGTTCTATCTCCTTTTTGCTGTGTCATATCGTTTTGAACACTTATTGATAGAATTTGTGGATGTGCTAAGCTTTGAGAACTTTGACTTCACTTAGAATGTTAGTCAACTTCGACTTTGACTGTAAAGTGAAATTCTGGATCCACCATTTATGAAGCCTTGCCAATAAAATCATTGAGAGTAAATACACATTAACGTCCGATTTTCGTCATTGGAAATAAATGTTCAGATTCACAGGCACAACATCCAGTCCTCAGCCACTAATTTATCAATGTGACAGGTTAAACCCATATTTACATCAATGATAAATTTTCGGCCATGCCATGAATCAAACTCGAGACCCTTAGCTTAGTGGGCAGACATGTTACTGAATGAGTTAAGGTGTAGGACTTGACATTATATTAATTATAATTTTACAAAATATTAAATCATTAATAAATTTCATCTTAATCCAACGCATATTTTTATTGGCTAGGCCTACACTTCATAGTTATCGAAGCCGTGGTTTTATATTTAAATCCAAGTTGAAGTAAAGTCGAAGTTTTTGAAGCTTTGCACACCTCTAATAGAATAGCACAGTCCTGACAGCTAGACGGGAAATGTGAAGCTGCGTTCCTTTACATGTGCTGGGACACAATGACTTGGAACTGCCAAAAATATTCTTATCGGCTTGATAGGTTAGCAATGCAATATTTATACCTCTTGTTTTTATCTTAAACTCACCAAAACATGTTCACATACATTTTGGTCACTAACAGCTGTTTTAATAACGTATTTGAATTAGTTCCACTAATATTGGTAAAAGAAATATATCACCAGACGTGTGTCACTGTTTGAGTACTGTAGGTGAAATATAATGAAGACGTTCTGTTATTACTTTGCCTCCAAGCGAGACTCGCTGAACTTTGTCATTGCAGGGACAAAGTGTGGCTATAAAACTATCTTGTGAAGATGAGAGACTAGAATTATCTGTGACCAGGCAGGTGCGATGGGCTGAAAAGCGCTCTAGAAACATTTTGGAGGGCTGGTGAAAGTGTAGTCCCATCATTTGGTTATTTTAAGTGTGTGAATTGAAGGTCTGCAACATGTTCAGGGGTTGTGTTGTTGTGTTAACGTAGGGGGAATATGACCAAGGAAAACCTCAGTGGTAACTGACACTTCTTTTAAATATTTATTTTAAGGCAGCGTCTTGACTATCCATTTGAATTGTACACATTTTTACTAACTATTTAAAGATGAGGAGGGTTGCATTTAGAGGAAGTGTACCTGTATTTGTGTGGAAGGATAGTGGAAAACCCATCTATGAAAATAAACAACTTAGTACATCTGATCAGGATTTGAATCCTGATCTCCCCATTATCGACAGTCTAGTCTATTGTGAGAGTGACGCCTTAGATCATGTGGCCACCGAAACAAGTGGCACTAATTTGTGTTTTGCTTGAGTAGCTGGTGTAGTTCCTTTGCTTGGTCCGAACAATTTATTGTATGTTTGATGAAGGAGGGGTGGATTGACTTAGAGGACAAAAGGAGCGGTAATAATGACCAAAAAAATATTTTTACCAAGGATGTTGAAATGGATTCCTTGATGCTCTATGATTATTACATGTATTGAAAGAATCAACCTTAATACCAAGATTTTCGATATCTCCGTTCTTAGTTCTCAAATCCCATCAAATGTTTTGTTGCTCAAACAAAACAGCAATAGTAAGAGTTGGGTAATCTTTCAAGGCAACTTTTATTAGTTGTTTTTTTGTCGTTTAACGGCAAATCATAAAATTTACACCACAGAGCTTTGTGTTCTAATGATCTTGCACAAATATAACATGGACATATTGGGTTTTCTTAATATCTTACATTTTTAGTTGTTTTGCAAACACATTTCAGAAAATTTTACAAACGAATAAAACAAAATTGAGGCTAACATTTAATAATTGGAACTGTGCCTTCTCAAATTGTTACACTTTTATTCAAGTATCTTTAGAGACCCTGATTTGAGGTAAATACAATTATTGAATTTCGTCAAATAAGAAGTTGAATTTCGTCTTGTCAGAGGTGAAGGAAGGTTTGGCAATCAGATAAATCTGTGCTGGGACTGAGGATTGAACCCTGGACCCCTGGCATAGAAATCCGTATGTCTCATTAAAATCAACATAATTAGGAATTTATGGACCTAGCTTGTCGTATAAGCGGGGCTCTTCTCTACCGTTAACAATATCAATCAAGGTTTTGAAACTTTGTTGATCTGTCCCGCACTTAATGCAGGTGTACCAATATATATTGTTAAGTTGCCCGAGGAGCTTATAGCTCGACCTGAAAGTTAAGAAAGTGGTGAGAGTTTAATCCTATTCAGACACTCTATGAGGGATTGTTTTGTAGATCTGGTTTCCTCTTCTTTCTCCCTGTGAATGCTGGTGCAGTTTCTTTGAATTCACCCTCCTCTTGGTAATTAGATAAGCTGGAGTTAAGCCGAACACGCAGTATGATGTTTGACGTTGAAGAATGATAAATAAAAAGTGTTGAAACTTTGGACAATTCTCCACAAATCGGGGTAACGAACTAGTTACCTTTTTGGCCCACAGAGTCGCCCATCGCTGCCTGGTTTTGAAAGACTGTAATTTGTTTTTATTTCTGTATATTTTGTGGACGTAATTACAAAGAAAAAAAGTTTATTATTTAGTTATATAATATTTGTTTTTCATGGAGATGTTTCTTTGTATATTACATGTGAATATTTGTATAAATTTGTTTATTTGTATAGTTATTTACCAACCGCCCCTAGCAAGTATGTTCCTTATTGGGAAACTTTATTCTGATGATTTACTCGAAAGTGGTTCTGTTAAATTTGTTTAAATTTGTCTGAAAGGGGAACTCTGGAGGCGGACTCTTAGGATTTGTGCGCCGCACGTCATATATCTTGATAATTTAAAAAATCGGTTCATGGCACCGAGTCTATCTGGGACACACTTTTAGAAATACATAAACTCTTAAAGAAAAACCTCTTGTTTACCTTTGTAATGCAATTTTATTCAACTCAATTTTGAAAAGACAGTTTCGTTTATTCCTTTTAATTTCCTGTCTTTGTCCTTGTGTCCTGTCATTCCTTATCATTCTCTCCCACACACACACACTTTATTGTTTCCTTGTACGAAACCAAGATTATCAATTTTTGAATCAAATTCAAATCTTTAATTACTAACTCGAATAAAATCCAAATTTAATACTAATCTAAATTACATACAGTTTTTAAATTGAAGTCTGGACATGGGAATCGAACCCGGGACATTTGGCTTGGTATGCCAATGCTCTAACCACTGAGCTATCCAGGAGTGTCTCTCACCCAGGGTCATTCTTCACTCATATTCTTAGGCAGAGTCTGTGATAGATGTGTGTAACTCATCAGCTACATATGAGTGACCAGATAGCGCAGCCACCTTAGACTCGGGAGGGCTTTGTGCTGTCAGTAGTACAATTACAACTGTAGGAATGCGCACATCATGATGGATTAAATAACTAAGCTACTATATTTGTTAGTTATGGTTATAGACACATCCAAATATATTTGGGTTCGATTATCGTGTCCAGATGTTATTTTTCAATTTAAATAATATAATATTTAGATGCAGCTCTAACTGTACCTACTTAATAACACCAATAGCTTGGTTATTTGATCCATCATGTATTCTTTTATTGGGTCCAAAGAGAAAATATGATCAATAACTCGTGTCTAAACAACTAGATTTTAAATATTAACCATATTCACAAGTTTTTATGTATGTTCATGTCAAATAATGGATACGTGTTCCCTTCTTTAAAAAAATCTAAACAATTCAAATGTTTGATTTATAGATTTGAAACCCGCCTCGGTGGCGTAATTAGCTAACGCGCTAGTCGTGTTGAGCTCGACCACTGAGGACGAGGAGATCGAGGTTCGAATCTGGGTCGGGTGAACTGGGGGTGGTTTTTCCTAAATGGTTTTCCACTCTTCCTCCACGCAAATGCGGGTTCACTTCCTCTAAATTCAACCCTCCCAATTCCTAATCCATTAGCGTAATTAGTACTTAAGCGTATAACCCGAACGGGTAGTAAGACGCGGTGCTAAATATTATTATTATTATTATTATTATTATTATTATTATTATAGATTTGAATTTGAATTAAATTCCATTAAATATGAATCCTAACAAGATTTGGATCCACAGGCTCTCACCTCTTTTAGGAATTCTTGTTTTATGTTTCGCACTCCCCACTTCTGATGGATTAGAAAACTTAGGTCGACGGACCGTTGGGCTGCTACTGATTTTCTTCGAGGGTCAGACATAACTTCTTGGTCCATTAGCAGCAGTGTAAAGTCTGAACTGTGTTTCTAACCCTTCCATCTCGCCCCCGCACGTACAGTACAGTACAGTACAGTACAGTACATAGATAGTTCGCAAGTACTATAGGCCTATTGTTATTTCACCCTCTCCCATTCCAGTACCTAACTGTGTCTTATCTGATAGGTATTGTTTATCTCGTCACATTAAAGTATAATATTACTTTAGATAAAGTGTCAGTTATCATTCCTTAGGCACAACTTTATTTCCCCTCTATAAGACCTACTTTGGTACGAGTTATCGAGAGTTGACTGTAACTAATAATACAGATATAAATACTTCACTTCAGCTTCAACTGAAATATCGCTTCACTGGTAGATATTAATATATTATGTTAAAGGGCTATCATAGTTTTAGTGAAGGGTTGCTTGGAATCACCCGCCTTGGTGGCGTAGTTGGCTAACGCGCTAGTCGTGTTGAGCCCGACTGCCGAGGACGGGGAGATCGAGGTTCGAATCTCGGTCGGGTGAACTGGGGGTGGTTTTTCCTAAATGGTTTTCCACTCTCCCTCCACGCAAATGCGGGTTCACTTCCTCTATTCAACCTTCCAATTCCTAATCCATTAGAGTAATTAGTACTTAAGCGTATAACCCGAACGGGTAGTAAGACGCGGTGCTAAATAATAATAATAATGCTTGGAATCTACCCTGTCCACTCATGGAACGCAACTGTACAATCTTACCTCATGTTTTATGTTTCTCTTAGTTTACGTTTGTTCTTGTACGTAAAGTTGATCAATCCCCAAAAATAGTCGAATCTGTGCACCAAACAAGTTCGATGACCGGCAGTACATACGTAGGCTCGCAGTTTTGTTTGTGGGAAAATGATCAAACAATCAAGATTTCTTGACTAACGGACACACATTTGTCATTAATCAAAAAAATGACTTTGGCACAGATACCGATACTAGCCCCATTACTGCAAATAAAAAGTTATCAATTTCAGGTAAAAAAAAATATAATTAATAATTTTGTTTTGCATCGTTTCTTATTGTTCGTTCGGGATGTACGCTAAGTACTAATCACGCTAATGGTTTTAGTGATAAGGGAGGTTTTACTTAGAGGAAGTGTACCTGCATTCACAGGGAGAGTGGAAAACCATTTAAAAAAAATCACCCTAGGTACACCCAACTGAGATTCTGACCCCATTCTTCTCATCATCGCCAGTCTAGTGTACTGCGAGACTAGCACCTTAGACCATGCGGCCACCGAAGTGGGTGTTTATAGGATTTTTTTTCTTTTAGTTAAGGTGACAGTACAGAATCGCGCACGCGAATGTGGCCCTTATGATCAGACAAATTTGACACCCCTGGTCTAGGGAACACCGATGGAACAGGGGAGAGTAAAGTTGCATTTTAGAGGAAATGTATCCATATTTACGCGGAGCGAGATTGGGAAACCATTTTGACAAAACCAGCCTCGGTAGAGCTGTCTTGGACTCGAACCCTGATCTCCCCATCACCGACAGCGCAGTCCAACAGGAGAGTGACGCCTTGCACCATTTGACCACAGAGACATGTACCAGTCAGTCAAGTTGGCCCTAAAGTTTCAGGACAAGCTAAACCGGTAATATAAATAGCTTCCTTGGGAGAGCAACATATTCTTGTTTTTATAAAATCTGTTGTTTTTTTATGTGTTTATTAAAATCTGATATATTTAGTGGGGGAGGGGGTTAGATCTACGTTCGGGGGTGTTTTTATTTTACTATTCTATGTATTTATTAAACACTTTCTACCGGCTTCAGTGGCCGCATGGTCTAAGGTGCTAGTCTCCCGTCTAAAATGCTGAAGATCGGGAGGTTGAGTGCACTAGGGGTGGTTTTTTTATAAATAGTTTTTCAATCTCCCTCGACGCAAATGTGAGTGCACTTCCTCTAAATTAAAACCTTGTTCATTCCTAACACATTAGTGTAATTAGTACATAGGTGTACAACCTGAACAGGTAGTAAGACTCGGTGATAAAATATACACTTTATGAACCGACAGATTATATCGGCACAAGACACAATAACTGACTTAAATCTAGAACAGACCCCCCCCCCCCCTTCCAGTTGTGAATCACATTTTATCAATGATACATTATTTGACCATGCCAGGAATTGAACCTGGGACCCTGAGCTAAGTCTCTCTGGTTGTTAAGTTTGTGCTCTAATTATGTTGAGGCTGAAACACCAGTAAGCAGTATTTAGAGCTCTTGAACTAATCCCAATTAGTAATTTAGGAACTCGCTAGAAAATGTACATAGGCCCTTTTTACCCAAGATTGCATTTTTAGATTCTCAGCTTTTCCTCAACTTCCTATCTCATTCATAGATGGCAGTAAATTGCAAGTTATGATTCCTTTCATGACATTTGAATTAATCGAACAGGTTTTTTTTTTCAAAATCAATATTAATGCCATATGCCCCTTTTCTGAAGTTCTCCGCAGTTTGATTTTTTTTATTGTTTCAAATATTGACCTCTATATTTTCTCAAACATCCAAGACGTCATTCCTATTTAACACTTTTGGAGCAAAACTTTATCGTTTTTATTGTTCTATTTATTACTTGTTTTCAAGAAAACACAACATTTATTTTTACTTTTTTATTGTAAAAAAAAATTTGTATTAAATTAACAAATTTACATTACAACATAGTGGCACATTATCTTAACAATGTATTTTTGGTTCTTAACAAATATTAAAATTTTCCTCTCTCTCTTTCTCTATTTACACTTTTAAAACATTGTTCAGTCCAATAGATTAAACAATTTATAGTTCAACTTAAAATGGTGAAGGATATGAAAACAATTGGTAGGTTTATGTAATAATTAATAATTTAAATTCAATATTATATATAATTGAACAGACTGTCTTTTGCATGGATGTATGGCAAGGTCGTCCATTTTCTGAACTTCACAATTGTACCAGCATTTGATCAGCTACAATAATTAAATATTAAAGAATACAGTAAACACAATATGTACATAAAACAGGTACTAATATAATACAATACAATTATACGCTCTTCTTGTTGCTGGTTTATTATTGTTTATATCGTTGTGCTTAAAGTGCCAGGAGTGGCTAACAGCCAACAGGCTTACCTCGCTTAATTTACACTATGGTGCTGTTTATACAGGGTGTACTAGTCATTAAGGTGGGGATGTACGGACGCGAGAAAAGGTGTTTTTGCAGTTTTTACATAAAAGCTTTTTTTTTGTTAAAAATAAATCTAATATTTCTCCAGTACAAACTATAGTTTAATTTCCTTTCACGTGGTGATATCAACAGTTGTTAATATCTGTTGAGGATGTCCTTGAATTTAATGACAACTTTTTCTGTTTCTGAAAAACTGCTGTACAAAAAGGGGGGAAGGGGGGGGCTCAGATTTTTTGCCCCGGGCCTCATATTTTCTTAAAATGGCCCTGCTGTTACCTCTTCAGGTTAAACAAAGGCTACAGTTAATAAAATAACTATCGTTTTTTTTTGTGTCAATAAATTGAAAGTTGTGTAACTTTTCTTTTAAAGGAAAAAAAGAATATAAGTGGCAAGTTAATTAGGAATGTATTTCGGTGCTAATGAAACTTGTCGATAGAAGTGTTCGTTTTCCTGGAGGATGCGAGTCAAAGGGAGGTTTTTTAATTCTGAGAAAAATTACTATTAAATTAAACTTTATAAAATACGCAACAAATGTATTTAAAAAAACAACAAATAACCAAACAAAGGCCACGCAATGAATGAATGTATTTATACGAACACACGAAAGCACATCCATCCTCTTTTAATATTTTCAGACATATTTATTTTCTTTACTTCCCTATTTTTCTAGAATGACACCTTGAAGTAACTTCAAGATGGCCATACTGAGCAGTCCGAGAGTGAGCAGTTTAGTTAGAGAAATGTTGGATGACACCGAGCTGGAGTGGTTTGGACTGCTCTGTTGGTTGTGGGGCCGTGGTCGTGACCCTGTGATCCTCCTCATGTCCCGGTTCGTGGTGCGCCGATCTCCTCCTTCGAGGGGGGTGTTTCTGGTCAGCCGTTTCAGATGTTTCTTTCTACCACATCAGACTCTGAAGAACTGTTTACATCAGTGGATTGGGGATACTCGTGTGTGCCGCCATCATTTCCCGGCGTCTCACCGACAGAACCTGTTTTCTTTGGAGCTTGTTTCTTGCTCTTTGCGTCCTTGAAGAGGACCACATCTTCCTTAAGCTCAGTCCCGTCGGGCAGCAGGATGTCCAAGGGGGTTTCTCCCTCATCCAGTTCCCGCACCAGGGGGACAGCTGGGTGCTGCGGAGAGAGGGGGTCGGGGAACTCCTCACCGAAGTCCTCAGGCGTGAGTCGTGACGGTTTCTGGTTCCTCAGTTGAGGGATGCTCTCCGGGCGAACGACGTCGGGCACCGGGGGTGGCACCTCCCCTAGGAACGGCCCGAATTGTGGGGTTCCTCGCACCAGGGCCAAGGAACCACCCCTGTGAGGGGCTGATGGGGCGTTAGGTGGGCTGGATAGGGAACCGTCCACGACGGGCTTTCCGTCGTACGTTACTATGACCCCCGGGGGTATCGGGGCCCTCCTAGGGGCGGAGTACTGGGGAGGGAGATAATAGGTCTCCATTCTCTCCGCAGCCATAGGCGTCTCGTCTTCAAACACTCCTCTCCTGCTGTTGTGATAATAAGCGTCCATCCTCTCTTCAGCCATCGGCGTCTCATCCCTGGACTGCTGGTGTCTGAAGTCGACCCCTCTCGGAGGGTGGTGGAAGTTAGAGGTCTTCTTGTTGGGGTAGAGCGGCCTCCTCATGTCAGGGTGGGTCCGCCCCGAGACGTCGTAAGGCCGGGAGGGTTTCCCCTGGATGACCGCGGGGGGCGTCAGATCCTCGGACAATGCCCCAGGTTTCTTGACGACCGTCTGGTTGCCGATGATCCTGTCCGGCGGGGAAGGTATGAACATGGGCTCGAACAGCTCCGACTTTTGACCTTCGAACGGGTTATCTTTGCGCTCCTCTTTCGTCCCTGAGACGACCTCGTCCTCCGGGTCATTGACTGGGGGCTCCTCCCCCAACGAGGACCTGTCCTCTGCGACGGCTCTCTGGTGGATGATGGGCTTGAACCCGCCCTCGACGATGACAGAGTCCGGGTGGAACCCCGTGTTGACGGCCACGGGTAGGTCGGTGCTGCTGTTCGCGTTAGAGCTGGGTGCTGGGGAGATGGTCGCAAGGGTAGCAACCTCGGGCTCGTGAGTGGTGGATGACGCCGGGGCTAAGGTGGTGGTGGTGGTGGTGGTGGTAGGGGTGGCAGTGGTGGTGGTAGGGGTGGATGTCGAGGGTGGAGCTTTCTGCACCTGTACCTTCTGAGAGTTTGGCGCGATGAGTTGGTAGAACTTGTTGGACCCCTGCTGCTGCTGGTGCTGGTATTGGTGGTATTTCAGGGGGACAGGTGAGTGTCCCGGCATATGATGGTACCCCATGGGGTGGTGGAACTGTGGTGCCACCATCACGGGGTGGTGGGGTCCCCCCATGATAGGGACCCTGTAGAAAGGTTTCTTGGGGTTGAACTTGACGCCCGGTGGCATGAAAGGTGGCCGGTGCATTCCACCTTGTAGGGGTCTAGAGTAGGCCCTCTGGGGGTAGGGTCGTCTGATTGGTGGCATGGTGTAGTGATGGGGTGGCCTCTGGAACATCATCTGGGGGTAGAGGGGCCCCACGTGGCTTTGCGGGATGGTGGAATGGGGATAAGGGACCCCGGTCACGTGCAGGGGGTTTAGTGGGGCAGGGCGCTTGGAGGCGACCCTAAACAAACCCGCCGGAAGTTTGGGCTGGTCGGAAGAGTTGAGCTGGTTACCGTCAATGACGACCGTGGACTGTTGCGACTCCTGCGCCAGACCCGACGTCTTGTCGTAATCCAACAGGGTCCTCTGTTCCTGGGACTCACCCTTCGACTCCAGTTGCAGCAAGGAGTAAGGGGTGGTTGCGTGGACGATTGGTTTCCTCTTGGGGTCCACGGTGATCAGGCTCAAGGGCTTAGACGATGTCGTCGTGGGTAACTCCGAGGTCACCCTAATCGTCGGACCTTCTGTGCTGCTGCTTGAGGGTAGCTCCGTGGTCTTTATCGTAGCAGAGCTTTCTTTGGAGTCAGGACTAACCGTGTTCTGCACCTTAGAACTGTCCTGGGGGGCTGTCTCCCCATGGGCGTATCTCGGCGGCTCCTTTTGTATCGCCGGGGGTGGGAGTAAGGCGTCGTCTTGGATAGCTGGGGGCGAGAGAAAGGCGTCGTCTTGGATAGCTGGGAGCGGGAGAAAGGTGTTGTCAGCGAACCTTACCGTGTAGTCCTCGTACCGCTGGCTGTAACCCTCCGACGACTGTTTCAGGAACTCCACGTCCACCCTGTTCTTAGGGGAGACGACGGCGGTCTTCCCGCTCGAGTAGAGTCCGTTGGGCCTGACCCTGGTCTCCACCAGAATGCTGGGGGAGGACTCGAGCTCCTCGGCGTCCTCAAAAGGGTCGTGGCGCCCTCCGGAGGGGACGCGGGCTGGGACGGGCTCGCTGGCGGCGTCGGACGAGTCGCAGGCGTCCAAGACGTTGATCCTCCAGCCCAAGTAGCGGTGAGTGTAGCACTGAGTAACCAGAGGAGCTCCAATAGATTGTCTTAGTGACAAGTGATAGACACATGAGGTCGGTCGGTAGCGTGGCTGTCTACTGATCTAACAGTCTCGGGTTCGACTGCAATTATGGCCGAAAAACGTATCATTGGTGGGATTAGGGCTTCCTCTATCACGATGATGAATTAACGGCCGGGGGGCTGGGTGTTGTATCTGTGCTAGGTGGAGGCAGGAAAGACCCGATTTCCTCGATGATACGTTTCCCGGCTCAATATCCAGACACGCCATTGACTGAACTTAGGTGTGACACACCCTAACTCCAACTTAAAGAACACGAGGGCCCTAGTGCTCACCTGGTAGTACACAGTGTCTGGGGTGTTCTGGTTGGGGCCCTAGTGCTCAAACTGGTAGTACACAGTGTCTGGGGTATTCTGGTTGGGGCCCTAGTGCTCACCTGGTAGTACACAGTGTCTGGGGTGTTCTGGTTGGGGCCCTAGTGCTTACCTGGTAGTACACATTGTCCGGGGTGTTCTGGTTGGGGCCCTAGTGCTCACCTGGTAGTACACAGTGTCTGGGGTGTTCTGGTTGGGGCCCTAGTGCTCACCCGGTAGTACACAGTGTCTGGGGTGTTCTGGTTGGGGCCCTAGTGCTCACCTGGTAGTACACATTGTCCGGGGTGTTCTGGTTGGGGCCCTAGTGCTCACCTGGTAGTACACAGTGTCTGGGGTGTTCTGGTTGGGGCCCTAGTGCTCACCTGGTAGTACACAGTGTCTGGGGTGTTCTGGTTGGGGCCCTAGTGCTCACCTGGTAGTACACAGTGTCCGGGGTGTTCTGGTCGGGGGTCCACTCCACCAGTCCTGGTTCGCCCTGGTCACATTCCAGGGTCAGGGTCCGCTGGTACGCCCCAAAGGACGCGAACTCGTCAGCCGGGGGCTGTTTGGGGTCCGGCGTCCAGTTGCACAGGCGGCCGGTCCCCGTGGGGAACACGTCTCCTCGCCGCGTCTGCTTGGCCCCAGCGAATATCCGCACCTCCTGGGGACAGTTGGAGGTACAAGATCAGATGGTGATACTTTAGTCAGGAAGTGATTTACCGCCCTCTACTCCAGTCAGGAGGTGACTTACCGCCCTCTACTCTAGTCAGGAGGTGACTTACCGCCCTCTACTCTAGTCAGGAGGTGACTTACCGCCCTCTACTCTAGTCAGGAGGTGACTTACCGCCCTCTACTCTAGTCAGGAGGTGACTTACCGTTCTCTCCTCTAGTCAGGAGGTGACTTACCGCCCTCTACTCTAGTCAGGAGGTGACTTACCGTTCTCTCCTCTAGTCAGGAGGTGACTTACCGCCCTCTACTCTAGTCAGGAGGTGACTTACCGCCCTCTACTCTAGTCAGGAGGTGACTTACTGCCCTCTCCTCTAGTCAGGAGGTGACTTACCGTCCTCTCCTCTAGTCAGGAGGTGACTTACCGCCTTCTACTCTAGTCAGGAGGTGACTTACCGCCCTCTACTCCAGTCAGGAGGTGACTTACCGCCCTCTACTCTAGTCAGGAGGTGACTTACCGCCCTCTACTCTAGTCAGGAGGTGACTTACCGTTCTCTCCTCTAGTCAGGAGGTGACTTACCGCCCTCTACTCTAGTCAGGAGGTGACTTACCGCCCTCTACTCTAGTCAGGAGGTGACTTACCGTTCTCTCCTCTAGTCAGGAGGTGACTTACCGCCCTCTACTCCAGTCAGGAGGTGACTTACCGCCCTCTACTCTAGTCAGGAGGTGACTTACTGCCCTCTCCTCTAGTCAGGAGGTGACTTACCGTCCTCTCCTCTAGTCAGGAGGTGACTTACCGCCCTCTACTCTAGTCAGGAGGTGACTTACCGCCCTCTACTCTAGTCAGGAGGTGACTTACTGCCCTCTCCTCTAGTCAGGAGGTGACTTACCGCCCTCTACTCTAGTCAGGAGGTGACTTACCGCCCTCTACTCTAGTCAGGAGGTGACTTACCGCCCTCTCCTCCGGAGTCTTGTGCTCGTAGCCCCCCACGGGGTCGTCAGTGATGTAGAAGGGGTGGTACCGGGCGGGCACCTCCGGGTCCAGACCGCCCTCCACCACGAAGCTGTAAGTCTTGCCACGTACCACGTTGATCTCGGGGATCAGCAGACCATTGATATACCACGAGATACCCCAGCCGACATGACCTTGACAGACGAGCGAGAGGTCAACAAACAAGGTCCGTCTATTAGTAGACAAGGTAGGGGAGTGTGTTGTTACCTTCTTAAGGTCCGTCTATTAGTAGACAAGGTAGGGGAGTGTGTTGTTACCTTGATAAGGTCCGTCTATTAGTAGACAAGGTAGGGGAGTGTGTTGTTACCTTCTTAAGGTCCGTCTATTAGTAGACAAGGTAGAGGAGTGTGTTGTTACCTTGATAAGGTCCGTCTATTAGTAGACAAGGTAGGGGAGTGAGTTGTTACCTTGATAAGGTCCGTCTATTAGTAGACAAGGTAGGGGAGTGTGTTGTTACCTTCTTAAGGTCCGTCTATTAGTAGACAAGGTAGGGGAGTGTGTTGTTACCTTCTTAAGGTCCGTCTATTAGTAGACAAGGTAGGGGAGTGTGTTGTTACCTTGATAAGGTCCGTCTATTAGTAGACAAGGTAGGGGAGTGTGTTGTTACCTTCTTAAGGTCCGTCTATTAGTAGACAAGGTAGGGGAGTGTGTTGTTACCTTGATAAGGTCCGTCTATTAGTAGACAAGGTAGGGGAGTGAGTTGTTACCTTGATAAGGTCCGTCTATTAGTAGACAAGGTAGGGGAGTGAGTTGTTACCTTGATAAGGTCCGTATATTAGTAGACAAGGTAGGGGAGTGAGTTGTTACCTTCTTAAGGTCCGTCTATTAGTAGACAAGGTAGGGGAGTGTGTTGTTACCTTCTTAAGGTCCGTATATTAGTAGACAAGGTAGGGGAGTGTGTTGTTAACTTCTTAAGGTCCGTCTATTAGTAGACAAGGTAGGGGAGTGTGTTGTTACCTTCTTAAGGTCCGTATATTAGTAGACAAGGTAGGGGAGTGTGTTGTTAACTTCTTAAGG
The DNA here is from genome assembly GCA_033556935.1 of Timema podura. Classification (NCBI taxonomy): domain Eukaryota; kingdom Metazoa; phylum Arthropoda; class Insecta; order Phasmatodea; family Timematidae; genus Timema; species Timema podura. Next base: position 88,657,511 of record JAVRXN010000011.1, read on the forward strand.
TCCGTCTATTAGTATATAAGGTAGGGGAGTGTGTTGTTACCTGTGATGGCGGGGTACCCTCTCTTGCCCCCCGTGGGGCCCATCTGCGCGTAAAAGACACCGTCCTCAGGCTCATAACACTGGATGGCCGGGATGTCCCAGACATCATTCTGGGGGGCCGGGGCGGGCGTCGCGACGGGCCTGGCCACTCGCCTTGCTGGGGTCGTCGAGAGGGAGCTGCCCTGAGAACAGTGGGGTACACCATTGTCCTCTCCTTTTATAGAGCAGTGGAAAACTGTGTTCCGGGTCACATGGTTACATGTTCTGGCTCTCGGCCGAACTGACAACTACCAGCACGAACCTGGTGGCGCTGTCCGGCACCAAACTGGTCCTCATCATCCTCCTCTTGCTCCGCGGGTTGCAGCCTGCGCGAGGGGTCTGACTCAGGCAGGGGACAGTTCCATTTGGGTGTGCGGCCAAACTCCAGCAGCAGATCCCCTGAAACAAGCACCTTCGTCACTAGGACACAATACCCTTGCTAGTGATGTTATCACCATCTCCCCAGTGATGTCCTACCCTTGCTAGTGATGATATCACTATCTCCCCAGTGATGTCCTACCCTTGCTAGTGATGTTATCACTATCTCCCCAGTGATGTCCTACCCTTGCTAGTGATGTTATCACCATCTCCCCAGTGATGTCCTACCCTTGCTAGTGATGATATCACTATCTCCCCAGTGATGTCCTACCCTTACAAGTGATGTTATCACTATCTCCCCAGTGATGTCCTACCCTTGCTAGTGATGTTATCACTATCTCCCCAGTGATGTCCTACCCTTGCTAGTGATGATATCACCATCTCCCCAGTGATGTCCTACCCTTGCTAGTGATGTTATCACTATCTCCCCAGTGATGTCCTACCCTTGCTAGTGATGCTATCACCATCTCCCCAGTGATGTCCTACCCTTGCTAGTGATGTTATCACTATCTCCCCAGTGATGTCCTACCCTTGCTAGTGATGTTATCACTATCTTCCCAGTGATGTCCTACCCTTGCTAGTGATGTTATCACTATCTCCCCAGTGATGTCCTAGCCTTGCTAGTGATGTTATCACTATCTCCCCAGTGATGCTCTACCCTTGCTAGTAATGTTATCACTATCTCCCCAGTGATGTCCTACCCTTGCTAGTGATGCTGTGGTAGGAAACCTCGTTCCTGGAGTTGAGTGGCCCCACGGCCCAGATGACCGCCTGGCTGCCATTGGTCAGTACCGTCCTGTCCAGCTCGTCCTGGGAGACCAACGGTCGCTGGTAGGTCACTATGGAGTAGCCGTTCACCATGGCGGCGTTCAGCAGCCGTACACTGTTGGTGTTGTCCTGAACGCCCAAGAGAACACGGCTGGTGATTGGTCGAAACATTGTTACTGGTTCAAAACCATTCATGTAGGACTGTGTTCAAGAAGGTGCTTAGTGATCCGTTAGTGTAAGTGCATTCCTGAGAACACTACTGCGACACTAACTACTGTGACACCCACACTACTGTAGTTCATACATACTGTGGTACACACACTACTGCGCCACTTATACTAGCATGACTCTAAGACTCCACCCACACTCCACTCACACTATTGTGACACTAAGACTCCACCACACTCCACTTATACTAGCATGACTCTAAGACTCCACCCACACTCCACTTATACTAGCACGACTCTAAGACTCCACTCACACTCCACTCACACTATTGTGACACTAAAACTCCACTCACACTCCACTCACATTCCACTCACACTATTGTGTCACTAAGACTCCATTAACGCTATTGTTTCACTAAGACTCCACTCGCACTCCACTCACACTATTGTGACACTAAGACTCCATTCACACTATTGTGTCACTAAGACTCCACTCACACTATTGTGTCACTAAGACTCCACTTACACTATTGTGACACTAAGACTCCACTCACACTATTGTGACACTAAGACTCCACTCACACTACTGTGACACTCACACTCCCCGCCAGTTATTATTAATCCTCGGACGTGGTCAAGAGCACTGGTCTATAGCAATGACCGTCCATATGTGAGAATCAGGCTCGAACCCCGTCTATACGACTGTTTCGGAGTTCCCCAACCCCCCCCCCCCCCGAGTATCCTCACCCTGAGCCGATTGTCGGGACAGCTGCCCCGGGTCCCCGCGCACTGGGACTTGGAGTCCAGGAAGTAGTCTTGGGCGTACCCCTTGAGGGTGTCCTTGTCCACCCAAGCCACCACCACGTCCCCCCCAATCATGCGGCTCCGGGAGTCGTCTCCGGACAGGCCGAACGACATGTACTCGCCATCCTCTGCAAGAAATAGGGCCCCATGGGGGGAAGGGGGTATTCTTAACTACTAAGTGATACACTGATGGTCTGAGGGCCGGTTGTTGTTCCTGTCCTGGCTCAATAGCGTGCCTAATAGAGCGAGGTGGGAGGGAAGACTTAAAAAAAAATGGTGGCTGTAAGAGCGAGGGAAAGAATTTAAAATAAAACTATTTTTACTATGTTGATATATTTATTATAAATTAATTTAACGCATCCTCCCTAACAAAAAAAAAGTGTTGGTGTTCTTATTTAATCTCTCGGAAACGATAGATGGAAACATAAAATTAGAAAGTTTTTGATATTGTCTAAGCACGTATTTAATTGAAACAATAACAAAGCTCTTTTTACAGAAAATATTAACGGCACTCCTTATAAAACCTTTTTGTAATTTCGGGGTGAGGAGCTATGAAACTAAAAATAAGGAGAACCTTACAATATAAACACCAAAGGTGTATGAATAGTCATGGTGACAAACCATTTCACAGTTAGGTTAGAGGAAATTTTCTCTTTTTAAAAGTACAACACAGTACGCACTGTCCCCTCAAATGGCCGCCGTTCAATATGGAGATGCTACACTACAATAGTTTAATTTTAAGTTCAACACAGTATGCACTGTCCTTTCAATGGCCACCATTAAATTTGGATCTACTATATTCACTGATATCTTTATTATACTGGATAGAAATTAACATACCCCATGCAAAAGACCAAAGCATGACGTTCAAGTTTGTCGTCTGCTTGATTCTGAGGGGGGATATCAAACGGTTTCTTTCAATGTGTTTGTGTGAAAACATGTTTCCGTTGTATAAAACCCTTATTGTTTGAAAATAGTGAAATATTATATCGTACTTTAGTGAAGAAACATTTTACATCAAAGTGTATACAATTTAATTTCACAGGTAATATTCTACAAATATGAATAAAATCTTGAATATATTGAAATATGTAGCCATACCCCGGGTTTATATTCTGCTAAGGCTACAATATATTTAAAGTTGGCTATTAGGTTGTATATTGGAAGGTAGCTAACAACTATATTACATTTGGTTGAATGACAAATTTCGTGTAGTAGTCTTACGTTCAAACGATCATTTAGGTTATGGGCTTGTAGGAAATATTACTATATAAGGCTACATAAACTTATTTAAAGAAATAAGTCATGAGTTTCGAGCTTGGTGTAATCAGTAATGGACTTTTACGCCTGCACAGTTGGTTGCTTGGAAAAGTGGCGGGGGAAAAATTAGATTTCTGGACCTAGATGGCTGCCATCTATGAAGACTTTTGCGAAGCTTGGTCAAGAACGTGGGAGGTCTACGGTCGTTTGCTAACTTCCCCGCTTTTCCTTGCGTCAACCCCTTGGTGCCTTGGCAGTCGGCGGGGTGCATGGAGAGGAAAGGCGTTTGAGGATACTCACAGCCGCCTTCTTCCCTTCTGATGAACAGTGCTATATGTCAGTGGCAACTCGTTCAATTGCACGAATTGTGAGAAGTCGGCGTCACGTGAACGTGTTGCTATAATGTGCTGAAAATAATATTAGTTTGTCCACCTCACTCTGGATAAGCGGTGGGTGTGTGTAGGTGAGTGTTCAAGAAGCTAACCTGCTAAAAGAAGTAGTAGCCATGTGAGGGTAACAGTGCCCACTACCCTCCCCTTCCCTGCTACCCCACTCTGTTTCCTGTCGGCCCAGAGCCACAGTGGCAGAGGGTGTAATAGTGACGGGGCCAGTCACTAGAAACAACCCCCCACCTCTTTGCCATCGTATTCACCAACGGTCAAGTTCAGGGGTGTCTTACCCGCCAGCTGTGTCCCTGAAATATCTGAGGCTGGCCTACTCAGCTCCACCCCCCTGGGGGTCCCGATGAAAGGAGATTTCGCCTACTGCAAATTAAGCTAGCCGAGGACAAACTGAAGCTAATTTAGAATTAGTTGGATAACAAAAACTTTAATTGGCTATGCTGCTCAAAAGTTTTATTAACACATTTATTTCATTTAACCAAACACGCATTGATGTATTCAAGATATTCATACAAATTAGCGAACTAGGTCGAAATGCCGCATTGTCTTGTAGGTGTGTAAGAGAGAACAAAATACCCGTAAGTTTCCTTCTCTCTTACACCAAGGTGTGCAGAAGACAGCTTGGAAATGTAACCTAAACATGCCTGTCCAGTTTATGTACAGTAGAGGCCACTGGCTACATTACAATCGTCTTTTATTCAAAGTACAATACAGTACGCACTTTCCCCTCAAATTGCCACCATTAAATCTGGATCTGATACACTATACCCGTCTATTATTCAAAATACAACACAGAACGCACTTTCCCTTAAAGGGCTGCCATTGAATTGGGAATCACTACACTAGTGCTAAATATTTTCCAGAAGTTAAATTTAAATACAGTAAAACACAATTTGTACCGTTAAGAACAGATGATATGTTTACTCTGCAACTAAGTTCGAGAAAGCATTTCTGAACTCACCTAGTTTTGAGACGAGTTGCATGACGACACTGTCCCCGGCCACTGCCCATCTCACCTCCAGAGCGAGGTCATCCCAGAGGACTTCACAGTTCAGCTTGGACTGTGAACAAACAATACGCACTTAGTTATATTGTTGGGAGACATTAGCGGAGATCACGCGCAGCCACGAGTCAGTGGCGTCCCCAAGACTTTTTAAATAGGGGGTAAAGCTCCACCCAAAGAAGGTTTAAGATTTTAATTTACAATAATTTCAAAATTTTAGTTCTAAAAACTTAGGTAGCTTTGACTTTGTAGGAACACAGGTCATTCGATACTTAATTATTTCTGTCAGTGAGCAGATGACGTCGAACAACAAAGTTTAGTCCTATTTCCTGGTGGTAGACCTACATTTACAGCACTGAAGAAAAATATATTTGCTATACTAAACTAAGAAAATACAAGCATTTATTGACTGTAAAAATACGGTACTATAATGTGTTTATTATAAAAATAATCATCCTTTTTACTGAATGCCCCCTTAAGCTATCACTCTACGAGTATAATACCAGAGTATTGGGAATAGCCAACATTCTTCTGTCAAACGTGAATTAAACATAAGATTTGGTTCTGAGGAGATAATAAATCTAGACAGCATAAGAAGGATGAGGCAGTCTTGTAGGTCTGAGAAGTAAACTCCAAGGAGATAATAAATCTAGACAGCATAAGAAGGATGAGGCAGTCTTGTAGGTCTGAGAAGTAAATTCCAAGGAGATAATAAATCTAGACAGCATAAGAAGGATGAAGCAGTCTTGTAGGTCTGAAAAGTAAACTCCAAGGAGATAATAAATCTAGACAGCATAAGAAGGATGAAGCAGTCTTGTAGGTCTGAGAAGTAAACTCCAAGGAGATAATAAATCTACACAGCATAAGAAGGATGAGGCAGTCTGTAGGTCTGAAAAGTAAACTCCAAGGAGATAATAAATCTAGACAGCATAAGAAGGATGAGGCAGTCTTGTAGAATGGTTTTATATCGCTCAAGTGTTTTTTTAAACCTTAGTGTTATAATGACCATCCATCTTGATCGTGCTAGTTTCACTTGTGTTGAGGAAACTTAAAGAGTTGGATCGAAAGCTGGAGTAATAGCGTCCCAACTAAAGGTCGCTTGCAAAGATAACTTGAATTACGAAACTACGGACACGAAGGAGGAATGTAATTACTTTGATCTAGGTCAAGGTCATCCTTTATTGACCTCTAACTCATCCTCTAGTGTTCTATATTCACCTAGACACAATAATTCAGTCGACACGTTTGGGAATGTAGCGAACACTTCTTTTACCTTGAAAGGTAGAAAGCTTACCGTGCTTTGTTCTACTATGGTGTGACATATAGGATAGGGCCATAGTGTAGTCCGTCAAGGTAGGACTGCTGCCATTCAGGGTAAACGGAATGTACGTATGTTTAATGTATGTGATTCTTCTTCCTCGTCATCAGGCGATACGAGTATGACGTAATCAACAATGTTGAAGTGATGGGATGGGGTGTTTATTTGTGATCAATGGTTTTATTTGCACCCCAATGGCCGAAGTTACCCCACAGAAATGTGTGGACCCCAAACAAGGCAAGAGACGCTCCTCGCAGGCTGCGGCTAAGAGGAGGAGGGTATGACCGGCGTGGGTGATTTTAGAAAGTGAATGAGGTGAAAGGGGTCCAGATCTGATGTCGGAAATCTTTCTCACGACACCTCACAATGTGTGATGGACCATGAGATCTTATTATTTTAACTCCAAAGGAAAGATTCTTCGCGGTCGCAGGAGAGAGGCGTGACCACTGGTTGAGATCTCGGTGACCCTGAGACGGTGGTGTGGTACGAGTGTCCCGGGTGCTAATGACCCACCTTCCCCTCCAAACTTGAGCGCTAAGTGTCTCTGGACATCAATTGTTATTGTGGATTCACACGTTCGCCGGAAAATTAAAGAGCAGAGTATAACCTTAATAACGTGACGGAATATGGACTAATCACATGATTTCAGCCTCATCGGCGCTGTCCGCACGGTACGACTTGAAATATATTCCATTTTCCTTTTTTCTGCCTGACAGCATCAACTTGGGAGACTCAGTCATATTTCAAAAGCAGCCGACTCAATACATGCGTGTACCTACAAAGCGAGATACTGGTAGACATCTGCATCTACTGTTGGGAGATTATTTAGAATAACTCGTTAAATGGAAAGTGCGTTTGTCGTTCTGTTTTTATTTATCTCACAACACAATAGCTAGAAAACATTCAGCGTTATAATCATCTCAAATATCTTTTTACCCATTAGAAAATAAAACATGTCAGATGTAAGAGATGAGCTGTTTCTAGTTTGTGTTGCAAGAGCATCATCGGTCAACCTACGGGATGTGAAGTTCTGCGTCACTCAAGCAGATTCTCCTCTCAATCTTCAGCAAGCGTGTGTGAATCAAGTTTTACTCAACAGAGAAACTTCCTCGTGTGCTGTGTAAGACGGGGAATCTACCGTTAGATCTACGAGGTATTTGACCAACTACAAGTTAGATGAGCAGAGCTTTCTCTAACACAGAATACAATCAAATAGAACCCTTAGTCCTTGTCATAGCATCAGGAAGAACAGGTTTGTTCCTCTTAATTTACTTACCACGAGGGATTGAATGGTTCCCGACCATTTAGATTTCAGTTCGTGTCGAGAATAACACAACATTTTCATTCTAAATTTTGCCACTATATTTATAAACCATGCACATTCAAGCCTTGGTGCAGGCTAAACGCACATTCGAGCATTGGTGCAGGCTACACGCACATTCAAACATCGGTGCAGGCTACACGCACATTCAAGCCTTGGTGCAGGCTACACGCACATTCGAACATCGGTGCAGGCTACACGCACATTCAAGCCTGGTGCAGGTACACGCACATTTGGGCAGGCAGACATCAAGTTGGTGCAGCTAACGCACATTCGAAGGAAAATAAGATTTGGCAGACAGAAATTCTAGAAATACAAACATATTTGCTTGCGGTCAACTTTGAAAGCATTTTACTGTATTAGAAGTGTTATTTTATAGGTGTAAATAATATCTATCAAAATTGACAACCACAGATCACATGACTTGACGTATGAATACACGAAAGAAGATAGTATTGGCTTTTATAGTCTTCAGATAAGGTTCTTCTTATGAAAATTGGACTGTAATCTGTCAGTTGTTAACGTTATTTTCAAAGCTATTTTCATATCAAATAATAATAATTATTATCTTCAAGTGTGGTTTTTGACAAATCCTATCGATGTGGGAAAATAATTAACATAATACAAATGATATATTTTGTAGATATTGTGGTTAAAACCGTATGTTCTAAATCTCCCTTCCTACCGAAGATCCACGCTAGCTTCTCTCGGTCACCGCCAGGACTAGAAGAAAAAGTGAGCTAGTGTATACCAATAAAATACCGCCCAGTAATGGTGCAAAGCTTATGAACAGATGTTACCCGTGTAACCCTTGCAGGCGTACACAGACTGAGACCTTTAACCTGATTGCACACTGCACCAAGTAAGCCATGTATACTCTCCTTAGAAACCTCGACCATGCCTGGCCAACAGCAAGGAAGCCAAAACAAGTTTCAGCGACTAGCTATTTAGGTTGTCGACATAAAATAATGAGAAGTAGGCCTACTTTTATATAAAATATATATTTTATTATTTAGGGTACAAAAATAAAGTACAAAAATATATAATAGTAATATAAGCTATTTATGATCATAAATTAAACTGCTTTATCTACTAATATGCGTTAAAAAATAAAACTAAAAGCCTCTCCATGCGTAACACATTAAAATGGTAGCTCTCAAGTAAACTTTTCGGTGACTTCAAGAACTTATCAATCTAGTTCACAGATTATGCAAATAGACCTACAATCAATCTGGTTATGGTTTTAGTAGCGTAATATAACTTTTTTTTTTGGCATGTAATATTACTTTTCATTCCACACTAAACAATAATTTATCAGCAGCGAGTTTTTACACAACAAATAATTCAAGAGTGTCTTGGCCATGAACTTAAACTGACGGAACAATGAACCACGTCCAACTATGACAAAATGGCAGTTTCACGTTCCAATATAACAATAATTTGAAAGACTGAAACGTTTCTGCAGACACTACAATGAGGCGAAGACAGTTTACAATCGTTTTCACGGTTATAAATGAGTTTACATCCATTAGCTACACATTAATACAAATAAAAGTATACAAATTAAAATTGGTACAGTTTACATTTGGGAACAATGTAGAATCAAGTAGTTCTATTATTTTGGCAACTATTTACTTATAATAGTATGCTATAATTATATATAGGCAAACCTGTCATTTTTAAAATGGAAAAATCAAAACAAGTGGAATAGATACTATTATTGTGTTCTGATGAGGATTTACTCAAATAGGATGTCGAAATAGTTTTCTTGGACATTCTTCAGCAGTCTTTTTTTTTTTTTTAGAATTACGAAAATTAAATCATTTCAGCTCTTAATTTTCTACCCCAACACCTTTCGTTTCAAATATTTAAATCAATTTTTGCTTTCATAAAATACCTGTTAAGTTTTTACAAAACAATGCAAACCAACACATTTGTAACGTGAATAATTCTGGACTTGACACGCACATTTGTTCATTGTTGCAAATTTGCACTGTAGACATAGGCCTATAATGCGTGAATAATATTTCATTATTGATTTAATCGCCGTGTTAAATTACCGTAACAATGTAACAATGTTTTAATTTCCCTCAGCGTCGTAGAACCACCGTTGGATGAATGAACGAGAAGGTTGACTGGAGCATCAGAGTAAAAGTGTGAACCGGAAATAAGTTCCGATACACACTTCATTAAGGAAGACCCAATTAACGACATTGTTTCCTGCCAAATTAAAAAAAAAAAGTTGTAACATAAGTTTTCTTCAGTAGTAGTGGACTACACTGAATATCACCTCTAGGAGAATTGTAGGACTTATGGAGACAAGCTTTATCTTCTCTCTCTTAGCTAACTGTTGCCAAATCTCCTCGCCTTTATTTCTGTCTGAAGGTGGTATGCTGGGTTAAGAAGGAGCTACTGGGCAACATCGACGAACCAGCGTTGCAAAATGTGTCTTATTTTGAAACGAAGATTGACCAAACGAAAACAAGATGGTGATAACGCTTTCCCCAATAGTGAACATTCAGCTCTCTCAGAGATGATATTAGGTGCGGAGTTACATTATTTGTTTAGAAGCAGAACAGACCAAGCACAAAATAGAGACGTCCTGCCAGTTCTTAAACATCCTCTCTTCAAGATGAACCTCTCGGTTGGGTTACTTGTACTGCACGAAAGTGTCGGATGAACCTCCGGCGCCGTTGATACTAAGATGGCTGAAGGAGCGTCCATCGTGTCTACGCGCAGCCCCCGCCGCGCCACTGTGGCCGCCATGGGTGTGGTCTGGATGCGCGTGCAGAACCTGCGCTCCTCCCCCTCCTTGCACGCGCTCTGGACGCACGCGCTGAACCTCCTGGATGGACGCCTGACCCTGGGCGGGCGAGTCACTCTCTACCACGGTGAAATAGTTCTGAGGGACAGGGTTGTTGGCCAGGAACCCTTGGAAACTGCCCTGAGGGACGTCGGCCCTGCCCAGGAACGAGTCGTCAGGCGAGAGGGCGATGGAGGGGACGATCTGGACGGAAGTGGTGCCCTTGAAGTCCCGCGCCTTGCCCCCCCTGGTGGAGAACTGAGCGGGTCTGAACGTGGTCACGTGTACCCTCTGCTGGGGCGAAGAGAGTGTCCTCTGGTTGGAAGGAGGGAAGGCCGCGAGGGAGGACAGGTCCCCCTCGGGGAAGGAGGAGGGATCTATCTGTTCGTTGAAGTTTCCGGAAGAGTCCGCCGCCGTGACGAAAGGGACGTCCACGGCGAACCTGTGGTGGCTTTGTTGTTGTTGCTGCTGTTGTTGCTGCTGCTGTTGCTGTTGTTGTTGTTGTTGTTGCTGTTGTTGTTGCTGTTGATGGTTGAATAGAAGTTGTTGGTAGAGGGATTGTTCAAGGGTTGATGGTATTAGGTCTCTCTTCTGGAACAGACAGAGAAAAGGAAACAAACAATAGACAAGAGGGTTGAAGAGGTGCGATAGGAAATATGATAAAATACAGAACGAAAGAGAAAACCCGGATAATCCATTGGAAGATGCAGTAAAGTGCGTTGTGAAAGAAGGCGAGAAGAAGGCCAGTCTAGAGAGATGAAGAAAAGGTAATTTGGAAGTAGAAAACATTGGCCAACTATTCAGGCAAAGAGCTGGTCGAAATATGTGGGGAGAAAGATTTGTAATCGTTTATCATTTCTGACTATAGCTTGGTCTAGGATTAGTGAAACATTGATCATAGCTTGGTCTAGGACGAGTGAAAGATTGATCATAGCTTGGTCTAGGACGAGTGAAAGATTGATCATTGCTTGGTCCGTCTACAGGAGTAGTATAAGGTTGATCATAGCTTGGTCGGTCTACAGGAGTAGTAGAAGGTTGATTATAGCTTGGTCTCAAAAAGTCTTTAAATTAAGAACAGAGAAATGAAGGATGTAGAATTAACAAAAGGAAGACACTCCAAAATGTATGTAATTAGTCAATTGAGACACCAAGATCGTCCATGGAAAAGTTATATATATATACACGATCCAAGTAAACCTTCAACAACAATAGCTTTCAAATAAAGATATAAATTTTGACAAAACTTTGTACATTTCTTCTTTTTAACAATTATTTCGAGTGAAAGAAATGCTTTCTGGTCCATTTATGAAAATATCAGAGGGGAAATGCATTTCAAGGGGAAAGGTTTATGCTGGCGTTGCGTTGTCTTCCTGTACGCCAGGTTTCACCACCATAGCATACAATATTTATTTTTCAAGATGGATACCGGAGTGGATGTGGATTTACAGCATGTTTAGTTGAGGTTTATCTGTGCGCAGTCTTAGTGTGTCAGAGGTGATATAGATGATATATTATTAGTAAATAAAATTATGACTTCACTCCTAAATTCAAAAAATGCTAATTACATTAAATTCAGAAATGTCATGTTACCCGCTTCGGTGGCCGTATGATCTAAGGCGCTATTCTCAAAATAGACTAGACTGCTGAAGATGGGGAGATCGGGATTCGATACCAGTTGGGTGTGATGAAGATGGTTTTTACCAAATAATTTTCCATTTTCCCTCCATGAAAATGGGGATACATTTCCTTTAAATTCAACCTCCGTAATCCTTAACACATTAGTGCAATTAGTACATAGGCGTACAACCCAAACGGATAGTAGGACGCGGTGCTAGAAATAAATATAAATATGTCATGTTCTTATCGATACTACAGCCTTTAAGATTTATTAGAGATGGGACGCTCGAATTCTCGATTCCTCAAATCCTATGGCATTAGAGAGATTTGAGATTCGAGAATCTAGCAAAAAAATCTCGAAAAGGCCTTAGATTGAACTCAAAATGTAATTTTTCTGGAATTACATAAATTCGTGAAAAATAAAAAAAATTACAATCTAGCTTCATTTATGTAAAAAAATAAAAGAACAAAATCATCATTTAAAAAAAATAGTTTACGGAAAAATAATGTATCGTTTAATGTAGTCTTGTCTTTGTTCTTAAAACGTAACAGAAAATACAAATAAACAGATTTATAAAAATGTTCAGTGGTGCCAAACCTTCTAAAAAAAGTTTTATTTGCTATGCTAATGTTCTATACAAAATATTTTCATTTTCTACAACTAATATAAGAACCTGCCACTAAACTACTCAGACACAATTATTATTAACAGGTCCGCTTATTAAACTTTAGATGAACCTTGACTGACCGCAAAATTAAAATAAGTAAATAGTTAAATAATAAATAATATCTATCTATTCTGTATTTAGAGGGGCCATAACTTATTGTGTCATTGTAGGCCAATTAATTTAACTTGTAAGTAAGGTATTAATTGTTAAAATTATTTCCTAATAGGCTAACTAAGTGAATATGAAATGAAAACGCTACTGTAAATATGAAGTTTCCTTTATAATTGACATTAAGTTCTGGGTAATCAAACGTAGTAAATTTGGTTAACAAGTTATTATTTTATTTATTTCAATTTTTTAATTTGTTTGTGTTTTAAAAATATACTTTTCAATTTTTTGACAAACTAAAAATGTACTTTTGAAGATTCAAGGTTTCTAATTTGGATTCGAGATTCGAGAGAAAATTTTGGATCCGGATTCGAGAAATATAGGATTCGAACCATCTCTAAGATTTATATTTGGAGAAATTCCTCCTTGGATTTGAAGTAGATATTTCTCCTTGGAAATAAAGTTGCACATAAAACCAATGAATACTATATTCAATATTACAATTATATTAATATAGAATAACAGATTTTCACATGGTTTAATATATTAGTTTCACAATATATGCCAATATTTTTTTTAATATACCAAAGGTACTTAATCGATTACTTAGAATTTTAATTCAAATCATTTGAGTAAAGTTATCAATCGAAAAACCTTTTGAACAGCCGCCATTTTAAACGTATAACATGATTGAAAAAAAAACCCATGTAAATGCACCGTTTGGCCTAGGTTCGAAGAATTTCTCTGACAAATTTAGTAAAATTGCTCAACGCATTTGACAGCTATCACGTAACAAACTGACATCCAGACTGGCATACAACTGACATTCAAACTGACATACAGACTGGTATACAAACTGACAACAGACTAACATACGGACTGATATACGGACTGACATACAGACTGGCATACAGACTTACATACAGACTGATATACGGACTGAGATACAGAGTGGCATATAGACTGACATACAGACTGACATACAGACGAAATGTTAAGTGATCAAGTTAAAACTAGAGATGGGTCGAATTATATATTCTCATTGAATCCGAATCTTAAAATTTCTTTCGAATCTCTAATCTTTAAATATGTACAATTTTGATTTAATTGAAAGTATTTAAAATTTAATTCAAAAATAGTTGTTTAAGACTTGTTGCCATTGACAAAAATTGTATTTGTTTGTCAAAAACGACAAACAGAACAATTTTTTTCTGTGAATTAATAATATTAATAAAATTTTGTCATTAAAAAAAATACTTTTCTTACTCTCCCAACTAAATAATTATATGTAATTCAGTTCACCAATTAGTTAAAATTGTTTTTATCAGATCAAGGTCTTCATAATTGTTTTTGAGCTACTTTTTTTTTTTTAGGATTTATACGAATCTCAAATCTCTATAAAACCATAAGAGTCTAGCGTCCCATCTTAAGTTAAGTCATAACCTCGATACTCTCGGTCGATTAAGTTTAATCGAACCATCTCGAACCATATTTGGAACTATGATTGAAAATTAGAGAACAAGCTGTGTTTTTCAGGCTCAGATGATTGCGGCAATTTTTCTAAAATACGCGGACATTCGGAGTCGAGCTTAACATGTAACAGTAGATGGAAGTAACCATAACCGGGTCTAAATGAAAGCAGATCTACCACAAGTCGAACCAAGGACGTGCTTGGAGGAAAGGTATATACCTGGAGCAAGTGAAGGAAGAGTTTGGTGCCAAGGATACAAACAAACAGATGTAATTACATTTTGTTATACATAAGCTCGTGATCTGAACTGACCGGTAAGAGGCCGGAGGGAATAGTGAGCGGCATTGACACCAATGTGGAAGATTGCCAGCTCCAAGATACTATCTAATGGTCGGATAGTATCTTTGTTAGACGTGGGTGTGGCCTCCCCTAGTTAGATCAGTCAAGGTGACTTCTGGGGGGGGGGGGGGGAGTGAACTGTAACAGTTCGGGAAGGAAAATCACCCAGGGTCAGATTGAGCTATTGTGGATTCAAAAAACAACAGCTCACTTGACAGGCCTCTGAACCAATCACAGGAAATCAGCGTTGTTCACCTTGCACTAGTAGAAACAATCTCAGTTCATTCCGCGATTCTACATAAGATCTGCTTGGAAGAGCCAACTAAACATAAAAAAAATCTAAATAATGGCGCATGCGCCTAAGACAACTAACTCAATACTCGCATCCACCTACAAATTGAGATACTAGCAGAAAGCTGCGTACACTGTTGGTAGATGATTTTAAATTACTCGCTAAAAGGAAAGTGTGTGTGTAGTTCTTGTTCTGTGTTGATTCATTTCAGTATACAACACAGTAATTAGAAAATATCCATCGTGACGATAGTATAAAATATCTGTTTATCCACTAGAAAATTAAATATATTAATAATCAGTTGTTTCTAGTTCCCGTTGCAAAAAATTATGTGTCAACATAAGTTTCTGCTAACTTGTGAATTGCTGCGTCCCTCGAGCAGATTGTGCTTTGTATTTCCGCCGAACGTGTGAATCAAGCTTTGGATGATATTTCCGTCGTGATTTCCCGCTAGTCCTGATCGCACGTGAAAGTTACTTGACCTCTCTGCTTTAATGAGCTTGCCTTGACCTAACATGGCCTCTTGTTAGCACGATTATGTAGTTTCTGACGTTAAATTAATTCACATGATATTATAATAAACTTTATCACTATAGGGACCACGCATGGCTTGGCATTTCCCCTGCCACGGACAGAACAAACAATTCTACACTATAGTGACGTCACTTCAGGCAGTTTACACTCCGCTTATACTGTAAATTAACAAACTTACCTTGTTTGCTTCCGTTATGGTTTAAACTTATATGATATAGCCGTTGGTTAGTCAGTCAAGTGTTAAAGGAGTGTAAATGCTTGTAAGTTATATATTTGAGTAAATTTGGTGTGTATAAGTATATTGTGAATTGTGTAAAAAATAAACAAATTTAAATTATGAGAGTATACCTTTAATAACCATGAAAACAAGTTGCTTTTTGTGGAGTGTTGTTAGGGTAACCAGATCTTACTATAATTATTGTACCTGTAATATTATGTTATCAGTTATCACCTACTCGGTCCCCATTTGACCAATCATACACAAGCTCTGTTCTACATACCTCACATGGGAATGTATGTTCGTTAAAACCTTAAACAAATGACCCACCAATTTAGCCGGTAAAGGTATTCCCAGGGTTCTTTTACATGTCTACAATCGACACGGGACTGATGGATTTACTTCCCCTCCAAAGGAAGTTGTGCTACGGATTTTTATCGCTCAAGAAAAATCCATCGACCCCGTCTGGGTTTGAACCCACGAACATCGGGTCCTGAGGCGAGCACTTTACCCCAAGACATCTGAGGTCGATGGAAATTAACTAATTACTCAATGTGTTAGGGATAAGTAGGGTTGAATTTGAGAGAAAATGTACCCACATTTACGTAGTTAAAACCATTTAGGGGGAAAAAAAACACCCTCAGTACACCCGACCGGGATTCGAACCCCGATCTTACCCGTTAGTCGAGTCTATCGCAAGAGGTGACGTGTTAGACCCGTTCAACAACCAAAGTGGATCATCCCACCTTAAGTTACGCGACCAGGAAGTATCGGCGTCAGTAGTTACATGGCCGGACGGTAGATGGCTGGACAGGTACAATAGAAAGCTCAGGACGAGTCTCAGATGGGGGCCTTGATTGGTTCCTTGGCGGGTAAACGACCCACTTAGAGGAGTTACGTGACCAAGGGACTCTGTCGGGGGCGGACGATTGTTCGCGAGGCTGCACCAGGAAGAGACGTGTGGAGTCCCTAAGAGGTCAGTCTCCTCTCACTTTCACTCGACACGAGAAGGGAGGGGCGTGGTCCCAGGGAAGCTGGGTGACCTTTACACACAGGAGGGACCCCCCCCCCCCCGAGGCTGTTCCACCAGAGGGTAATAAATTACTACCTTTAGCGCCTGCGTTTCCGGTCCGATGGGAGCAACTCTATAGTTATTAGTACTAGTCGTGTCGTCGAGCTGTGTCAGGGGGCCCCACCGTTAGAATGTGCCCACACTGGAGGGCGAAGGGGCTTAGAAAGTCGTGGCCAGACTCCGAGCTGGCGGCGCCCGAGGAGGTGGAAACTTGGCCCCAATGGGGCTCTGCCTGGCGCCGGGTACCTATAGTATGAGTTTCTTAAGAATGTATTTATGATTGACAAGGGCGCAGGGTTCGGACCCCCTTGGTAATTTGATATCCCCCCCCCCCACCTAGATAAATTAGCTTTCAACGCCCCCAGTGAAAGGCCCTTTTTCCTAGTCAGGGTCGGCGCCAGGGTTTCATACGCCTTAATGGAGACTTAAAATCGGCTCTCCAGTTGTTTTCTGTTCAAGAGAAACACAGCCCCCCCCTCCCCCCCCCGCGTGACACTAAATAAGAACAACGACATCAGGATGCCAAACCAAAGGGCAAAAAATCGATAAAATAGAGATAAATGAATCAAAGTGACCCATCGTTTTGTTCTTAATTCAACGTATGTAAAAATGTTATCCCTTCTTCCCCCTTTTCCCTTCAGATGTTCGGTCGCTTTTAATTAAATATCAAAGTGATTCACCGACAAAATGACCCAGAATATTATTAAAACCACAAAAGTTTATTATGTTATCAATCAATACATTTCTTAAATAATATATTCTTAATATTAGATAAAATATTTAGATTATATTATTTTTTATTTATGAATATTTATTTAGTTAGTTTAATTCAATTAATCTTATAGAATCATATTAGGTTGTAATGCACCCATAGGCCCCTATTACCGTAGCGACCGCCTGAGGTTACCATATAGCAGCATCCAGGTAGGGAAAAGGTCCTCCATTTTGTTGTATACTCCCATTTTTATAGGAAAATACAAAGATACTAGCGCGCATGGGCGACTGATGCGTCAACTGTTCAATCGCATCAAATATAAGGGTTTGTCATTTGATCGCATCAAATATAAAAGTTTGTCGTTTGGTTGCATCAAATAAAAAGGTTTGTCGTTTGATTGTATCAAACAAAAAGGTTGTCGTTTGATTGCAACAAATATAAAGGTTTGTCATTTGATTGCATCAAAAAGATTTGTCATTTGATTGCATCCAATAAAAAAAATTGGTCCTTTTGTTACATAAAAAAGATGTATATAAATATTTATATATTTACATAGTAATTGCATATACAATAAGATCAACGTTTGGTCGCTTGTGTCGTCCTGAAATAACTAAGAACAATATATGTTTTATCATAGTAGATACAACAATGGTTGTCATGTCAAATAGTTAAAAATTAATAATGTTGCCACAACGACTAAAATTATTGGTCTAGCCTAATTAATAATTAGCTATGCTGTTATTTTTTTATGAATATGCGAATTTCATTAATTATTGTTAAGTACAAAAAACAATAAAATGCTTGCTTGTAGAATGGTTATATTATCAACTAAGATGTGGAACTAACATAACACTATCCAAGGCCGTTGCCAGCCAATAATTTCACGGGGGGGGGGGGCACATCCCTCAATTGCTGAAGGCTAGAAAAAAGTCTAAATGATAAACAGTTATGGAAGCTATTTGAAGTGGTTTTTTTATGACAACATAACATCATAACTACCGAAGGCTAGGAAACATTCTAAATATTAAACACCTCTAGAAGCTATCTGAAGTATTTTTCATGGTAACACAGCCCTCTAATATGTACTTGTATCTTAATTTTAATATTGTTTGAACCATAAATAAAGCAAATATATATTTTCTAAATAAAATTTAGGGGGGGGGGGGGGTTGAACACCCAAACACCCCGCCTGCTACGGCCTTGACACTATCTAATATGTAATAAACCTTTTAGAAATATTAGTTAGAAACGTCATGTCCAACAAACTTGTGGAGGCTCAATACAGATCTACAGACTACAGTAATATCTGTACCATTCCAACAGAGTCCTCATCCAAGACGCTGCTCATGAGTTGTATAAAATTAGGCAATAAGTGTGACAACCTACGTTACTAGCCGGAGGGAGGATCGGCAAAACTAAACAAAACTAAGCTTAGAACTGATTTAAGAGCCCGTCCGTCTTACCCCCACGGATAGCACTTAACTTAGGGTGGAACACAGCTGGAAACAGTTGTCGAATCATAACTACATTTTCTGAACTTTACTTTTAAAAAACAGTAGACTCAAAACTAGCGGAACAGTTTTAACACATAGTAAAAGATACAACAAAATTGAAAAAAAAAAGTATATTTTAAAATGAAATTCTAGCAGTCTGTCTCTCTTTTGATCTATCTTTAAATCATACTATCAGTAGGTATGTGTATTTCTATCGATATATACATCAGCCTGTCTGTATATATATATCCATCTATCAATAATTCTGTTTATTTCTTTCTATCCATCCATCTATCAGCTTCTCTCTCTATATATGTATATATATACTAGCGGACCCGACAGACGTTGTCGTGCCCGAACGTTGGCTTTTCGTTTGGGTGGCATAATTGATTTCGATAGTAAAACAAATCCTATGTGATCATCACAATTACAAATTCACAATGAACTCCAATTAGTGAGTAACACAAATATTACAAATTCAGTGTTTGTCAAGACAACATACAAAATAAAACATCTTTTCATTTTTGGCATTTCGCGGTTAATTATTGATGAACTTATAATTTTTTTAACGGTATTATTAATTTTATATTCATTATTATAAATATTGTGGAGTGGTGATGATGGGGGGGGGGGGGGGGGAGGGATGAAATTTTGAGGTTACATGTTCACTACGCAAAAAATCTAAAAAAATCCCCCTAAAAATTCCCTAAAAAATAAAAAAAAATCCTAGGACCAGATTGCAGCGCTACCTACCGGGTCCAATTGTAAATCTAAACCATCCATGAACCCACTCAAACACACACACAAAATGTCATCAAAATCGGTCCAGCCGTTTAGGAGGAGTTCAGTGACATACACACGTACAGAAGAATTATATATATTAAGATATCTGTGCTTATTTTCCATCTATCTATCTATATTTGTCTATCTATCGCTGTCTCTCTCTACTGGCGGATCTATCCCCGCACAGCTCTAGTGAAGTCATATGGTCCTACCTGTGGGGAGACGCCGAGCATGTGTAGGGAGGGCGGAACGTTCAGACTGCGGGCCGGGACTCGGATGTGTCCAAAGTCCACGGCGAACGCCTCGCACCAGACGCCGAAGTGTCCGATGTCGAAGACGGTCAGGTCTCCCGGGAGGGTGAGGACAATGGTCTTCCTGTCGTAGCGGCGCAGGGGTTCCTCCTTCCCATTCTCGTCAGCCACTCGGACACCCTGGGAGCTCGGCTTGGGCCCGCGGCCCACCCAGAACTTGGCATCTGGAACAAAACACGATCTCACTGAGCTACTAGGGACAGACTCATGTGTGTTGACTGCGCCCCTAACACTGCCGGTATTTTAAAGCACATAGTCCAAGTATTACTGGTAATGGACACTGCTCTGGTCATGAACCCAAGACACTCACCGGGAGCCTCTCCATCGTACGAGAAACTGGGGATGAGCAGGGTCTGAGCGTCAACCACCACGATGTTCTCAGAGGACACAGCGTGCACGCCGTTCAGGGCGTCGATCTTTTGAGGTTTAGGATAGTCTAAGTTTTTTGGAATCTTCACGTCGCCAAAGTTGACCTAGAAAAAAAGTTATTGTTCGCATTAAGGACAAATTAGTAACTTTCTCAGTGATCAACGTTTCCACCCACTCATTGAAGTTACTCACTGAGAAAGGACAGTTTCCACCCACTCATTGAAGTTACTCACTGAGAAAGGACCTAGTTTCCACCCACTCATTGAAGTTACTCACTGAGAAAGGACAGTTTCCACCCACTCATTGAAGTTACTCACTGAGAAAGGACAGTTTCCACCCACTCATTGAAGTTACTCACTGAGAAAGGACAGTTTCCACCCACTCATTGAAGTTACTCACTGAGAAAGGACAGTTTCCACCCACTCATTGAAGTCACTCACTGAGAAAGGATAGTTTCTACCCACTAATTGAAGACACTCACTGAGAAAGGACCTAGTTTCCACCCACTCATTGAAGTTACTCACTGAGAAAGGACCTAGTTTCCACCCACTCATTGAAGTTACTCACTGAGAAAGGACAGTTTCCACCCACTCATTGAAGTCACTCACTGAGAAAGGATAGTTTCTACCCACTAATTGAAGACACTCACTGAGAAAGGACCTAGTTTCCACCCACTCATTGAAGTTACTCACTGAGAAAGGACCTAGTTTCCACCCATTCATTGAAGTTACTCACTGAGAAAGGACCTAGTTTCCACCCACTCATTTAAGTTACTCACTGAGAAAGGACCTAGTTTCCACCCACTCATTGAAGTTACTCACTGAGAAAGGACATTGTTTCTACCCACTCATTGAAGTCACTCACTGAGAAAGGACAGTTTCTACCCACTAATTGAAGACACTCACTGAGAAAGGACCTAGTTTCCACCCACTCATTGAAGTCACTCACTGAGAAAGAACAGTTTCTACCCACTAATTGAAGACACTCACTGAGAAAGAACAGTTTCTACCCACTCATTGAAGTCACTCACCGAGAAGTCATCGCACCAGACTGAGAACCACTTGAGGTTGTTGAGGGTGGTGGACTCTGGCAGGGATATGGTGACGTGCTTCTTGCGGTACCTTGGCAAGGGGCCATTGCTAGGGACACAACATAACATTATTACAGTGGTGTACCGTGGAATGTTGCCAGGGTGGTGATGTGCTGCTTGAGGTAGCTTTACAAGCGTTAATCCCGATCTAAGATTGCAATTGATAAAACTTCAGAAGACTTGAAATAAAAAAATACTCATATCCGATTAAAAATTTACTGTAGAAACACTAAACTAATATCAACTAAGACTAGGTCGATTGGTTTAAGGCAGCGTCACTCTTGCTAATGGACTGGACCGTCGATGAAGGGGAATGGTCTGGGGTTTAAACTCCGTTAGGGTGTATTGAGAATGGTTTTACATTATCTCCACGCAAATGTGGGTACACTTCCTCTAAATTCAATCTTCCTAATACCAAACACATTGACGTAGGTAATTATTACACATGGGTAGGCCTATAGCCCGAACGGGTAGTAAGATGCGGTGGTAAATATATATATATATGTATATTGTAGATTTTATTATAAAATTTCTTCATATTTTCATGGCTACCCACCATAGGGTACCATCGTAGCCCAGAAGGGGAGCATGGTACCCTCTTTGAAAAGAGACGACTGAATTGTATCCATTCTGAATGGTATTCACTCAGACATTTCTTAAACAAGTATCACAAATAAAAAGTCTGATTTGTATCCATTCTCATAATATTCACAAAATCCTGAATTGTATCCATTTGATTGCGGTGCCACTTGTTTGATAGATGGCAGCAGCAGAGACTTTCCTTAACTCATTCCGTGCTTACTAGAGAGCAGCACTATCTCTATTTTAATAAAAAAAATATATATTTTCTTACTTATTGTCTTATTACTTTAAAATCTAAACATGGATTTATATTATTAGACTTATTTTTAGAAACATTACCTAATATACCTTTGTATAAGGTGCTTGCTTTATACACAATGAAATATATATATAAATATATATAAATAGCCCTAGTATCATCTTGTTGGCGACCCTGTATTTAAATACTATATTATGAGTTTATGACAAAAAGACAACAGTAGCTACTTTAACAACGCCGTTTTGTTAAACTTTTGCACACGCAAAACTATCACCCACTCTAAGCAAAGATTAAAGTAAGTTATACTGTATCTCACACAGGGCATGGCAATAAATAAACAATATTTTTTTAATTGTATGCTTTTAATCTTCATATATTTGTGTTAAAGTGTAATATTCTATTATTTACAGATAATTTCATCAGTTTATAATGTAGGGCTACCTGGGTTGAAGATGGATTAAGAAATCTTATTTATAGGCTATCATACTCAACTTGAACACAGACCTAACCCCCAAAAGTGTTTATATTTACCACTCTTCGCAACAGCTATATGTCCATAAAATGTGCATTTATCCAGATTAGGTCTACTGTGAGTAGAAGGCCTAACCATTTATCCAGCTGAAGTGAAACGAGATGGACGTCAGTGTTAAAACATACAAATCTTTGCTTTTAACTGTTAAATAATAAAATTCATCTTGCGATTTGAAGGGAATTCTTGCGACTATGGTTAAAAGTATTTATCTACCTGTAAGCTTATAAGTTAAGGACTTATGTTTATTTCTATAATAGTAGGTATAAAAAGAGAGCAGGTTTCCTTGTTTTTCTTTGTCATCATATGACAAGTTTTATATTTTTGGCCATTTCGACACACAGAAGCAAAACAAATCTCCAATGATAACAAAATTAATATTGTAAAATAAATTATATATAGTCCAAACAATTCAACAAAACTTTCATTAATCACAGAAGTACGTTATTATCTATAACATGAATATACAAAGAATGTCACAACATGTTACCAAAGTATTTAATAGGCAATAGATTTTTAATATTATAAACGAACCCACCCAAACAAAACTTAACCTTTCAGGAGTCAATACATTTTTCATGAAATTTCGGGATCCAAAAATATTACATTTTTCAAACTATTCAAAATATTAATTTACTTTAGGAAATGCTTCCCCATGTACCAATTTTAAACTAGATCATAGTTGTTTTTAAATTAATCATTTGTAAAGTACATAATTCTTTTAAAAGAAAAACTTATAAGTATTTATCTTTTTTTTATATATTATCATAGGAATAGTGCTGCTCTCTAGTAAGCACGGAATGAGTTAAGGAGAGTCTCTGCTGCTGCCATCTATCAGACAAGTAGTACCGCAATCAAATGGATACAAATCAGAATGGATACAAATCAGACTTTTTATTTGTGGTGCTTGTTTAAGAAATGTCTGATTGGAGACCATTCAGAATGGATACAATTCATCTCCCCCTTTGAAAATAGCTGCTCTAAAAAAAAAAAGCATGAACTTTGGTACTTACGATCCTTTCTCGTCGCTGAGCCTGAGTCCTCCTTGGCTGGGAGCCTTGGAGTTGCCGACATAGAAGTACGCCGCTGTGGAGAAAGAGACAGTTCCGTGATTGGTTGGATAGTGACATGTTGGGGGCAGTAAGTATTGTATATGGACCAGTTCCTAGTGAAAGACAGGAATCACGACGAGCGTGACTTGGGTGCAAACAGAGGGTGCGATGTTAATTACCATGGAAGGAAGATGAGGTGTTCATAACTACACAATGTTCGACTCACTCATCTAAAGGCGAGTTATCACGTGTCATTGATCATGACGATCATGACGATCATGACCAACTACCGTTTCATTCATAGAAATGGCGCCGTGTGAAAAAGGTTAATGTGAGATGCGGTTCGTGAAATAGCTGTTCAGACGTCGAAACTGGAAAACAATTGAGGGTTAAGTCCAATACAAGGTCGCAAGTGGTCGCAGTGTAACGTTAAAAGAATTCAGTAGTTCTTGTATCACATGTTCTCACTGTTCATTTTGTTATTATTTTTATATAATGATCATTACAAATAACTAGGGATGTGGCATCGAAAGAAAAGTTTCGATACTGTACTCAATTAAAAGTGTCGGAAGAAAAATATCGATACCTAACTAGTATCAAAAGAAAAGTATCAATGACAGTAAGTATCGGTTGATTGAGTTCATTGAGCTCTACAAAAAACTTATTTTAATTGGTTTGTGATGAACTTGTTCATTGATAAAGGAAGGGGTAGTATGACTGGTCACCATTGAATCCTATAGTTGCTTCTTGCTTGTCACGCAGGAAATGAGTGAGGATTGAGAAATAGTGTCATTTGTTCTTCCTCCACAGTCCACCCTCCATTTAGTCACAGCTTGAGTGAGGATACAAAAAAGTTGTTTCTTTCGATACCGATCCGATACCGAAGTTGAGTACTAATTTCAGTAAAAGTATCGGAAAAGAAAGTATCAAGTAAAAATACTAGTATCGAAAGGAAAATATAATTTTAGTAAAGTATCGATACTTTTTTAACATCCTAACAATGACACATGAGAACTCGCCTAGTTTCAAGATATGATGATTCTAGAATTACGTTTGCAAAGAACTACTCAAGATAAAATAATCATTTCGTACAACTCAAGATATTCTTAGATGATTTAGGTATTTTATGTTTTTATGTTTCATTTGTATCTTTAAAACTCTCCGAATGAAACATAAATACATGAACACGGTCAATCCTATTTTGACTTGCGGTGACGTCACAGGGGTAGACGTATCCTGTGATAGGACGGTACAGTCGGTTACAAGGACAAAGTGGGCTGCTACTGACCTGGTCCCTCGCCGTCGTATGAGAAGTCTCTTATGTGGAGGGTCCTGGCATCTACGGCGAACACCTCTCCCGAGACTCCGTGGTGGAGCGTCTTCAGCTTGCCCAAGGACTTTCCATGGTACGCACCCTCGCCCGCACCTGAAAGTACAAACACTTTCGTCAGAGGACGATACTACGACCCAAGCATCTCCTCCACAACTCTGCACTGTGCTGACATCCACCGGAGGATACTACGACCCAAACATCTCCTCCACAGCTCTGCACTGTGCTGACATCTACCGGAGGACGATAATATGACCCAAGCATTCTCCACAGCTCTGCACTGTGATGACATCTACCAGAGGATACTACGACCCAAACATCTCCTCACAGCTCTGCACTGTGCTGACATTACGGAGGATACTACGACCCAAACATCTCCTCCACAACTCTGCACTGTGATGACATCTACCGGAGGACGATACTATGACCCAAGCATCTCCTCCACAGCTCTGCACTGTGATGACATCTACCAGAGATACTATGACCCAAGCATCTCCTCCACAACTCTGCACTGTGCTGACATCTACCGGAGGATACTACGACCCAAACCTCTCCTCCACAGCTCTGCACTGTGCTGACATCCACCGGAGGACGTACACAAATAACGCAGAGGAGAGGACAGTTTGGAAACTACACTTTATTTCAGAGTAATTCTTGATAACATTATCAGTTTTAACTTTTATCAACATATTCATCGTGTTCGAGGCGTAATATCATCTAAAGCTTGATTCACAAGTACAGCGAAAATACACAGCAGAATCTATTCAAGTGACGCAGCAATTTACAAGCAGGCAGAAACGCACGTTGTCCCATGATGCTTTGCAACACAGAATTAGAACATCGGTGGCTATCAATATATTTAAATTCTCTAGTGGATAAACAGATCTTGTAGATTGTTGCCATGATGGATGTTTTATAATAATAGTTACGTTGTGTGGAGAAACAAATCGACACACAACTATAACAACATACGCACACTTTCCTTTTAATGAGTTATTACAAATAATTTCCTAACAGTAGATGCAGCTGTATCTCGCTCTATAAGCGTATATGTACTTGAGTCGGCTGGTTTTGAGATTTGATTGGTTCTTCCATGCATATTTCATAGAGAAACACGGATAAAGCTGATATCGTGCAGAGCAACTCACAGTTAGCGCTGATTACTTGTGATTGGTTCAGAGCTCGTCACGTGACCACATTTCAGCCCTGCTCTTGTTCTTTAGACTGACTGACTGACTGAATCCACGGTAAGTCAACTTGATTGCTCGTCCAACTCACAAGGATTGTGGTTAAAAAGAAAGTTCAGACGTTTTGGTGCAAATCTACAGCTCGATAGGCTGGCACCTTAGCCCAGTCAGTATTCTACTGATCCAAGGGTCCCGGGTTTGATTCTAGGCATGTCCGAAAAATTCATCATTGGTAAAAAAAAGAGTGGGTTTACCCTTTCACAGTGATGAATTAACAACCAGGGGACTGGATGTTGTGTCTGATATATATTTAAGTCAGTTAAAAAGTCATCTACTGATATTATCAGTCGGTTCAGAAAGTGAATGTTAAACACCTCGAATTAAAAAAAAAACTTACAGCTCAACCACTTTTTTTTATAGCATCGGTAACTCTTGTTATAATAACGGCCAAACTTTCACCGATTAACGTAAATTATTTCATAGGCCTTGAGTTCCTGATCACATGACTTGACGTATGACTATATGAAAGTTGTTATATAAACTGTTTGTATATGTCAGATAGATGTGTTATTCCTAACCCGTTCTTACCAAGGCGGAGTCTGAAAATAAGCGTGTGGCATTCTAAAGCAAACAATGTATCTTTCAACATCGGGTATGAAACGTTTCTTCACCAAGGAACATTAAAATAATATGCCCTGATTTTGGTCGGGAGAGCTGTTTTAGTAACTTTAGTAACCACCTGGTATTGTTCTTCTTACCAAAATCAGGGTTTTATAATTGTAGACATTTTAATACACTGAAATAATCTTACAGTAACTCTTAAACTCCAGAAAGCAAGTGGGCTTATAACGTTACCAGGGGGAACTATCCAGTAGTAGGAGAACAAACAGGAGAGGAGGAAAACAAACTGACAATACAATGTGTGTTATCTCCCCCCCTCTATTAAATGACATCATTCTATTTCCAAAGATCCATTCTACGCTCCTATAACAGTTACCTTTCATTTCCAGAACATTTAACTCTTAATGATCAACAAAAAAATTGTGGTCTTTCCAGAGAATAAAATGTGAGCTTTTAAACCAGGTTTAGGGTCACAGCAAATAGTTTTTGTGTTCATTCTAGTAAACACAAATTTTGTGTACTGCCT
Organism: Timema podura; assembly: GCA_033556935.1. Classification (NCBI taxonomy): domain Eukaryota; kingdom Metazoa; phylum Arthropoda; class Insecta; order Phasmatodea; family Timematidae; genus Timema; species Timema podura. The sequence goes on from JAVRXN010000011.1 coordinate 88,684,977, forward strand.
ATTAGAGGTGCTATCAATATTTTATCTTAAGCGCAACATCTGATTAACCCCATTCGGTGGCCGCATGGTCTAAGGCGTCACTTTCGCAATAGGTTCGACTGCCGATGATGGGGAGATCGAGGTTAGGGTGTTCTTGGGTTGGCTTTTTTCCCTAAATATTTTTCCACTCTCCTTCCACGCAGATCCAGGTACACTTTATTAAAAATTCAACCAACCTTCCTCATCACTAACACACTAGCGTAATATAGGCGTATCACCCGAACGGGTAGTAGGTCGCGATGATGGAGAAACCTCAGCTTTGTTTGTTGACACAGTTGGTTACAGTTTCCCGTTGAAGGGGTCCAGGTAATTCACCTCCCGAGGGCTCAAGGACGTAGGATCCAAGGAGACCACCTGTTTGTGTGCCGACCTAACCTACTTGACAACCCAACGGATGACCTCATGACTCTCTTCAACGCTCAATGTCAAGGTCACTCGCACTCTTCCCACGCACGACTTTTAGTTTCTTCACCGTCCACCCACGTCGCCACCTCTGTCCAAACCTACATCAAGCTAACAGACGTAAGAAGATCCTGTGTCCTTTTAGCAGGACATATCCTGAAGGAGGAGCAGCCTAAATCCTCGTCCACGTGCTTTATATTCGTAATTTCGTAGAAGATGGATTAACTTTGACTTTATTAAGGACTCGTTACGTATGGCTACGGAGGACCGATCATTGATAAACAAATGAGCATCTATGTTCGAATCTAAATTAAATAGTCACCATTTTCTAAACGTGTCGTGTGTTCATTTATCTTTGGACAGCAATTCATAGAAAACTTTAACATATTAAGAATATTGTTATTCCCGGAAAAAAAAACTATAAAAAAAGTATCGTTACGAAAATGTTGATGTTGTTTATAAGATTTTCTGAAATTATTTTATTTCTACGAAATTCGGTCGATCCAAGTTTTGTAGTTTCCTTTTGTTTGACAAGATAACAGCACTTGATTAAGGATACGAGGAATGTGGAATGCATACAGGCTTAAGGACAGCAAGGACACGGATTATTGGTCCAATCAAGAGACGAACTAAGAGAGTCTAGTAGGAAGTCACATCTCACGCGTCTGTAAACGCAAATAGGACGTTGGTCCAATCAAGAGACGAACTAAGAGAGTCTAGTAGGAAGTCACATCTCACGCGTCTGTAAACGCAAATAGGACGTTGGAGCCCAACTTTATCCACAACCAGATTCAGAAAATAAGAAGGTTTTTTTTGACAGTTACAAATGTTACTAAAACTATATTTTTACATATTCATAGAATACAATCACCACCCGAGATTACTTGGATGACAGCTCAAAAAGTTACTAGAAATAGTCCCTAATGTATCCCTACGCCAACAGCTGACATCTGTGACTTTGGATAGCTGTAATGAAAACCTATGGTAATGTATAATGTGATGGTTAACTACAGTAATTTAGGTAAATATTATTTATATTTATTTGAGGTCGGGCACAAAGCTTCTTTAACGTTTTATTCCACTTTAAAAAATTATTATTCACACCACTTTCACAAACGGTCTAACGAACATAGCTTCAAAATGGCGACCGACGAATTTAAACCATATGATTGAACATGGCGGAAACAAGTTCTTTACAATTATGCACCCACGCAGGGATAAAAATATTTTATTCAATTAAATATTTCGAAATACGATAAAATAATCATAACATAATTTATTATATATTATACTCTATGAATTAAAAAAAGGACAAGTATTTACCCTTTTCCAAGTAAACACGATGCCTCCATTAAAAAAAATATTAATGTATGCACTGTATTACACATTATATATAACATACCAAACCGAGGAATGAGTACTTTTAATTATGTTTAAAATATTGTTTCAGATTGGATAAAAAGAAATTACTATAAGTAATGTAATAATGTGAGAAAACTTGAGTTTACGTTATTTTAAATGTAAAATATAACACGTGATTAAAAAACTTATCATTTATAACAAAACAGTGAACTTTTTACAAGTATTGGCAACCCAAAACCTAAACTTATGAGTTTTCAACTATCATCCTGGTAAAAACCTATGGTGAATAGACCCTACGTCAATTAATATGATCTGCATCTGTCACTTTTGATAGGCATTATCAGTAGGACCTACCTATAAAGTAATAATAATACAGTAAAATATTGTCAACATCGACAGATAAAATATATTTGTATTTTCTAAAAGGTGCTCCAATTATCCATTCATAAAAATAAATCAATTTTTGGTATGGCTCGTCCACATAGAGCCGTAATATTGACTGTCTACAATGAATGTCGCAACCGCAGTAGTAAGTCGGAACTGTCGGAAGATGAACACTGCCCATCTCTTGCGTTGCAACAGTTGCGTTCAGCCAATCAGAAACAAATATGGTTGCACTACTAAACTCAGTTAAAGTTAATATTTATCTAATCTAGGATAATGGCCACATTCATGGAAATCTATATAAATATATATTGAATTTTTTTTAATTAAAAACAATTGTTGTTCAAAGATATGTATTTTAATTATTTGAAAGTATTAATATTATGACTTTGATCATGAATTTATAGTCCATGCTGGTGTATGTATGCTCTTTGCTTTTTGTTGACTTTGGATTGTTAAACACTGGTGTAAACTGGATTTCGACGATACACTTATTGGGTCTGTCAGTATTTACCATCCTTTTTACGAAAGAAAATACTCGTTATATTGAATACAGTTCAACCTATATAGTTGTATAAACTGTAACAGTCTGGTGTGTTTATTATTTCTCGACTGCTTGTGTTTCCTATTGGTTGGAATTACGTGCTACGACATTTCATTGTATACATTCCCTTTTTGTATTAAGCAACTACGACACGTTACGACAGGCGGGTACGACTCTCTATTATAGAGAGTCGTATTATGGTCTATAATAGACCAGCCTTTATCACCGCATCTTACTACCTGTTCAGGTTTTCTCGGTAACTATTCTAATGGTGGAGGGATGAAGAAGGAAGAATTTTAGAGGTAATCTACACGCATTTGCGTAGAAGGAGAGTTGGAAACCATACCACCCTCAGTAGACCCGACCTGAGTTTGAACCCTAAGCTTTCCGTCACCAGTATATCATGAGAGTGACACCTCAGACCACTCGACCACCGAAGCAGGTCATTATTATCAAATTATTCGATAGTGTCCGTCACTAAGACTATAAAAATATACTCCCATGTAACTTAGCCGTGTACGTATTATTATGTTACGTCAAGGTCACCAACTAATATTTTGTTTCTCACGCACTTCCCAACGCACCCATGTCACTAGGACATAATGCGTGCCACGTGACTCTGTTACTTCTAATTCCATGTCCCTGACATTTTCCTGATAGTTCTAAATAAAATGTCGGAGCTCCGTAACCAGATTTAATGGTCGGTACGAGAAGTTCAACTCAAAATATCTTCAAGGAGAGTATTTACGATGTACAGTCCTTGAACAGCCATTAGAGAGAAAGTATCAACAGATAGATCGTTAACTTAATTACTCCTATTACAATTTACAAGCTGATGTGCGTGGTACCCTCATTTTAAGATGAAAGATTACAGTCTTACCTTGACTGGTTCCACTATGGCCCTATCTTATAGGCTGACCCATAACAGAAACAAGCAAGGTAAGTTTGATACCTTACAGTCTTACCTTGACTGGTTCCACTATGGCCCTATCTTATAGGCTGACCCATAACGGAAACAAGCAAGGTAAGTTTGATACCTTACAGTCTTACCTTGACTGGCTCCACTATGGCCCTATCTTATAGGCTGACCCATAGCAGAAACAAGCAAGGTAAGTTTGATACCTTACAGTCTTACCTTGACTGGCTCCACTATGGCCCTATCTTATAGGCTGACCCATAACGGAAACAAGCAAGGTAAGTTTGATACCTTACAGTCTTACCTTGACTGGCTCCACTATGGCCCTATCTTATAGGCTGACCCATAATAGAAACAAGCAAGGTAAGTTTGATACCTTACAGTCTTACCTTGACTGGCTCCACTATGGCCCTATCTTATAGGCTGACCCATAATAGAAACAAGCAAGGTTAGCTCACTATCTTCCAGGCTAAATGAAGTGTACACAGAGCAAGGTTCGCAGGAAATGCTATTGAGCCTTAAGGTGACCGACTACCGAAGTAATAAGATGTGTAGCAGATGCCCAGAAATCACGCGTTATTTACGGACCAGTTTGTTATCTTTATTAATAAAATTGTTTGTATTGAGCATTGCGAGGAACATTTGTACCTAGAAGCTGGACTTTTAAAATTTGGATTAGGTTTACTTTTTGTCCTTTTTACCCTTTTTGACATGTTTTATTAATTTTTTTTAAAGAATTTCGATTAGATTTACTATTTATCCTTTTTGCCCTTTGTGAAATGTTTACCCCTTTTCGACCTTTAACACTTTTCACCATAGATATTTCTTCGGAAAAGCCGTGCACTTCAATGATAGTTTTAAATATGGCTGACGTCAAAACGAGGCTGGAATATATCAACACGTCTACAGTCTACAGCAAGCGTAGCACAATAATTTCAAGGGGTTAGGGGACATCTTTAATTGCCGAGCCAGAAAATTACAAGGATAAACAATTCTAAAGCTATCTGAATGTTTTTATGGCAACTTTACCTTAATGCAGGCTAGGATCTTGATTTAAACACCTCTAGGCTTCTGAAGGCTTTAGGAACACAGCCCCTAATTGTTGTTTTAATTGCTATTTTTGAGCCATAAATAAAGCATATATATTTGTTCAAATTTCGAGTTGAACCCATAACCTCCCTGGCTACGCTGTCTACAGGATTATAAATATTTCATTCTAAGATGTACACTTTTCAAGGACGTTCTACGAGAAATGTCTTTATTTCCGAGATCAAAGTAAATGTTTACAAACATGGATCTAGCCTTCCTCGAACAAACAAAGTTATAATTCAGGAGGGTTTTGAGGGGTTTCGAAGCTCCAGATCTGTCAAATTCTAAAGTGCAGACAATATTAACCCCTAAAGCAGGCAAGTGTTGTTTTCTTCTCAAACGCACCTCTACGGCGGTTGCCGCTGTTCAAGGCGATATCTCACATTCTAGACGTCAGTGTTAAGGCGTGTACGCTAGGATCGTTATCACTATAGGTTTAGTTTGTTTGTAAGTCATGTACTGATAAGCAAACTTGAGTTTAGAAAGCCTACGTCAAATTTAATTACAATAGCGGAGTAATTTAATTACTCTTGTCCGAAACTGTTCCGCCTTGCAAGCACCACTCCCAACAATAATGGCACGAGAACAGGTTTTAAACATAATTATTATTTTAGTTATGTACTTAATTGGAAACAATTGAATTAAAGCTATGATGAGCGCTGGTGTGGAACCAGCAAGGTATAGAGAACACACACAAGGTTGACTCGTACTGTGTGGAACCATCAAGGTATAGAGAACACACACGAGGTTGACTCGTACTGTGTGTAGCCATCAAGGTATAAAGAATACACACGAGATTGACTCGTTCTGTGTGTAGTCATCAAGGTATAGAGAACCTACACGAGGTTGACTCGTACTGTGTGTAGCCATCAAGGTGTAAAGAACACACACGAGGTTGACTCGTACTGTGTGTAGCCATCAAGGTATAGAGAACCTACACGAGGTTGACTCGTACTGTGTGGAACCATCAAGGTATAGAGAACACACACGAGGTTGACTCGTACTGTGTGGAACCATCAAGGTATAGAGAACACACACGAGGTTGACTCGTACTGTGTGGAACCAGCAAGGTATAGAGAACAACACACAAGGTTGACCGTACTGTTGTGGAACCCTCAAGTATAGAGACTTACACATGGATTGAAATCGTACTGTGTGTAGCCATCAAGGTATAGAGAACCACACGAGGTTGACTCGTACTGTGTGGAACCATCAAGGTATAGAGAACACACACAAGGTTGACTCGTACTGTGTGTAAACCATCAAGGTATAAAGAATACACACGAGTTGACTCGTTCTGTGTGTAGTCTATCAAGGTATAGAGAACCTACACGAGGTTGACTCGTACTGTGTGTAGCCATCAAGGTGTAAAGAACACACACGAGGTTGACTCGTACTGTGTGTAGCCATCAAGGTATAGAGAACACACACGAGGTTGACTCGTACTGTGTGTAGTCATCAAGATATAAAGAACCTACACGAGGTTGATTCATAATTTTAATTCCCCCCCTACTCTTTTACTATGCATTATTAAGCTCTGGCTTTATGACGCAATCAACAAGTTAGGCATTTATTTACTGACTAAATCTTCTAAGGAGTCTTAATCTAATCTTGTCATGACAGTGAACAAATTACTACCGGTGCAAAGTTGATTGTAGTCCTGTGCAACGTAAACTTTTGAAGCTCGCCTAAGGTTTTGTTTGAATGAAATACAATTCAATAACTGGATTAACATTTTAATTTTAAAAGACAGCAAAAAAATAAAAGCAACATCTTGATTTATCTATAATATCTTCAGTGGTCACATGGTTCAAGGCGTCACTCTCACAATATGCTGGATTGCCGGAAGATAAGGGCTCGAGTCCTGGTCAGACTAATTTACTGTGGTGTTTCCTAAATATTTCCCCCCCTATCCCTCCATGCAAATACAGTTTTTTTAGGTAATATAACATGCCCTTTCGGATACGACTGATCAGGGGTTAGTAAACTAGCTTAACTATAGAACAGACACAACGTTCAGCCCCCAGCTCGTTAATTTATCGCTGTGAAAAAAGAAGAAACCCCCATTTTACTAATGATACATTTTTCGGCCATGCTGGGAATCCAACCCGGGAACCTTCGCCAGTAAGCAGACACGCTACCGACTGCTCAGAGGCGTCTTACGCAAATGTGTGCACATTTCCTCTAAACTCAGCCTTACTCATCCCTAAACCGGTAGTGTATATATATGCTGATATCCCTTACGACTCTAATCAGGGGGCGTTTACAAAGATAAACAATCGTTGAACCAAACCAAGATGGCCGCCAAGCACACCTCACGTCTGGAATTGGATCCGCCGTGAAGACATTCAAGTTACGCTCCAACAGTTGGCAGACCTGCGGGGCGCCAGGAAAGCGCGCGTTTGTTTTGTTTCGTGTTGTTTTCACCTGGAGCCGCTCGACCGGAACCGCTGGCTGGGTCATTAACAAAGTTCGGCTCTCATCTTTCTTTTAAAACAAATACGTGCAACCGGAGACAGAATAATAATAATAATAATAAGTATCATTAGGTGTTCCGTCTTTTGACAGGTTCGATGCCTTGTCCAAATTGAACACTTAATCCAATGTGTCCTATCAGCAGCTTCGTTTCTTATATCCTGAAACTTCACCATTGTCCTTGTTTGAAGTCATCCATCAGTTTTATTCGTGGTCCCCTTGTCCCCCTTCACCCTTAAGCGGTGTCTTCTATGACGTCACTCAATAAGACATTTACTCTCATGATGTGATCCATCCAGTTAACTTTTCTTCATAGAATCGCCTCCAGAATTGTTCTCTTTCTTTTTTTTCCACTGACTCTTCTTAGAACATCTCCATTAGTCACCCTATCAGTCCACTCTATCCTCTCTATTCTCCTCCAACACCACATCTCACCAGAATAATTGTGGAGACTACGTCTGATTGGTGGCATGGGCTCGACGCCAGCGAGGTCGACTGGCGGGAAGATTGAAATTAGGTTACGAGTTTTTTTTGCTGCTTTTTTTCGGCCTGTTTTAAGCGAATTAGAATTAAACCCACTTAAAATTCACCATCCTCTTCCTTCGTCTTTAGATGAGCTTAGGTTGTGGATGTCACGAATCGGTGGTCACGCGGAATAAGCGTCAGGCTTATCTAGTCTGGTTTGCCGGTGGCGCTGAGGGTTTCCCCCCTCTCTCTAAATAGTTTCCACCTCTCCCTCCACGCAAATAGGAGTGCATTTCCTCGTAGTTTCTCCAGGTCGCGTGACGCAGATATGGAAGACAAGTGCTAGAAGAAAGTGTTTCCTGCTCTAATTAGAGAGAGAGAGAGAGAGGAGAGAACCGGTCTAGATGGCGGATGGAAAGGGCGCCAGTCAGCGTGACACAACAGTGGCGTGATGAGGTTTATTACAAGGGGGACCAAACAGAGCTCACGATGGCTTCAGTCTATAACTGGAGGTATTTTGGCTACAGTCTATAACTGGGGGTATATTGGCTACAATCTATAGCTGGAGCTTAATTGGCTATAGTCTATAACTGGGGGTATATTGGCTACAATCTATAGCTGGAGCTTAATTGGCTATGTCTATAACTGGGAGTATATTGGCTACAATCTATAGCTGGGTGATAATTGGCTATATTCTACATCTGGGGGATAGTTGGTTATAGTCTATAACTGGGGGTATATTGGCTACAGTCTATAACTGGAGCTTAATTGGCTATAGTCTATAACTGGGGGTATATTGGCTACAATCTATAGCTAGAGCTTAATTGGCTATAGTCTATAACTGGGGGTATATTGGCTACAATCTATAGCTGGGTGATAATTGGCTATATTCTATATCTGGAGGAGAGTAGGCTATAGCCTATAACTAGGTTTCTATTGGCTATAACATACAGTCGAGGTTTCAGGGGTAGACCATGGGGGATCAGCCTTTTCCACTTCAACTTCAGATGTCGGCCCTCAACGGGATAATCTCTACTAATTCTACATTAATCTAGCAGTAACCTAGAATGTAACCAGGTTCCCCTCAATCGCGTGGATCAGCTTCCTATATTATATTACATCTCCTGTAGTCTATCAGGTATTATCTCTCTCTCTCGCGAATAATCCTCTCAGCGGTTGTCTTGTATAACCATTCCAACCTGTTTCCACTTTCTTCTCTTTGCGTTTCTGCTTTCCTCCGCACTTCCACCCGCTCAAACGGGTAAACTTTCTCGAGGGCAGGTTGGTAGCGCTGGCGGGGGTTGTCAAACCTGGGCTCATCTTAACTATGGGTGTGGCTCAGTGATCTCTATAATATACCTGACTGAATGAACATCTGTGGCTGAAGTTTTCGAGCTGTCGTTTGCACAACAATGGCGTGATAAAGAAAGAAACTTTCGGGTATCTCTATCCCTCTTAAACACATTAAAAGTTGAGGAGATATTTGGTCACAATTTATTATTTTATGATAATTTATAATATATATTAAAGGATATATTACATTTAATGTGATAAATGGTTTATTAAAATGTCGAAATATCATGAATATGTACAACACCTATGACATTATGAACAAAATAAAATATTCATAGTAATTATTACACAATAACTATTTCAATAACACCAAAAGTAAGTAGAGCTCCCTGGTGTGGTATCGGTATCAAAATAATAACCAAGAAATTTTATCCAAATATCATGTTTTTTAATTGTTTATTTATGTACACTCCATCTATCCTGAAAGGTAGGTCTTACCTCGACATATTACACTATGGCCCTCCATAGCGGGACCAAGCAAGGTAAGCTTGCTACCTTACAGGGTAAACGAAATACACAAAAATATTTATGATATTCTTTTTTCTAGATCCTCTTAATTCATTTACTTATTTAGTAATATTAAATACAGCTTTTCCATTGTAATATAATTATTTTATATTCCGTATATTATTATAGTATAAAAGAGAGGATAAAGTGGACAGATCGGGCGACTAACAAAGAAGTTGTAATAAAAGTGAATTAAAAAAGGAATCATTAATATTTCAATGAATGACGTCATAGAAGGCAAGGTGGAAGGGCGAAAGGAACCAGGAGGGCCATGAATGCAGCGGAGGGATGGCCTCAAACAAGGAAAGATTATTAAGTTTCAGGATCAAAAGACAGAACACCTGATGGTGATATTATATCAATAATAAAATAATAATGGCGCAATCACAAAATTACAATATTGTGCTTGGCCACGTGTTCGCAGTCCAATTTTCATCGAAAGAAACTTATAAAAAAATACAAGCACATTTTTTTAGGTCAACATTGCTAACATTTTACTATATCATTGGTGTTATTTAATAAATATGGACACTATCTATCAAAAGTGACAGCTGTAGACCATATGACTTGACGTATGAATAGGTTGAAGTAGAGTGAGTATCTCTCAGATAAGGAAGGTTATTTCTATGACAAATTGTACTCTTAGACTACTTCGTAAGGTTTTAATTGCGTTTGACTTCACACCTCCAAAATGTCACACTGCGAGTTCTCTAGAATCGAGTTATGTTATATAAACTCCTCAAGTAGCGCTTCCAGTGAGCGTTAGACCAACTAAACATTTCCCTGCTGCTACAGTGGCTCAACGCCTGTTTTGATTGTATGACCAGAGAGATTAGAAACGAACATACAAAGAGAAAGGAAGCTAAAAAAAAATCTGCTAATGACAAGATGTTTGTCAGGAAGGTTTGGAAAGTATTCATGAAAGTTGCCTAACGAGTATAAAGTACAGTATGATGGATAGTTTTTTTTCCCCTCTAGCTGACCCCAAGTTATACTTCATGACAATATTAAAAAAAAAATCACGTGAGCTGGTTTCACGGCTAGCGTGCCTGGCTCTGACCAAGGAATAGAAAGAAGCTTCTCGATGTTTGCTGCCCATTGTTTTGAAATATTGATGTTTTGTACCGATGTACGAGGAACATATATAAATATATATACATGTTCATACATAATCAGTTTACTACAGATTGTGATTGTTCTAGTAATTATTGAATTATTTCGTTTGTTTTACAGATAGTATTTTTACTTTCTCGTGACCGCTCGGGTAGAGAAAGTATTGTGATCGTAAAAAATCTCATTCTTGATTTTGATGTATGTCGACGTTTCATGACCCCATGAACTTGAAAAAGTTGTTTTTGCAATACCATCCGTCTGTCTGTTCGTCTGTCTGTACGTCTGTCTGTCTGTCCGTCCGTCTGTTAATGGGACTAGAGCCTAAAGCATTTTACTGATCAGGCTAAAACTTGGTGTCTGGGGTCTTAATAAGGTTTCCCAGAAGTGTTTTTGGATCCAACCCTAAAATTAGGGGTGGTTTAACCACGGTCGAAAAGAGAAAAAAAAGACAAGATTCTCTCAAAATAAATAGGCTTTAACGATTTTGACTAAAATCTGTATCCAGGCATTGTTCTACATTAAAAACAAAACGGGGCATCCCATTTTACCGTGGAACTGACTTTGGGGGTATTTTATATCAGCGGAAATTTTCAAATTCGATCATTTCTCCGCAACTATTTAAGATACGAGATAACTTATCATTGCAAAGTTGCAGCACTGCTGAAATAAAGAAAAAATGTATTTGATAGAATATTTTATGAAATCAATAATTGATGAGCTATATGCAAATATAGTTTTAAAATAGTTTTGAAAAATGAGGAGTAGAAAATGCGGAGAGCAAATAATATGTTTCTGTAAGAGTGTATATTATTGTGTTTTCACATATCTTACGAGCTATAAGTATAATGTATATAGAGTATCGAGAAATTCTGTGCGGTTCACAGGACCATTTATTTTACTTGATGTTCTTCCTCCCCTGACTCGGGTAATGAGTCTAGCTAGATAAGCAGCGAGAGTTTTAACTACCGAGCCCTCCATTATACCTTCCTGCCGCGAACAAGCCCAGAGGACATTGTCAAGGTCAAAGAATAAGATCCTTGCAACGCTCTCCACGGTTCTGTGGACAAGTCCTTGAGGGATAAAAAAAAGACTCATAAAAAGTTGACGAACATTTATAAATAGGGACAACTAAAGTCTAGAGTCTATATTTGACCCGATTTAGGGCTGCTTGTCGATCTCTACACCTTGGGGGAGAGCCGGTAGTTTGTAACCTCCAGAGTAGTTATATCAACAAGTGAGGTTGCAACCTCCTCTCATGATCTCTACACCTTGGGGGAGAGCCGGTAGTTTGTAACCTCCAGAGTAGTTATATCAACAAGTGAGGTTGCAACCTCCTCTCATGATCTCTACACCTTGGGGGAGAGCCGGTAGTTTGTAACCTCCAGAGTAGTTATATCAACAAGTGAGGTTGCAACCTCCTCTCATGATCTCTACACCTTGGGGAGAGCCGGTAGTTTGTAACCTCCAGAGTAGTTATATCAACAAGTGATGTTGCAACCTCTCCTCATGATCTCTACACCTTGGGGGAGAGCCGGTAGTTTGTAACCTCCAGAGTAGTTATATCAACAAGTGAGGTTGCAACCTCCTCTCATGATCTCTACACCTTGGGGGAGAGCCGGTAGTTTGTAACCTCCAGAGTAGTTATATCAACAAGTGAGGTTGTAACCTCCTCTCATGATCTCTACACCTTGGGGGAGAGCCGGTAGTTTGTAACCTCCAGAGTAGTTATATCAACAAGTGAGGTTGCAACCTCCTCTCATGATCTCTACACCTTGGGGGAGAGCCGGTAGTTTGTAACCTCCAGAGTAGTTATATCAACAAGTGATGTTGCAACCTCTCCTCATGATCTCTACACCTTGGGGGAGAGCCGGTAGTTTGTAACCTCCAGAGTAGTTATATCAACAAGTGAGGTTGCAACCTCCTCTCATGATCTCTACACCTTGGGGGAGAGCCGGTAGTTTGTAACCTCCAGAGTAGTTATATCAACAAGTGAGGTTGTAACCTCCTCTCATGATCTCTACACCTTGGGGGAGAGCCGGTAGTTTGTAACCTCCAGAGTAGTTATATCAACAAGTGAGGTTGCAACCTCCTCTCATGATCTCTACACCTTGGGGGAGAGCCGGTAGTTTGTAACCTCCAGAGTAGTTATATCAACAAGTGATGTTGCAACCTCTCCTCATGATCTCTACACCTTGGGGAGAGCCAGTAGTTTGTAACCTCCAGAGTAGCGATATCCAACCTCCTCTCATGATCTCTACACCTTGGGGGAGAGCCAGTAGTTTGTAGCCTCCAGAGTAGTGATGTTGCAACCTACCCTCATGATCTCTACACCTTGGGGGAGAGCCAGTAGTTTGTAACCTCCAGAGTAGCGATATCCAACCTCCTCTCATGATCTCTACACCTTGGGGGAGAGCCGGTAGTTTGTAACCTCCAGAGTAGTGATATCAACAAGTGATGTTGCAACCTCCCTCATGATCTCTACACCTTGGGGGAGAGCCGGTAGTTGTTTTTGCCCCTGCGAGGTCGTAGCTGTGGAAGATGCCTGGGAATGTCACCCGGTGCCTTCTAGGCTCAGACTTTGTTTTAGTCCTTTCTGTGACGTCACAATAACTGGGGCAGTCAGTGCATGGAGCAAAGATAGAGGTATGGGCACCTTAGTGACCCTTTCAGTTGGGGTAACCTAACAGGTACAATACTAGGTTCAGGCACCGCGTTTAACTGGACGCATGAAGCGCTGATGTGGCAGAAATTTGAAGCTTCAAAATGTTTCAGCTAAACATACAGAAATATGTCAGATAGAGACAGAGTAGTAATTAAGTATGGTTTACAAAAAAAAAGTTAATCCTGATTATAATTCTCGTCAATCATTTAAGAAGCGATTAGGTTTAATTAAAACGGTTCAATTAATTGATTTGATTGACATTTGAGATGTAAACACGACCTCGGTAATTGTAAGGCAAGCGTGTGGAGATGACAATGTGAAACTAGGTCCATGGTAAGACATGATTTACAAACTAGCGACAACAAACCTCGGGATGAACTATTCATCATTTGGTAAAAAATACAAGGTACAGCGATGATATCTCTGAGCCCTATGGCGATATTTCCTGTAGGGACATAAAGGGGCAATGTGTACTGAGTTTAGTTTAGTTTACAAACACAAATACTTTATTTTCTGTTTCTCGACTTAATCCTTGGCTTTACTAATCTTTGAGAAATAGTCGGGAACCTTAAAATATAAATAATGTAACTACACTGGGGGTAGCTGGAGGGAGCTGTTGGTTGGGGGAGGGAGTTCCAGGTAACTACACTGGGGGTAGCTGGAGGGAGCCGTTGGTTGGGGGAGGGAGTTTTATGTAACTACACTGGGGGTAGCTGGAGGGAGCTGTTGGTTGTGGGAGGGAGTTCTATGTAACTACACTGGGGGTAGCTGGAGGGAGCCGTTGGTTGGGGAGGGAGTTCTATGTAACTACACTGGGGGTAGCTGGAGGGAGCCGTTGGTTGGGGGAGGGAGTTCTATGTAACTACACTGGGGGTAGCTGGAGGGAGCTGTTGGTTGGGGGAGGGAGTTCTATGTAACTACACTGGGGGTAGCTGGAGGGAGCTGTTGGTTGGGGAGGGAGTTCTATGTAACTACACTAGGGGTAGCTGGAGGGAGCTGTTGGTTGGGGGAGGGAGTTCTATGTAACTACACTGGGGGTAGCTGGAGGGAGCCGTTGGTTGGGGGAGGGAGTTCTATGTAACTACACTGGGGGTAGCTGGAGGGAGCTGTTGGTTGTGGGAGGGAGTTCTATGTAACTACACTGGGGTAGCTGGAGGGAGCCGTTGGTTGGGGAGGGAGTTCTATGTAACTACACTGGGGGTAGCTGGAGGGAGCCGTTGGTTGGGGGAGGGAGTTCTATGTAACTACACTGGGGGTAGCTGGAGGGAGCTGTTGGTTGGGGGAGGAGTTCTATGTAACTACACTGGGGGTAGCTGGAGGGAGCTGTTGGTTGGGGGAGGGAGTTCTATGTAACTACACTAGGGGTAGCTGGAGGGAGCTGTTGGTTGGGGGAGGGAGTTCTATGTAACTACACTGGGGGTAGCTGGAGGGAGCTGTTGGTTGTGGGAGGGGGTTCCAGGTAACTACACGAGTCAGACTTGGTAACACATCATATTAAGCATATCAAGTCAAGCTATGCCTCTTGTCCAGTTAAATCTGTATATTGTTCAAGACAAACATTTTACAAACCATTGCAGTCACATGAGCCTAATTGTATATATATATATATACATATATATATATATATATATTTGTAGAATCCTACCTTTCAATACTTCCTTTTACGCCTCTGAATTCAGTCCAGATACATATTAAACCTAAAGCGAGATGAATGATGGTTGGATATATACAGTAAGTGATGATATGGTTGTATATAGCCAGTGAGTGATGAGATGGTTGTATGTAGCCAGTGAGTGATGAATGATGGTTGTATGTAGCCAGTGAGTAATGAATGATGGTTGTATGTAGCCAGTGAGTGATGAATGATGGTTGTATATAGCCAGTGAGTAATGAATGATGGTTGTATGTAGCCAGTGAGTGATGAGATGGTTGTATGTAGCCAGTGAGTGATGAGATGGTTGGATATAGCCAGTGAGTGATGAATGATGGTTGTATGTAGCCAGTGAGTAATGAATGATGGTTGGATATAGCCAGTGAGTGATGAATGATGGTTGTATGTAGCCAGTGAGTGATGAATGATGGTTGTATGTAGCCAGTGAGTAATGAATGATGGTTGGATATAGCCAGTAAGCACTACATCCCAATGTTGTTGTTCCAAGACTTCAGCGAGTTGCTCGCCCTACCGAGCGTTCAAGTCACTTTTCATCCGACACCTGAGAGGACAAACTGTCCACATACAATCCAGACTGGTGATAGTGTCAGTGTGTGTGGAGGGTGGTGATAGTGGTGACAGGATGTATGGTACTGTTCCAGAAGGGTTGTGTGTGGGAATATCAACACACCACCTGATCAGAGTTAAGGCTGGTTCACACAGAAAGCTAAGCTAAACTAAGCTATGTCTTGCTACGCTGCACTATATTTATTCCGATTGCTGCCCGGACAATTTTTCATCTTCCGTCTCGAGCAATCTTAGGTGCAGTTTGGACTACGTGTTGAACAGACTCAGTGCTGGATTGTTGAACATAAACAAAGAAGTGTTGAAATTTTGTTCCCAGTTTGTTTCACGTGTATCCAATTGGAATGAGATTTACAATGTTGACTTTAATCAGGGTTAACAGTTCATAAAACTGATTTATATTTTATTTAAGGTAGATTTTAAATTGGTCCTTGTCTACTTCCAAGTCTCGCTTAACTAGATGGGGAAATTCACCGAATGTTTCCCGTTGCAGGTTTAGTTCGTGGCCACGGAACCGTCCTCCAAATCATACATTTTCTTCCTCTTCCAAAAGAGCTGTTAATAGCAGCAGCTCCTCTTCCTCAGTGTTATCATCCGAGTTCAAATAATATTTTTGGAGAACGCCGTAACTTACCTTCACTGGAGCAGACCAGAAAGAAACAACATTTAATTCAGGAGGGAGGAATAGATATCCACAACTTAGCTTAGCAATGAATGTGAAACCAAACATAGCATAGCATAGCATAGCATAGCATAGCATAGCTTAGCTTAGCGTTCTGTGTGAATCGGCCTTAAGGGAGCAACCCCCACCCTTAATAGCGTAAATATCTCATGCACCTAACTTTCACTGTGGCCAGAGGCGTGGTAATTTGTGGGGAGGGGGTTCCTTCAGGCAGAACATCAGTTTATTAGCTGCACACACACACACACACACACACGCGCGCGCACACACACACTCGCTAGTATTGCCAAATGTCTGGGAAACATCTAAGTTCACTTAGAATGTCTTCGCCAAACAAAAGAAGGCCCAAATTTCGAAACAATCGACGAAGTGACTGAAAAGTGTGCCAGAGTCTGATCCTTTTAGTTGACAGCCGGACTATGAGGTCAACAGTTCCTCCACTACTGTGTTGACAGACAGACTATGAGGTCAACAGTTCCTCCACTACTGTGTTGACAGACAGACTACGAGGTCAACAGTTCCTCCACTACTGTGTTGACAGCCAGACTACGAGGTAAACAGTTCCTCCACTACTGTGTTGACAGTCAGACTATGAGGTCAACATTTCCTCCACTACTGTGTTGACAGTCAGACTACGAGGTCAACAGTTCCTCCACTACTGTGTTGACAGTCAGACTATGAGGTCAACAGTTCCTCCACTACTGTGTTGACAGACAGACTACGAGGTCAACAGTTCCTCCACTACTGTGTTGACAGCCAGACTATGGTGTCAACAATTCATTCCCCTTTAATCAAGGACAACTTTTACTTGCAAAACATTTCGTAACAATTACTCTTTTCCCCCCGGCTTCAGAAATATTCCCACACTCGCAGCTGACAGTAGACAGCCTCGGCCCTTGGCTGGATCTCAACGAGCATTCAAGGCTTTGTCTCTGATAGAGAGCGTTCAGGCAGTTGACTGAAGACGCCAAAAAAACAGATTCAAGCCGAGTTGAAACGTGACTCTGAAGTGGTGTGAACAAAATTAAAAAATAACAACAATGAGATCGTGTTTGTAGCCCTAAACACAGCTGAAGATGTGCAAAAATCACTTTGAAGTCGAAGTCGAAGATTGAAGATAAGGCTTTTGTTGTTGTCATCACATAACATTGATTTTAATTTCTAAACTATCTATTAAGTGCATCTTGCTCAGGAGAAATGTCTATACAATAAACAAAGCCCACTGTATTATTATTCTACGCTGACATATCTGAATGTATCTCTGCTTACGTCAAAGAGGTCATTCAATCACCAGTCCGTGTTAAAATACTGTTTAGTGATTGTTATAAAAATGATTATTTCTTAAATTATGTAATATTTGGTGAAATAGTTCAAATATTATATTCATAACATATACAAATTGTGTCCTTCATTGGGAATGTTTCCAAGATGCGAGGATTGTTGTGTATTATTCTACCAAACTGACGCTTTATTCCCTCAACGCAATACTCCATCAAGGGCTATCATAACCAATTATAGGTCGAGGCTTCTTGGCCTGCCCCGTGCTCTACAGGCAAACCTCCCGACAACGAACCTGAGGAGGGAAAACATTCCTGACCGTTTGTATCGACTGTCATTAGTGAGCAAAACAGGCGAGTTCTCGAGATGTACCGTGTTTACATTGTGGTGAGTGAGCTATCACTGCTGATTGAGCTATCACTGCTGGTTGAGCTACCACTGCTGGTTGAACTATCACTGCTTGGTTGGATGTACAGTCGCAGATGTTCCCCCCATTTGACTCACGATCAAACGCGAGATAATCTCTTCCTGACCAACTTGATGCTGTTCACACGCTCACCGGAAAACAAGAGCAGAAACGTTATCACGTGATGAGCTCTCAACCAATCACAAGATCTCAGCCTCATCGGCGCTGTCCTCTCGGCGTGACTTGAAATAACTTCATCTTTCCTTTTTCTGCACGACACCAGCTTACTAGATATACTTTCACGTCAATTCATACGTCAAGTCATGTGACCTGCGTCTGTTACGTCTGATGTATAATGTAAATGCATATATAATAATAATATTAATAATAATAGATGGTAAATGTTATCAATGTTGATAGGAAAAGAACATGTTTGTATTTTATAAAGCGTTCCCTAAATGTCCATTAGTGAGAAGATCAAGGTTTACCTCTCAGTGTAGAGAAGAGTGTGACGTAGTTTTACCCGTGTTTTCATACTTTCCGAACACCCTGTATCTCTTCACGTTAAGCTACCAGCGAGGTTTATATGTCTCAACTGCTTTCATATCCACCCGACTGTGAAATATAAGGTTATAATTAAGGAAGTGGGGTCAAAGGAAACGACGGATTGAAGCACATACAAAAAAATTGAACGCGGTAAGACAGCCGACAACCTAGATCCTCCACAACAATGCTCGGAGCAGCTTGAACCTCCACAACAATGCTCGGAGCAGCTTGGACCTCCACAACAATGCTCGGAGCAGCTTGGACCTCTACAACAATGCTCGGAGCAGCTTGGACCTCCACAACAATGCTCGGAGCAGCTTGGACCTCCACAACAATGCTCGGAGCAGCTTGGACCTCCACAACAATGCTCGGAGTAATTTAGACCTCCACAACAATACTCGCAGCAGCTTGGACCTCCACAACAATGCTCACAGCAGCTTGGACCTCCACAACAATGCTCGGAGCAGCTTGGACTTCCACAACAATACTCGGAGCAGCTTGGACCTCCACAACAATGCTCGGAGCAGCTTGGACCTCCACAACAATGCTCGGAGTAATTTAGACCTCCACAACAATACTCGCAGCAGCTTGGACCTCCACAACAATGCTCGGAGCAGCTTGGACTTCCACAACAATACTCGGAGCAACTTGGACCTCCACAACAATGCTCGGAGCAACTTGGACCTCCACAACAATGCTCGGAGCAGCTTGGACCTCCACAACAATACTCGCAGCAGCTTGGACCTCCACAACAATACTCGGAGCAGCTTGGACCTCCACAACAATGCTCGGAGCAACTTGGACCTCCACAACAATACTCGGAACAGCTTGGACTTCGACAACAATACTCGGAGAAGCTTGGACTTCCACAACAATGCTCGGAGTAACCTGGACCTCCACAACAATGCTCGGAGCAGCTTGGACCTCCACAACAATACTCGCAGCAGCTTGGACCTCCACAACAATACTCGGAGCAGCTTGGACCTCCACAACAATGCTCGGAGCAACTTGGACCTCCACAACAATACTCGGAACAGCTTGGACTTCGACAACAATACTCGGAGCAGCTTGGACCTCCACAACAATACTCGGAGCAGCTTGGACCTCCACAACAATTCTCGGAGCAACTTGGACCTCCACAACAATACTCGGAACAGCTTGGACTTCGACAACAATACTCGGAGAAGCTTGGACTTCGACAACAATGCTCGGAGTAACCTGGACCTCCACAACAATGCTCGGAGGAGCTTGGACCTCCACAACAATACTCGGAGCAGCTTGGACCTCCACAACAATACTCGGAGCAACTTGGACCTCCACAACAATGCTCGGAGTAACTTGGACCTCCACAACAATTCTCGGAGCAACTTGGACCTCCACAACAATACTCGGAACAGCTTGGACTTCGACAACAATACTCGGAGAAGCTTGGACTTCGACAACAATGCTCGGAGTAACTTGGACTTCCACAACATTGCTCGGAGTAACTTGGACCTCCACAACAATTCTCGGAGCAGCTTGGACTTCGACAACAATACTCGGAGCAGCTTGGACCTCCACAACAATACTCGGAGCAGCTTGGACCTCCACAACAATTCTCGGAGCAACTTGGACCTCCACAACAATACTCGGAACAGCTTGGACTTCGACAACAATACTCGGAGAAGCTTGGACTTCGACAACAATGCTCGGAGTAACCTGGACCTCCACAACAATGCTCGGAGCAGCTTGGACCTCCACAACAATACTCGGAGCAGCTTGGACCTCCACAACAATACTCGGAGCAGCTTGGACCTCCACAACAATGCTCGGAGTAACTTGGACCTCCACAACAATTCTCGGAGCAACTTGGACCTCCACAACAATACTCGGAACAGCTTGGACTTCGACAACAATACTCGGAGAAGCTTGGACTTCGACAACAATGCTCGGAGTAACTTGGACTTCCACAACATTGCTCGGAGTAACTTGGACCTCCACAACAATGCTCGGAGCAGCTTGAACCTCCACAACAATGCTCGGAGCAGCTTGAACCTCCACAACAATGCTCGGAGCAGCTTGGACCTCCACAACAATGCTCGGAGTAACTTGGACCTCCACAACAATGCTCGGAGCAACCTGGACCTCCACAACAATGCTCGGAGCAGCTTGGACCTCCACAACAATGCTCGGAGCAGCTTGAACCTCCACAACTATGCTCGGAGTAACTTGGACCTCCACAACAATGCTCGGAGTAACTTGGACTTCCACAACAATGCTCGGAGTAACTTGGACCTCCACAACAATGCTCGGAGTAACTTGGACCTCCACAACAATTCTCGGAGTAACTTGGACCTCCACAACAATGCTCGGAGTAACCTGGACCTCCACAACAATGCTCGAAGCAGCTTTGACCTCCACAACAATGCTCGGAGCAGCTTGGACCTCCACAACAATGCTCGGAGTAATTTAGACCTCCACAACAATGCTCGGAGTAACTTGGACCTCCACAACAATGCTCGGAGCAACTTGGATGGAAACGGATGTTAGGGTCTGTTTTTATAACCACAACACGATCTTTTCTGGCCAAAATTAATAAAATACACTAGTGGATCGTTGCAGCGATGGCCAAGGGCACTCGTGTGGGTTTTCTGAATTCAGGGTGGATTGGAGCCCCATCTGCCGGGTGTGTCCCCCTCCCCTGACCCCCTCCCCAAGAAATAATTTCAGGAATTTAACCTTGTAGGAGGGAATTTTAGAGCATTTGAACATAATTCTGAGCTAATTATCTGAGTTTCAAGAGGCAATGTTCACAACAAAATATTTCTGAAAAATTAACAAAAAATAAAAGGGAGTTGTTGCTGAGCCCATTAAAAAGAAACTTTATATTTTTCACAAGTATATTGAACAGAACCAAATGAAAAGAAATCTGTTAAAGAAGGAATGGCAGGAAATCTAAATTTTATTATTTTTATCTGTTAGTTCGGGTATTGATGATTTTAAGTTGTTAATAGCCAATTGCTGCTGAATCTCAAATACACAATTTTGATTTTTTCATAAAAAAATTAACGACAAAAAGAGGTAAATATTACAGAATGAGAATTGGATCTGAAGTCTCCTTTATTACCCATTTATAGGAGCCCACGGCGATGGCTTCTGCTTATCACACTAAAATGTATTCAAAACTTTATAATAAGACCTCACTGCATTTTCTAGTCAAAGGTTTACTCTTCCATAGAGTTTGAGCTTTTAATGTTTATTTCAAATCAAATAAATGTATATTTTCCCCCTCTACACCCCGATGAGTACTTTAAAACAACCCCTCTCCTAGCTATTATTATATTTGCTGCACACTACCACTTAGATAAGAATTGAGTCGTTAATTTTAACCAAAGAGAAATATACAATCATATACGAACCATGGTTTTCCATGGAGATATAAACAAAGAATGATTGTACAGAAGAGCCGCTACGCGCGCACACGGCAGAAAGGCTGGAAGTTCTATAGGAAAATAGGGCTTTTGTTGGAATATATTATTTTTGCCGAGATCCTGGATCCTTAACCTTTAAAATGAGTGCTCTTTTTTCAAAACCAGCTCAGATGTTTTCGAATAGTTTCAATTACAAGAACCAGGACTTATTAACTTATACACAGGAAAAGATACGGTGCGTTTGGTTTAATATTCTACGTATGGTAATATCAAGAGTTGTTGGGTATTTGTCCGAGTGCGTAGACAATTGAACAGTAACTTTTCTCTTAGCTTATAAAGTTTTTGTTATCGTAGCTTACTGACGAGGGATTTTTGAAAATTTTCAAATTTTTCGAAAATACCTTTAATGATTTTACTTAAAATGGATATCTATGTAGTGTTTGATTGATTTCAAAATAAATTAGTTATCTGGGAATTAATTTTCATGATAAATAATAATATAATTTTATTTTTGTATAAATAATTTGAAGGTAGTTTACAAATATATGACCTTTGAAAACTTGAAATATTTTTAACAAACTGTTTGAAAAATTTTGATTAAAATTTACATGAAAGGTGCTTATTGTGTTTAAAACAGATGATGTGTTTGTTTTTCTGAAGCAAACTTACATACAAATGTTGTTTCAAACTGTAATACACCGCATGAGAAAGTTTCTACGATTGATTAGTTAATTAATTGACGCAACGGAAATAAAAAACCATCAAAGTGGTTGCCATTTTTTTTTTCAAATAACGTGTTTGGGTATAGTTATTTATATCAAAATAACACTCTCAAGTATTAAAAAAATAAAAGTCAGTATATCAAAAATTCTTTCTAAGGAAACTAAAGGGGTGATTCGCACTTTGGACGAGCATCTAAGCTCATGATTGGATTGGCAGCTCCAGCGGCCGTGACTACAAATATGTTGTCCCTTAAGGGGGCTGCACATGTTTAGAAATCACACATTATTAAAGAAGTTGGTTTGATATTTTTAAATATTTTTTTAAAATTGTGGTATAAATTATTAGCAAGTTTGTGATAAATTGAAAAGTTAAAATTTTGAGTTTAAAGTTTAAAAAAATCCAACAACGCTTTACATGAAAATGTGTGATTGTGATATTAAATCAAAAGTTTCCTCTATGTTTTTATTGGAGCACAACAGAAATATTTGAACATAATATGGGATAATTTTATAGGGTTTTATGTAAGTTATCACACAAGTTTTTAAAAACTGTTTAAACTTTTTAACCGGTCAGAACTTCTGCCTACATTTTGGTGAGCGCAATATTAATAAATATCAAACCACTTAATAAATAATCCGGGATTTGTAAACGTCTGCAGCTCTGCTCATTGCTCTCAGTTGTAACACCCTCACCACTGAAACCTCTGAAGCTATGTTTCAGTGTAAGCTGAAGAAGAGAGTCTAAGTGTTTATACTAATTCTATTATTAGTACATTTAATCCCGAGGCCATTTCAGCCACATTATCAATGGTTACGTCGCTATTCAGTCCACATAAACATCAGCTCTACTTTCTAATGACGTGATAAAGATCTCTTTGTTATATATTTAGGTTTGTAAAATAATTCTCCACCAGATACTTGAGTATATTTCAAAGCTAGTAACTGTCAGTGTTCGATAAACAAATGTTTACACGTTCGGTTTAAACTGTTTATAAACACCCCTGAAAAACAACAAACTGAACGGTTTTACATCTTCACAAATGTTGTATTCAAACTCACTCACTGGAAATTTTGATCAAAATGTAATTTAAAAAACGATCATTTAGAATTGGATGGATGTATTTATTTTAGTTTAAACTATTCTCGGCGGCCCCACCGGGAGATGCCTGCCAGTCCACCCCTTGTACACCATTGTCGCAGATACCGAGACGAACAATGCCGGTGAAGTGAAGGTAGGTCCCAGGTGTAAGGTACTCACTGAGAAGTAGCAGCAGAAGAAGGCTGAAAGCAGTCGTAGTTCCTGGTCCCATGGTTAACAGACCACACTGGTGTTTGTCTTGAACACAACTGAGCAGGAGCGGGTCTGCAGACACTCTCTTGTAGCTGCTGGGAGTCCACTTCTCCCTCTACTGCACCCACAGCTCCACGACCTACAAACATACTCTCTCTCTCTCTCATCCCTGGTCCAGCTGCTGGTGTGTTCACACTAGAGGGACACGGTTCCTGGTGTGTTCACACTAGAGGGACATGGTTCCTGGCGTGTTCACACTAGAGGGACACTGTTCCTGGTATATTCACACTAGAGGGACATGGTTCCTGGCGTGTTCACACTAGAGGGACACGGTTCCTAGTGTATTCACACTAGAGGGACACGGTTCCTGGTGTGTTCACACTAGAGGGACACAGCTCCTAGTGTATTCACACTAAAGGGACACGTATCCTAGTGTATTCACACTAGAGGGACACGGTTCCTAGTGTATTCACACTAGAGGGACACGTCTCCTAGTGTATTCACACTAGAGGCACACGGTTCCTGGTGTGTTCACACTAGAGGGACACAGCTCCTAGTGTGTTCACACTAGAGGGACACGGTTCCTGGTGTGTTCACACTGGAGGGACACGGTTCCTGGTGTGTTTACACTAGAGGGACACGGTTCCTAGTGTACTCACACTAGAGGGACACGGTTCCTGGTGTGTTCACACTAGAGGGACACGGTTCCTGGTGTATTCACACTAGAGGGACACGTCTCCTAGTGTATTCACACTAGAGGGACACGGTTCCTGGTGTGTTCACACTGGAGGGACACGGTTCCTGGTGTGTTCACACTAGAGGGACATGGTTCCTGGCGTGTTCACACTAGAGGGACACGGTTCCTGGTGTGTTCACACTAGAGGGACACGGTTCCTGGTGTGTTCACACTAGAGGGACACGGTTCCTGGTGTGTTCACACTAGAGGGACACGGTTCCTGGTGTGTTCACACTGGAGGGACACGGTTCCTGGTGTGTTCACACTAGAGGGACATGGTTCCTGGCGTGTTCACACTAGAGGGACACTGTTCCTGGTATATTCACACTAGAGGGACACGGTTCCTGGTGTGTTCACACTAGAGGCACACGGTTCCTGGTGTGTTCACACTAGAGGGACACAGCTCCTAGTGTATTCACACTAAAGGGACACGTATCCTAGTGTATTCACACTAGAGGGACACGGTTCCTAGTGTATTCACACTAGAGGGACACGTCTCCTAGTGTATTCACACTAGAGGCACACGGTTCCTGGTGTGTTCACACTAGAGGGACACAGCTCCTGGTGTTTTCACACTAGAGGGACACGGTTCCTGGTGTGTTCACACTGGAGGGACACGGTTCCTGGTGTATTCACACTAGAGGGACACGGTTCCTAGTGTATTCACACTAGAAGCACATTGTTCCTGGTGTATTCACACTAGAGGGACACGTCTCCTAGTGTATTCACACTAGAGGGACACGGTTCCTAGTGTATTCACACTAGAGGCACACGGTTCCTGGTGTGTTCACACTAGAGGGACACAGCTCCTGGTGTTTTCACACTAGAGGTACACGGTTCCTGGTGTATTCAAACTAGAGGGACACGGTTCCTAGTGTATTCACACTAGAGGGGCACAGGTCCTGGTGTGTTCACACTAGAGGGACACGGTTCCTTGTGTATTCACACTAGAGGGACACAGCTCCTAGTGTATTCACACTAAAGGGACACGTATCCTAGTGTATTCACACTAGAGGGACACGGTTCCTAGTGTATTCACACTAGAGGGACACGTCTCCTAGTGTATTCACACTAGAGGGACACGGTTCCTGGTGTGTTCACACTAGAGGCACACGGTTCCTGGTGTGTTCACACTAGAGGGACACAGCTCCTGGTGTATTCACACTAGAGGTACACGTCTCCTAGTGTATTCAAACTAGAGGGACACGGTTCCTAGTGTATTCACACTAGAGGGGCACAGGTCCTGGTGTGTTCACACTAGAGGGACACGGTTCCTGGTGTATTCACACTAGAGGGACACGTTTCCTAGTGTATTCACACTAGAGGGACACGTCTCCTGGTGTGTTCACACTAGAGGGACACGGTTCCTAGTGTGTTTACACTAGAGGGACACGTCCCCTGGTGTGTTCACACTAGAGGGACACGGTTCCTGGTGTATTCACACTAGAGGGACACGTCTCCTAGTGTATTCACACTAGAGGTACACGTCTCCTAGTGTATTCAAACTAGAGGGACACGGTTCCTTGTGCATTCACACTAGAGGGACACGGCTCCTGGTGTATTCACACTAGAGGGACCGACTTACATATCCTGGTGTATTGTCACTAGAGGTATATTGCACTGAAAGGAACGGAGTCCTTAAAACATAAAAATAACTATGGTCCAAGCTATCTAATGTTCTTGTCAAGTCACCAAATGTGAACACAGCCTTATTTGTTTCTCTGAAAGCTAATTACAATAATCTTTCTCAGTATTCCTCTTCTTTGATTTACTTCCTGCAATCCTACTCCGTTATTATTTTCTATAGTTTACTTCATACAATCATCCTGTTCTTTGGGTCATTCTTTGCAATCTCCTCATGAATGTACAACTAGCAAATCCTCTTTTGTTGATCTATGTAAGTCTTCATCTTAATTCATATATGGCCCTCTTCTGAATTTCTTCAATGCAAATTATCTAGTAGCAGTTTCGTAAGTTGCAAATATAAATGGTTTTAACTTGGCCAGATTGATGGATGATTGATTCAACAACACGTTTATTGATCATGATATTTCACACTCCTCCAATTTTCACGTTAATAACTCATCTATTTTACTATCGTCCCCAACCAGGATTATAACCAGATAACACTAAGATTGAGTTTTTGATTCTTGGGCGAACTATTTCATCAACCAATAGCGGTCCAAGTTAAGGTGCGGCCGAAGGGAGCGCAAGTATTTTTTACAGTTTTTATAGAATTGAAATTTTTCGGCCAATATAAATTAAATATTTCTCCAGTAGCAACATAGAGTTTAGTTTTCTGCACGTGTTAATATCAACAGATCTTGAATATCTGTCAAGAGTGTTCTGGAATGTTGTCAAAACCTCTTTAAATAAAGAGAAAAAGTTTTGACAAACTTCCAGGACACCCTTGAGAGATATTCAAGATCTGTTGATATTAGCACGTGCAGAAAACTAAACTCTACGTTGCTACTGGAGAAATATTTGATTTATTTGGACCAAAAAGATGTAATGCTATAAAAACTGTAAAATTACTCGCGCTCCCTTCGGGCGCACCTTAAAGAGTGGGAAGGTGTGACTGAATAACTCTTGATTCTCATCTCTTGTCAAAAGGCGCTAGTACCAACTGGTGAACTCCTCTTTAGCTTCAAACCAGGGGACGAGCTGATGACTTATCTTTCCTGAATATGTGCCAACATACAGTCATATCTTATCAGATCTTTAGAATATTTTTATGTTGGTTTATCGGGCACTTAACATAAGTTAAGTGCTGTCGGCACTTAGGCTAACCCTTCTAACGGACTCAGACAAACTCTCATCACTTCTTCACTTTATAGCAACACTGGGATTTAAAAACCTCCAATCTCACAAGAGGCCATTGGTCAGTGCTCCGTGATATTACGTCTTAGGGACATTGCCCACGGCTGAGGCCGTCTGGTTGATAGAATAAAACCATTGACTCCGGGACATGACCAAGGACCTTCAACATCTTCAGTTGCGCCCTTTAATCACTTCTTCACGGAGATTGGCTGCTACGAGTGTACGCCATTTTGTTTATCAGGTTTTTGTGGGCCTATGTTCCCATAAAGCACCTCGACTGGTGTTATAATGTAGTTTATTCATCCATATCAACCATGAGGTAGGTGGTACCCTTAGAAAAATAATAATAATAATAATTGCAATAATGGAGGAACAAATGTGATCCGGTAGCAACTTTTAGTTAGTTCAGTCCAATTTTCATAGCAATATAACCTTATCTGACAGCTAGAAAAGTTACTAGATCTACTTATATGTATCCATACGTCAATTCATGTAATCTGCAGCTGTCCCTTATGATGGATACTCGTATTATCAATATATGTTCGTATTTTCTACAAGTTTCTTCCAACAACGTTTAACCAATGGCACAATATTTCTCTGGCTGACATCTCCTACATTCTCCAGGGGACGTCAGTTCGACACCAGCCTGGTGCATTATCAGACAATATCCTGAATAGTGTGTTCAGGAGGTCTCAAGGAGCCACTGACCCTGGTCAGAGCCGCTGTTATCATCCTGTGTGTGTGTAGCCGAGCGCCGGGCGGACGGAGTGTCCCACGTTGCGTCACAGCCCGCCTTTCACTTGTCTTCCCCCACCACCCACCCCTCCCTGCAACTCTCAGCGCAGCCTGGTTTGGAAACTCACTAAGCACTGCTGCAGATATGGAATTAAGTGGTAAAGGAATCAACACCTTCTTGATGATTTTTTTTTAATGTTAGGAAACTAACGGAGGAGTGCTTCCATTAGGTTAACCGCCCGCCCTCAATAAGTGTACTTGCACCACACACTGCGGTAGATTAACATCCAGGCGATGGCGGGGGAAATAGATCTCAAAAACTAATACAATCAAGGATGTAATTCAAGCTGGGCTCGGTTTGGAAGCATCTACAAAACAACAACATTAAAATATTCTGTCATCCTTGACAACATTTTATTCAAGACAATTGAATATTTTACAATGGAAATTTATCGAATATTTAAAAATGAAAATGTATTGAATTGTAATCGAATGTTTTAGAATGAAATTATTTCGAATCTAATCTGAGTCGAATAATTTTAAATGAATCTGTATCGACTCGGAGTCGAATGTCTTAAAATAATAATTTATCGAATTTGAATAAAATATTTTATAATTACCGGTATATATTATCAAATCCAAATATAATACCAAGCTATCTGATGGATGGTTTTGGATTGATCCCAAAATAAAAGGGTAATTAGACCATTTTTAAAAAACTATTAAATTATAAATATTACGAAGCTCTCAAGAATCTACGGTCAAGTCAAAAAGGGATTATATTCTAACCTCTTTAAAAAGTTTAAAGTTTTTAAAAGTTTGACTTAACCTATATATTCGAATTTATATTTAAATTCCATTGAATCCGAATTTGGAATTTATTTGTATTTGAAATTTCGAATCCATTTCTAATATTAATATTAGAATTTTAGAGTCGGATTCGAATCCTAGCAATTTTCAGACCTGAGATTAAAATTTTGAAGCTTCGTACGGCCTTAATTTTTATTAAGCTTAAAAAGTTCGTATTTTTTATAGGTATTGAAATTATCTATTAAAAGTGGCAGTTGTAGATCACAAGACTTGTATAACTATGCTAAAATTGTTTTAGCACATAATTATTTAACTGTCGAAAATATTTATTCCTGTCTAAATCAGATTGCACGATTAACCCAAAGGCTTATTAAAATGTCGTATCGACTGAAAGCTTGGAAAATAAACGTGAATAAATCACACAAGTAAAACAACTGCCATAGAGATAGCAAACATTTGAACACCGGATAGAACGTTCGAAACGCAGCGGTTGGTTGCCGAGTTTACCTTCAGGGTTCCCATTTAAAAAATGCAACAAAATCTACTTTCATTGGTAGAAAGTTATTTTTTATAAACTGGTCCGTCCTTGTGACCGAGTCATCTAGGCGTCCAACAATATAACTAGGGAACCTAGCTTCATCACCCGCGGAGCCCAAAATAATCTAAAATATGTGTATGTGTTCGTCCTGGTGTTAGTTTGTGATTATATAAACCGGTGTTAAGAAAATGTGCGTTAAATAAGTTACACAAATTAATTATATAACAATTTCCACTGCTCGCAGGTTTAACAAACATCACTGTATGAACACACACACACAATTAGGATCCAATTAGATTCACGGCTTTTAAAAGCCACTCCATAATTTAACGCAATATCATTGTGTTTATTGGACACACCATTTTCTATAGACTCAACAAAATAAACACAACCAAATGCTTTAATTTGGTTATGTTCATCACAATATGCTTCAGTCAATGCATTGTTTAGTTATATTAGTCACAAGATATTTCAATCTGTGCATTATTTGGTATTGTTCATCATAAGATGTTTAAATCGGTGCATTGTTTGGTTATATTAGTAACAAGATATTTAAATCTGTCCATTGTTTGGTTATGTCCATCACAAGATGTTTAAATCGTGCATTGTTTGGTTATATTAGTAAAAATATTTTAATTGTCGCATTGTTTGGTTATGTCCGTCACAATATGTTTAAATCGGTGCATTGTTTGGTTATATTAGCCACAAGAATGTTAAAATGGTGCATTGTTTGGTATGTTCGTCACAAGATGTTTAAATCGGTGCATTGTTTGGTTATATTAGCCACAAGATGTTTCAATCTGTGCATTATTTGGTATTGTTCATCACAAGATGTTTAAATCGGTGCATTGTTTGGTTATATTAGTACAAGATATTTAATCTGTCCATTGTTTGGTTATTCATCACAAATGTTTAAATCGTGCATTGTTTGTTATTTATCACAAGATTTCACAGTGCTTGTTTGTGTTAGAGTTCCGTACAATAAATGTTTAATCGTGCATTGTTTGGTAGATAGCTCAAGGAGATGTTCTCAATCAGTGCTTGTGTTGTGCGTAAGTTCATCACAAGATGTTTAAATCGGTGCATTGTTTGGTTATATTAGTAACAAGATGTTTAAATCTGTCCATTGTTTGGTTATGTCCATCACAAGATGTTTAAATCGGTGCATTGTTTGGTTATATTAGCCACAAGATGTTTCAATCAGTGCATTGTTTGGTTATGTTCGTCACAAGATGTTTCAATCAGTGCATTGTTTAGCTATGTTCATCACAAGATAAGGTGCTTTGTTTGATGATTTAGGAGGTGTCAATCTTAACAATTAATGTTTCCGACATATTGGATATTTGTCATTGCCTAGGGAGTAGCGGAACTAGAGCTTCAAGGAGCATGTACTCACTCGTGTGTGTGTATGTGCGAGAGAGGAAATGAAAGTGAGAAACTCTTTCAGTCCCAACAGAGTCTCCAACCAATGACGGACAAATCCTTGAACGTTGACAACTCATTGAGGGATAAGAAAGTACCCAAACACTAAAGGGCAAGTCTACAATCCTTACTAACCTCCTTGAAAACACGGCGAACATTTTTCTGCAAAATTCAGAACCTATATTTCTTTACTTTGGTTGTAGCTGATTTTAATTTCCACTTTAAATCAAGCTCTTATATCAATAAAAGACTTACAAACTAGCTTAGCCTAGGATATAAAAAAAAAATGAGCGTAAGGTGGAACGGAGGCCACCTCGAGTTAAGGTCTTCATCTGAGCAGTTTAAATTTCCATCTTGTAGTCATTTTTTGACATGTAACATAAGAAGTGTTTCATTTACCTGATAGGGCTACTAATAATGTTACTATTTATTTGGTAAGGAGTAATATTAATTGATAGTAATGTTATATCTTCTTTTTTATTCCATTCTCTTATTTTATATACTTTTCTTCTATGACGACGACATGTTTCGGTGATTTTCCATCATCTTCAAGTATTAAAGATGATTGATTTTACTTCATACTATTGGAAAGTTAGTGAAAATTTTATCTACTGAGGTGATCAACAATATGTATAAAGTTTAATCAATCATCTTTAATACAAATAAGACTTGAAGATCGTGAAAATTACCGAAACATGTTGTCGTCATAGAAGAAAAGTAGTATATAAAATAAGGAGAAGGGAATAAAAAAGAAGATACAACATTACTATCAATTAATAGTGCCACATTGTTAATTGTTAGAAGAGCAACATTATCTGAAGATCTACATCTTGGCACTGGCATCATTTCGTTTTTACAACAATGCGATATTCCATTAGTCTATCTCTCGAGATGTGTTACCTTCATAAGATAGGTGTTATCAGTGGGCTGAGACGACCAACAATGTCTAAGATGTTTGGTAAATGTGTTAGGCCCCTGAGGCGTGTTCAACTTTTGGCGATGTTTTCAAATTGCTCTCTCCCGCCGCGCCAGTGAAACCACTGTCCACAAACTGTTACAATCTAGCGCCATCGAGCACGCCATCCAGAGACCGGAGTGAGAAAGCCCGTTGCTAGGCAGCGTTGCTATGGACGCAACATTCCTCCTACCAAACAGTGTGTCAACGGGAGGCAGGGGAACTAACTTAATAGAGCAAAACAATAGACAAGGGTTGATCGAGATAAATAATACCCGGTACTTGTTTCATCACTGGATGAGCAGTTCTCCACCTTTGCTGTGTAGTCACTAGTAATCACGTGACGATCTCAAGATTTGTCTCTTCGGCGTTGTCCGCTCGGCACGACATTAAATAACTTCAGCTCAGTGCGTATGCGCCTAAAAAGCGAGATACAAGCAGATATCAACGTATACTGTTGTGAGATGATTTGAAATAACTCGTAAAAGAAACTGTGTGTGTAGTTCTCGTTTTGTGTTCATTGTTTTACTTCACAAAACAATAATTATAAACCATCCATCATGGAAATAATATACAATATCTGTCTGGGTCAACGTCAGCGTGTGAATTGCTGCGCATTCTGCTCTCAGTCTTCAGAGAACGTGTGAACCAAGCCTCAGTCACACGGCGGGACTCGATCGTTATTGGACCAGTTCATGACCAGGTTCGAGCACATGAAGACCTTGGCTTGACCGGCCCTGAACACATTCAGGGACCTCGTCGATTGGCCTCTGTCGTCTGTGTTTCGTTATGTTTCTATTGAAGGTGTACTTTCTAACTAGC
Organism: Timema podura; assembly: GCA_033556935.1. Lineage (NCBI taxonomy): Eukaryota > Metazoa > Arthropoda > Insecta > Phasmatodea > Timematidae > Timema > Timema podura. The sequence goes on from JAVRXN010000011.1 coordinate 88,717,697, forward strand.
CGCGCTCGTCTTACAAGCTGACTGGATCTATCACAGCGACACTAGCACCAGGAATAATGAGATAAGGTTATACAAACAAACCTACTGAGATATTCTAAGAAGCAGATTGAATGTGACCCGGGGTCCTCTAGACTTGTGGTCTGTGGCCGGTGAGCAGTACTTGTCTAGACTGTACTTGTCTAGACTGTACTTGTGAATTGTTCTCATCACTCACTAGAACACTCATTGGTCACGTATCAACGAATACACGCTCCAATTTTTCTAGAAAGGGCCTTTTAAAAAAATAAACTTTTTTTGCGGCTAAAATTGACGATGTTTTAACACATTGTCATTATTATTTGATAATAATATGTATACAAAAAATACAGCTGCAAATCGAGCGTGGATCTTGTAGCTTTTCCAGACGTCTGATAAAAAGTCCTTCCTACGAAAATTTGACTCTGCCTTAGTTTACAACAGCTAGCAGAAGTACCCGGCGTTGCCATGGCAACACTTTTCTTGGCTTCAAACGGACAGGAAAAAAAAAACATTATTATTTTTTCCGACTAGGTTTTTAATTAATTTAAAAGAATTTGATCCAAATTTTAAAATTCTGGTGAAAATATTCGTTCACAAGGGCTACTAATTTTTAAATGTCAACCCTATGTGTAAGGTAGCTATTATTACACAACGCTCATGTCAGACAAACAAACAAATTTTTCATTTTACTAATACAAATATTGAGATAATTGGTTCAGTCATTCCGACAACGGCTGTAGAAAATATTTCACTCTTAAGAAAATAAAACAAACACATTATTTACTTTATTGCAAAATTTTTATAAATGGACAATATACGGCACCAAAGATTTAAGAGTCATACATTCCTGTCTTCCGTTTACCTGCCAGCCACTGAGACATATCTGAATCCAGCTTGACTTCGCAACTTAGATCGAGAGTAACTTATAAACTTGCGCTGACGTAAAGACACATATCGTAAGGAAATATAAAGTTATCTTTGAAAGACTGATTTCAAGGCGGGAAACCGAGCTTATTCGTACAATACTGTTGAGTTAGCTACAGTTTAAATAAAGACATACCAGCATTTATCTAACCATGGTACATTTATTTATAAACAAGCCGATAAAATAGTATACAACTGAGTAATGAACCTTGGTATAGTAACTATCTAAATTCAGACCCCCTGAGAGGAAAGGGGGGGGGGGGCAAAATCCTAGGGGTCCAGGCACCAGAGGGGCCGAGCTCGGCTTAAAGACTTTTTTCTTCTCATTTTGTACGAAAATATAAACATTTTAGTGAAATGGAAGAAAAGTGTAATACAATACGAAATTCAAATTAAGTACACTAATTACCACTATTTAAACTTGAGTGGATGAGCCATAAACAAGATTAAAGGTTACTCCGTTAAGGCTATTGAAATGTTGGTGACGTAACGGAAGAAGTCAAGTATATTAAAGTGATACACAAGATAAAACATTTCTAAATCCACTCTGCAGTCCCTAAGACTGCTCAACGAAATAAAAGAACTCAATTTTGAAGATTTATTTCCGAATGTCTACAATGCTTTGCGTACAATCTACACACTAACAGTTTCTATTGCTCAAGCAGAACGATCTTCTATTGTGCTTAGCAGAATACTGAACTGCTTGAGATCAACAATGAGTCAACAAAGACTAACTGCTCTGGAGACACTATCCATTGAATCAAGACTTGCACTGACATTGAATTTTGACTCCATCATTCAAATGTTCGCTGAAAGAAAAGTTCGAAAGGCGAATTTTAAACGACTCAGTTATATTCTAGCTAAGTTGTTAAGTCTTAACTAAATTGTTATATTTTAAAAAAAGCACATGAGAAATAAAACATACATATAAAGGAATCAAAAGGTAAGCCTTTTATTTAAAGTTCTTCCCGGACCACTTTGCAATTTAAAATATGTGTTGCAAATGTGTGTGTGTTCGTTGTATTTGTGAAAAATTATCGTGCATAATTGGATGGTAAACTAAGTTGTCTTGGAATAAACTTCTGGAATAATTTTCTTAAAATTGTTGTTAAAAATTATGTACGTACTAGTTTTGCTATTTACATAACAATATAATCTCTGAAAGCGCACAGTCTTTGAGGTTTTTTTTTTTTTTTTAAAAGGATCTGAGGGGTCTGAAAAGTTGCGCATTAAATTAATGACAAAATTATTAACTCCTGGACCCTTAGTGGCTCTCGATGGCACTGTCTAAATTAGCACTGATTATGAGATAAAAAAACCCACAAGCCTGACTATTAAAATCTAGATGACGCTATTCCTCGCAGAACAAATCACACGCTCATGCGCCACTATAGAACATGGTCATTGATGGGTCAACATCTACATATGTCTCTCTATTATTACAGAATTAAATAATTCAACAAATACAACCTCTATGGAATGGAGGAAATGGATGTGTCGATTGGTCTATACTTTGTACAGTCCAACCCCATCGTTCATACATTAAATACAACCTCTATGGAATGGAGGAAATGGATGTGTCGATTGGTCTATACTTTGTAAAGTCCAACCCCATCGTTCATACATTCAATACAACCTCTATGGAATGGAGGAAATTGATGTGTCGATTGGTCTATACTTTGTAAAGTCCAACCCCATCGTTCATACATTCAATACAACCTCTATGAAATGGGGGAAATGGATGTGTCAATTGGTCTATACTTTGTACAGTCCAACCCCATCGTTCATACATTCAATACAACCTCTATGAAATGGAGGAAATGGATGTGTCGATTGGTCTATACTTTGTACAGTCCAACCCCATCGTTCATACATTCAATACAACCTCTATGGAATGGAGGAAATGGATGTGTCGATTGGTCTATACTTTGTACAGTCCAACCCCATCGTTCATACATTCAATACAACCTCTATGGAATGGAGGAAATGGATGTGTCGATTGGTCTATACTTTGTACAGTCCAACCCCATCGTTCATACATTCAATACAACCTCTATGGAATGGAGGAAATGGATGTGTCGATTGGTCTATACTTTGTACAGTCCAACCCCATCGTTCATACATTCAATACAACTTCTATGGAATGGAGGAAATGGATGTGTCAATTGGTCTATACTTTGTACAGTCCAACCCCATCGTTCATACATTCAATACAACCTCTATGAAATGGAGGAAATGGATGTGTCAATTGGTCTATACTTTGTACAGTCCAAACCCATCGTTCATACATTCAATACAACCTCTATGAAATGGAGGAAATGGATGTGTCAATTGGTCTATACTTTGTACAGTCCAAACCCATCGTTCATACATTCAATACAACCTCTATGAAATGGAGGAAATGGATGTGTCAATTGGTCTATACTTTGTACAGTCCAAACCCATCGTTCATACATTCAATACAACCTCTATGGAATGGAGGAAATGGCTGTGTTACTCTGGCTGGATCCTTGATAGTAACTCTTAACCTCAAACCGCACCAGTAGTGTGAAGATGGCTGAACGTTGATCCTAAAGCCCGTATCACACGACACTAGCTCGTACTTGAAATCCAGTGTGCTAGCTAGCGCTAGCTAGCACGTCATCATCTAGCGTCGTGTGAATCAGAAAAAGTATACTGGTTCTGCCACTTGGTACTGGCTACCATACTAGTTTTGAGGATAGAACAGGTGCTATTTTCGTACTAGTTCTGACACTAGTCTGTGTCATTCGACCAATCAAAGCGCGCTGAGACTTTGTGAGTTTGTGTGGCGAAATAATAGAAATGGCGCCGACATGGTCATCGGATGTTATTTTGTTGTTGACAGAAAATTATTCTAAATATCCTTGTTTATATAATACCAAATTTCCACAATATGACAATATATTAAATATATATTTAATTAAAAACATGTCATCTAAAAATGACAAACTGTGTTCCAGACCCAAATTTAATCTAAATAAACTTGATAGCATGCCAACTTGGGTGGTTGCTTTTTTAGAATATAAAGTGTGCGTAGGCCTAAAAAAAGAACATGTGTGTGTTAAGGATACTGTACTTGGACACCCATAGTCTTAGGTGCCTCTGACCACATCGTAAATAAATGAATACAAATTTGGGGAAATACTAAACGTTAGAGTCACCCTGAATGTATCCTACCTAACCTCCGAATGTATCATTTTTAGTATCCCGCGATCATTATTTCGTCTTTCCAGCCAGTTCCGTGTCCATATTCTTTTCCTACGCTCCCTCTCATAATTTTCAATATCATTATTAATAATTAATTCAGCTGCTTCAACCAAAATTAATAGTTGATGTTCCATAAATATTTGCACTAGAACCTAGTACCAAACTAGCAGCGTGTGAATGCTCTAGTCCCGTTTCTATTGTACTAGCTAGTATACAGATATCTAGGCGCTAGCTAGCACACTTGATTTCTAGTACAAGCAAGTATCGTGTGATAGTAGCTTAAGCCAGAGATTGCTAAACGAGTCAGTTGCCCCAAGATGCAACCGTGCTTGGGGGCGTACTAAATGGCGGTGTGGCAACAATGTGAGTGTTAGCGACAGTTGCAGAGGCGCGCTCTGTCGTGACAGCCAATTATTACTCCACTTAACAAAATAAACGTGACGCCTGCGATATAATAATTTAACTTTCTTTCGGCACGATATAGAGAGACGTTTTATTTCTAAACAAGATTTTAGTTTTCAATGTATGATTACAAAACCAGTCAAAATAAACACTCGAATAATGTATCAAAATACGAAAACAAAAGTAACACATTACAGTGTTGAAGAAGATAACTTTCTTTTTTGATTGAATACGTTTCTACAAACCATCACATTATGCATGCAGGTTGAATTAATGAGAAGTTATACTATTTTAGAACGCTAATGTCATACTTAGATTCTAGTCTACTCTTTTTTTTTAATAGGACAGTGATTTTACCATGAAAGTTAAGTCAAGAGCATAAATAATCCAATAGTCGATGAAGTAAGAACCAAGATTTGTTTATTACAAGGTAGGGACAAGGGGCATCCATAAATTAGATAGATGTTTAGTAGCCAATAGTCAATACAAATTTAGACTCTTACTTTTCTTTTTCCTTAATGTCACAGGAGCCCCAGAACGCAACAGCTGATAAAATATTTGACACGGAAACAGAATACTAGAAAGATGATTATTAAAAGCGAACTAATTAAGGCTAAATATTGATGTTACTTTTATTTTTTATTTAACATAACAAAGAACAATTTAATTTTATGCTAACAAAAAAAGTGATTCATACAGAGATATTAAATTAATATGCAATTATATGTTATCATGGAGCGAAATGATCAGACATAGTAACATTAATACACTTGTATATTATAACGAAGGGTCAAAAACGAGATAAATAACATCACAACACTTCGAATTTAAAAAAATGTAACGGCGATAATTTGTTGGTAAGTTTGTTCGGAGGCAATCAACGGCGTAGAGTGTTGATCTTTCAACCGGGGAACGGGTGGGTGTGGGAGGCACCACATTAAAACATGTTTGGATATATTACATTTAATGTGATCTTGATGTGAGTTTGACATAGTTTGAATATAACTCTAACACATGATTGTTATCAGATAAACGGCCTTGAGGTATAGTGGTCGAAGCCCCTGGCTGCTGACCTAGAAGTCCCGGGCTCGATTTCAGGCTGGTACCAGGGTATTTTTATCAAAAGGGGAATAATTCCCACGGTCACCAGGGTTTGGCTAATTGGGGCTTAAGTCTGGTTAGAGATATTCACTAACCGGCGTCGGTGGCCACATGGTCTTACACGTTACTCTCGCATTAGACTAGACTGTCGATGACGAGATCAAGGTTCGAATCTCAGTCGGATGCACTGAGTTTTTTTCCAAAATGGGTTTATACCCTCCCTCCACGAAAATTCGGGTACACTTCCTAAAAATATAACCTTTCTGATCCATAAAACCAGTAGCGTAATTAGTATATAAACGTATAACCCGAAAGGGCAGTAAGACGCGGTGCAGAACAAATATTCGTTGGCTCTCCCCCCCCCCCCCCCCCCCCGGTTATATTATCTTTAATCATTCCCTCATCTCGTTTCATCTCATCTCATCTCATCTCATCAGGACATGGAAAGAGCCTCCACGAAAAGGATGTACGATTAGTACATTCGGGCGTCCCCTGGGAAACGGTACATTAGTACTGGCTATTGGCTAATCTTTCCTCAAGCTGAACTTCAGATTGATGTAACGCAGACACGCATTATTATTATTATTATCACTATCATCATCATAATCAAATGACCCACTGCTATGTAACCATTGATTTTTTTTTTTTTTTTTTTTTTTCAAACAAGACACACCAATACAGTTTGGCGCAACCTTTCATAACCTACTAGTAAAGCTTCTCAACCTTTCAAATGTTTCAAAGTTGAATCTGTAGATTTGTTTAAAGTGAGAGAAGTGACTGGTAAGTAAGCCTACTACATAAGCTACCAACTTACAGTCCACTTACCATCTACATGCATGTTCCACCTTTAAATTGAACACTTTCCCGTGAGTTCGTCACCGTGAACGGTCTATTAGATTATGCAAGGCATTTACTACTCAGGCTTGTTCGCTATGCTTCAATATCCTTACAATTAATAGACTTTTGGAAGGAAAAAAAAAATCATTGCAAAAATTGATTGAAAGTAACTAATGTAAACCCTTGAAGATATATCTATTTTATTTGCTTCGTAAACCTATATAGTAAGGTGACCAATTTTTTTACAATGAAAAGGAGGACAAAAAAATTTAAGAAAAAAGTACAACATAAATAAATGAAACATTTTATTAATTCAAACAGAAATACACTAATTATGCTTACATCCCTTTTAATTATTTAACTAAACGAGTATTTTTCCATTGAATGAATATTTTTTGTCAATATATCATTTTCTAACAATATGCCCTGAGCATGCGTTTCATAATCGCGTCTTTCCGAACTGTGCCGTCACATGACGCGTAACATTTCGGCGCGGCATCTCTGAATACAGAGATTAACAGATTAGTTTTAAAATATCAAAAAGGAGGACAGATAGGAGGACACTTTTCGGGGAAGGACAGAACCTACAAAAGAAGGACTGTCCTCCCTAAAGGAGGACGATTGGTCACCTTATATATAGTTAATAAAGAGCGTTATCAAAAGCTAAGCTTCTAATAAAATACTTCACCAACTATTTTGGATTTTCCATGAATTATAGAAATAACAATAATTAATATTAATATAAAGGTTGTGTTCTTTGTTTCGTGTTTGTGGCAACAGGGGATACTATAGTGCATGAGATAATAAATTAAAAAGTATTATATTCACACGTGTAGTGTCTTATTTCTAGCCACTATAAATAGTTATAGAATTTGTTATAGCTTAGAAAACAAAAATTAGTTGTAATTTTTTTTTGTAAACGCAAGCACATGAATACATATTGTATTGACGTCATCAACCTAACTGCCTTCATCTCGTCCGGTTCGTTATCTTTATTTATGAAGTGAAGGCAACCTTTTATAAGATCTCGTCTTAAATAATTTTTAAGTGAACTACAGACGCCGCTTCCACCCACCCACCCACCCACACACACACACACACACACACACACACACACAACACACACACACACACACACCACACACACACACACACACACACACACACACACACACAAAGAAAGTATTTTCATAATTTCATATTTCATTAATGTCAAAACGCTTAAAAGAAAAACATAAATAAAAACATATAGTTTGTTATGAAAATTTGACTGATAATAATTTACAGCTGCTCGATATTTGGGCTTGCAGCTCATATGGTTTGGCATATAGATATATATGAAAGTAGATGTGGTAGCTTTCCCTGGCTGTCGGATAGGGATATTGGTAAGGAAATCAGAGGGTTCACTTTATAATATACGGCTCTTGCCCTATAACTCCCTGACGCCTCCTGCGTACAAAATTGGAAGCTGTTGAATCCCACGAATGGGAAGAGCTCTACTCATCCAAACAACGCTCATTTGTGTGTTCAGAGCGGGAGTAGTTCCACGACCTCCTAATAGGTCGCGAGACGGGTGTTACGTAAACCAAGTCATCAGCGTACGTTTATGGGTCTTGCCCGCGTAACAATCTTTTGATTTACACTTTCTCCATACTTCCCACTCCACCATCTCTTTACTCGTCACAGAAGACCCGCAACTGGAATCATTCACGAGTCAAGGTCAAATAATGTCCACAAGAGATTGTCGAGTCCAGCCATAAGCCATGGTACAAATATACATGGTATGAGAAAGCCGTGTAATTTACTAGCATCAGGATCTCACTTAACTGACGTCAGCAAGGACTCTTTTTTCGCGTGTATTCGAAACTTTGCGACTACCAGAAATGATTAAACAAAGCTACTGCCCAAAAATATGAACAAAAAACTTGCAATGGATGCGCATGACTAGATAAAATATGCACTTTATTAAATTATATTATTATTATTAATATTACCGCATCTTACTACCCGTTCGGGTTATACGCACTTACGCTAATGTGTAATGGTAGGGTGATTGTGAGATGAGATGGAGGACCTACAGATTAACGTGGGATCCGAACCACGGTGGAGGCCTGGCATTCCTCACATTCACAAGCTATGATTAATACACGTCTTGTCAGAGGTGAAGGAAGGGTTTGGCAATTAGATAAATCTGTGCCAGGACCGAGGATTGAACCCCGGACCCCAGCACAGAAGTCTGACACCTTACGCCTAGACCACCAGGTTACCTATATAAAATTAGTAGAAATGAGAAAAAAAAAAAGTATAAGATTCTATAAAAAAAAAGTCTTTAACAACTTAGCTCTTGCATTCTGATTAAATATAAACATGTTTTTTCAAATATCTGCTTCAGAAGTAATAGCTATGAGCTATCCCCTCCCAACGCAATCCTCTTCACCTCCTTAAATACTGTAAGGCTTTATTTAATGATTTTTGACCCTCCCCCTACGTAAGAGATCGTAAGATTATCTGTCCCTATCACCCTTCGCCTCTAATTTACGTAAAGTTTTACAGTTTAATTGAGTAAATTATATTATTTTAATCGTTTAGTCATTTTTAGACATAAGAATTTGTAATAAAGCAAGTGATATTAAATTTTAAGAATGCTTTAGTTGTAGTAGAATTATGTGTAACACATCATAAGTAAATGCAATATAAATTAAATTTTGTAATTAATAAATTAATTTTCTGACTTTTTTTTTTTAGATTTTGTTTCCTCATAAACATTGATCAAAAAAACCTTTACCTAAGATAGATTCTGAACCCCTTAGGCCTCTTAGCCTTATTTAAGTTCATTGGTTGATACCAAGCTCTTTAGTTTGGTCAAGGAAATATTGTTACCAAACAACACTCGTAACCAGAAGCGATACCAAGCGCGCGAAAACGCTCTGGTTATGAACACCGATACCAGGTCAACCGTGAAAACACGCTTATTGTAATACTTTCATTCAAAGCTACCCCAGGTTGAGGTGATTGATTCGTCATGAGAATAGGGATAGTTTCTGGGTGCTCATATATACAGACTCTTGACCGTGTTTTATATCACTTTACTTCCAAGTCAAAACTTATTTATACGTGTTTATTTTTTACCAGCTTCGTCCCAAATCTTCTGTTAAATGACTACTTTCTCCCTTCAACGCCTTGCCAATGTCGAGCTACAGGAGAAAACTCCAAATTAACGAACCAATTCATAAGTTGGATTCACCGCTCTACATGTGAAGGCATGTGTGAGATTGCGCAAGGTTTCCGATAACGGGCTTCAAGGTCGAAAGAAATATTGAAGATTTGGAAATGCTCATACCGAACGGGAGGAGAGAGTGGCTATGAAAATAGCGTCCACTCCACTTACAAAGTCCTACAAGCAGGTCCTATTTGACTATCTAGCAACATGTTTTCATGCTTTAGCGAAAATAGTTTCTCAATGTGTAGCAAGGTCAGCCAACGATTCATTAATTCGTCAAGTGAAAAAAAAGGGTTCTTTTAATATATGGTTCGTATAATGCTAAATTTGTAGGACATTATAAATTACGATTTGTTCCATGATTGTACAAAACCAGCGTGATTTGAAAATTGGACTCCAAAACACTGCACGTTTGATCATGAATTTATTATAATTATTTAAATGGAACCCCAGTAGTTTATTTACTGTCCATTACTGTTAAAAAAAGGTATTAATTTAATAATGAATGTTATAATTATTTAAATGGAACCCCAGTAGTTTATTTACTGTCCGTTACTGTTAAAAAAGGTATTAATTTAATAATGAATGTTATAATTATTTAAATGGAACCCCAGTAGTTTATTTACTGTCCGTTACTGTTAAAAAAGGTATTAATTTAATAATGAATGTTATAATTATTTAAATGGAACCCCAGTAGTTTATTTACTGTCCGTTACTGTTAAAAAAGGTATTAATTTAATAATGAATGTTATAATTATTTAAATGGAACCCCAGTAGTTTATTTACTGTCCGTTACTGTTAAAAAAGGTATTAATTTAATAATGAATGTTATAATTATTTAAATGGAACCCCAGTAGTTTATTTACTGTCCGTTACTGTTAAAAAAGGTATTAATTTAATAATGAATGTTATAATTATTTAAATGGAACCCCAGTAGTTTATTTACTGTCCGTTACTGTTAAAAAACGTATTAATTTAATAATGAATATTATAATTAATTAAATGGAGCCCCAATGATTTATTAACTGTTTGTTACTGTTACAAAAGCTATCAATTTAATGATGAATACTAAGGTAATTTCAATGGAACCCCAGTGGTTTATTTACTGTCCGTTACTTTTACAAAAGCTATTAATTTAATAATAAATATTATAATTATTTAAATGGAACCCCATTGGTTTATTTACTGTCCGTTACTGTTACAAAGGCTATTGATTTAATAATGAATATTATAATTATTTAAATGGAGCCCCAATGATTTATTAACTGTTTGTTACTGTTGCAAAAGCTATCAATTTAATGATGAATACTAAGGTAATTTCAATGGAACCCCAGTGGTTTATTTACTGTCCGTTACTTTTACAAAAGCTATTAATTTAATAATGAATATTATAATTATTTAAATGGAACCCCATTGGTTTATTTACTGTCCGTTACTGTTACAAAAGCTATTAATTTAATAATAAACAATATAGTTATTTCAATGGAATTCAAGTTATTACAAACTCTGATAGTTCCTATGATTTCTTATTGTTGAATTTTGGGGAAGTGGTAATAAATGTTTGTGAATTAACTGATTATATCAGCATACTACTTACAAATTAACTTATTTCTAAAGCAGACGCAGTACTTTGTCCCCTGGACTTTCATTGATCTTGGTGAAAGTGGAAAATTCAATTACACTAGTGATACATTTTTCTGTCACGCCAGGAAGCGAATCCAGGACCATTATCTCAATAGACAGACATATTACCTAATGATATAAGGTACATATCATATTTATCTTTTCATCTAGTGATTCTGAGAAGTATTTATTTGGAGCATGCAAGGTGTTTTGGATCTAAGCATACCGAGAAAAATCTAACATGAAAATTTTTGTTTAATGATTCCAAGTTTCATCTATAAAATATAGGGTTAGAATACTTAGGATTTATATAGGAAGATAGATAGCTATTTAATCAATTTTTTTGATCATCATATTCTTTATTGGTCTTGTTAATCTTGAAAAGAATTTGTAATCAACAAAATACACAGGAAAAGTAACAATAGTCATATTCTTAATGGCTAGATTTACATTTTAACTATAACAAGTAGTGTATCTCTTATATATATTATAAAATAATAGTTGAACTCCAGAATATGAAAGCAGTCCTTGTTATTATTACGTTGCACACAATTGTAAAATTTCTTTGTGGGGTTGAGAGACAAAGTTTGAAAGACTCGTCTGCAGGCAAACACTATTTTTTTAGTATCAAATGGTTTATTAAATATTTGGCTAAAATATACAACCAATATCTATCTAATTGTTTTGTATCACTGCCAAATTAATAAAAATTTTCCAATTAAAGTTGAAATTAATATTATAAATGTATATCCATAAATTAGAAAATAAGGAAATTAAATAGTTTTATTTAACAATAATTATTTTGTAGTCATGATAGAATTTTGAAAATGCGATTTTCTTTCATTAAAACAATGTAAATTAGCTGTCAGTTACACTAAAGACGCAGCTGATCCAAAATCTCACATTACACTTTCACAGTAGTTTTAATAGTAATGGTAAACTTGACTTAAGACTCAAACATATCAACACAGAGCAGTGAGTTAATACATGCTTTCACTTTATTTTAAATAATAATAATAATATATAGATTTAAAGAACTACCCTTGACCACTTTCTTCTGTAAATTCCCTTACTTCAAGAGATTGCCATTACCTTTTGGTCCAGTGCCAGCAGTGTTAAGTGTGAACTGTGTTCTCATTTTAATTGTTAAAGCCATATTGTGTTTGTTCCTTTAAAATGTTTCTATCCATCTTTCCTATACTTACTCCAAATTTAACAAAATTAAATATTACTAACTTCTTTCTTCAAAAAGCCCTCGATATGAGTTGTCTTGTAACTTCACTGCCAGCCTCCGTGTATGAACAAATGACTAGCACGTTAACCCCCTTGTGGGGTCATGAATGTGTACACGATACTTGGCTCTTTGTCCCTGTTTAACAGTGTCCTGTGCTTCTGCTTTGTGTTTGCTAATAGCCCTTGTACAACGCAGAATGTGCGAGTCTTTCATCATTCACCATAGCTCTGCCTCGAGTAATCTCCTGGTCTCTGTATAACGCAGGTTGGGTGAACCTTTTATCATTCACCATAGCTTTGCCTCGAGTCATCTCCTGGTCTCTGTATAGAGCAGGTTGGGTGAACCTTTCATCATTCACCATAGCTCTGCCCCGAGTCATCTCCTGGTCTCTGTATAGCGCAGAATGTGCGAGTCTTTCATCATTCACCATAGCTCTGCCCTGAGTCCTCTCATGGTCTCTGTATAGAGCAGGTTGAGTGAGTCTTTCATCATTCACCATAGCTCTGCCTCGAGTAATCTCCTGGTCTCTGTATAACGCAGGTTGGGTAAACCTTTTATCATTCACCATAGCTTTGCCTCGAGTCATCTCCTGGTCTCTGTATAGAGCAGGTTGGGTGAACCTTTCATCATTCACCATAGCTCTGCCCCGAGTCATCTCCTGGTCTCTGTATAGTGCAGAATGTGCGAGTCTTTCATCATTCACCATAGCTCTGCCTCGAATCATCTCCTGGTCTCTGTATAGCGCAGGTTGGGTGAACCTTTCATCATTCACCATAGCTCTGCCCCGAGTCATCTCCTGGTCTCTGTATAGCGCAGAATGTGCGAGTCTTTCATCATTCACCATAGCTCTGCCTCGAGTCATCTCCTGGTCTCTGTATAGCGCAGGTTGGGTGAGTCTTTCATCATTCACCATAGCTCTGCCTTGAGTCATCTCCTGGCCTCTGTATAGCACAGGTTGGGTGAACCTTTCATCATTCACCATAGCTCTGCCCCGAGTCATCTCCTGGTCTCTGTATAGCGCAGAATGTGCGAGTCTTTCATCATTCACCATAGCTCTGCCTCGAGTCATCTCCTGGCCTCTGTATAGCGCAGGTTGGGTGAACCTTTCATCATTCACCATAGCTCTGCCTCGAGTCATCTCCTGAAACTTACGTTCTTCTTTCTTGAGGCCCTCCAGTTTAAATTGTAGCGAGTCCAACTCTTGGAGTCTTGGCCAAACACTAGAAGAGCCAAATTCTAAACTCTTGTGTCCTGACACGCTACGCAGACTATCGGACCTTGAGGGCAATAATTCTCTTCCTGCAATAGCAGATTTCCCGCTCTGATAGACCGCTCTTTCGTCTTTTGAAAAGTCGCTTGACCATACTCTCTGTTCTTGCTGTACCAAAGGACCTTCCCCTCTGTTTCTATCAGTGGGCCATGCTCTCGGCGAACTCACATCGCTTAGGCACTTATCGATAACACGCTTGTTCCTCGTTAGAGTGTCTGAGAGACCAGCGCTGTGTCCAAATGTAATTTCTCTACTCGAGTATGTGCCGGTCGTAGATTCAAGCTGTGGAATATTGCCTCTCCCATTGTATTCATAATCTGGTTGCCATAGCTCCTGCATAGAACCCCCATAATTAATTGAGTCCTTGATGTACCCTTGTGGGTCTTGACGCCTACGCTTAAAGCCCTCTTGTGGCACCAGCTGTTCCTCACAATAGCTTCGCTTCAGCCCCCCAGCAGACCAGTCGTTCGAGTAATCAAATCTGTCAGTAGCTGCCGAGTCGCGCCATTCAAAATCAATCTTGTAGCCTATGCGGTAATCCTCGACTTTTTGACTCGCACTTTTTACAGTGGAGGACGAACTGTCGGCTTTTGCACTTCTCGTCTGCCTGCCGCTGTTTTGACCAGTAAACAAGTCCCTTTTACTTTTAAATAAAGCCAAACGAGCTTTTGATCTAGCACTTCTTTTCTTGGAAAATGTCTTCTTTTTTTTATGGGCCACAATGTTATTAGAACCTTTCTGAATAAGTTTGAGGTTTGATGAGGCAGGATCATCAGTCCTTCGGGGAACACCAATGCTATTAGAATCTTTCTGAATAAGTTTGAGGTTCGACGAGGCAGGATCATCAGTCCTTCGGGGAACACCAATGCTATTAGAATCTTTCTGAATAAGTTTGAGGTTCGACAAGGCAGGATCATCAGTCCTTCGGGGAACACCAATGCTATTAGAACCTTTCTGAATAAGTTTGAGGTTCGACGAGGCAGGATCATCAGTCCTTCGGGGAACACCAATGCTATTAGAACCTTTCTGAATAAGTTTGAGGTTTGATGAGGCAGGATCATCAGTCCTTCGGGGAACACCAATGTTATTAGAACCTTTCTGAATAAGTTTGAGGTTCGACGAGGCAGGATCATCAGTCCTTCGGGGAACACCAATGCTATTAGAACCTTTCTGAATAAGTTTGAGGTTCGACGAGGCAGGATCATCAGTCCTTCGGGGAACACCAATGTTATTAGAACCTTTCTGAATAAGTTTGAGGTTTGATGAGGCAGGATCATCAGTCCTTCGGGGAACACCAATGCTATTAGAATCTTTCTGAATAAGTTTGAGGTTCGACGAGGCAGGATCATCAGTCCTTCGGGGAACACCAATGCTATTAGAACCTTTCTGAATAAGTTTGAGGTTCGGTGAGGCAAAGCCACGGAACTCCTTATTGGCCACTAGCCGGCCTTGCAGCGACATTTTACGGACACACAACACCGCAAACTGCGTGAAGATCAAGCAAGGGAGCAGGTCAACCGGGACCACCTTGACCGGGACAAGTGGGTTGGACGGCACCGAGCCACTCTCGAATGGCTTGAGAAGATGCTCCAGTTCCATGAAGTTCCCATGGGATTGTCGAAAGGCGTACACCACCTTCTCCAACACTGAGCTCCTTACCTCCTTTGCCCGGTCTGTGATAAACAACAACCAAGGGGAATATTAGAGGTAGAATGGGGGGGGGGGGGGGGGGGGGGGGTATTGTTTCACACATTTCTGTTGGGGTTGAACCATCAATAAGTAGAAACCTGGATTTTTGGTAAATAAAATGATTGTATTTTGCTAAATAAAAAGTTTTATTTCGGTATTAACACTTCCTCTAAATTCAACCTTAGGCTACTAATCACTAACACACTAGTATAATTAGTACATAGGCGTACAACCCGAATGGGCAGTAAGACACTGTGCTAAAAAAGAACAAATATCTATGTAAATAAAAATTACAAAAACTCGATGTTTTCATTCAAACTCGACTCGAAGTGAAAAATT
Organism: Timema podura; assembly: GCA_033556935.1. Lineage (NCBI taxonomy): Eukaryota > Metazoa > Arthropoda > Insecta > Phasmatodea > Timematidae > Timema > Timema podura. Next base: position 88,733,582 of record JAVRXN010000011.1, read on the forward strand.
GCCGACTTACACACCTAAAGAACTCACCTTTGATCAGGGCATTTCCTAATGTGGAGGCGTTCAGAATAACACCGTACACAGCGCGGAACGCCCTCAGGTCAGGACCTAGCCCCTCCAAGGAATCTTGGAACGCCTTGCAAGTCCTGTCGCTTGTCTCGACCAGAACGCAGTTCTTGATGTTGTTGAGTTGCAAGTCCTCAAGAATGCGAGACATCGGCGAGAAATCGATCATAAACACTCGACCACAGAACTGGAACAAGACAGACAGAGCTTCCGTTTGGGGGGTGTCAAGTTCATGATCTAAATTTGAAGAAAAGGTTAGCCAAATAACATGAAATATTTCTTTAGCCAAATTTATATTCAAATATTTTAAAAATTATAGATGTTTAATGTGGGAAAAATATTAAAGTAAAAGGTGTATAGAGAAAAAAAAGAGAGAGAGAGAGAAAGCAAAAGTTGATCAGAGGAACGATGGATGGTAACAGGACTGTTGATAAGTTTAGAGCTCGATCAGGGTCAAAAATAGCTCACACACTCTGTCTACAGAAAGAGATGGGAGGAGTAGCAAGTGTGTGAGTGAGAGAAGAAGAATGAACACAAATAAGGGAGGAAGAACAGTGGAAGGAAAGATGGAGGTGGAAGCATTTTACTAAACCGACCCGACCACAGGTCATCGCGTGTTACTACCTGTTCAGGTGATACACATGTATACATAGTTACTCTAACGGGGTAGGAATGAGGAGGGAAGCATTTTAGAGGTAATCTAACCGCATTTGTGTGTAAGGAGAGTGGAAAAAACCACCCTCAGTAGACCCGACTGAGATTCAAATCCCCAATCTCCCCATCATCAGCAGACCAGTCTAACATGAGAGTGACAGCTTAGACCATTTGGCCACTGAAGCGGTTTGGAAACTGCCGCTGATGATGATGATGATGATGTATATTTTAAACAGGAGGCTGTTAGACACATCACCTTGGCCAGGTGCATGCCTAAAATCCCGCTCGCGTGGCCAAAGACGACAACGGCCACATCTTGGGGCCTGTCTAGCAGATCTAGGAGCTCCACCACGGTGTTACACATGAGGATGACACCCGGGGGTTGGCCCCACATCTCCGTGTCGGGGTACACTCTTGATTGGAGGTCTCCATACTGCTCCACCAGGTGGTCGCTGCCGTACAACACGTAGTGGCTTTGGGATTCAGTGCTACCAAAACATATATGATATAATCAATCCTGAGGGAAAGTTTTAACGGTTAAGAACACAATCCAAGGACATAATCTAACAAACTATGAAGGAAAATCAACCATTAATGCATGTCATTCTATTTTTGGGAAGCTACTAAAACGTTTTTGGTTGCCGTACGTGAGAACTATTCAACATATGGTCTATGTATAGCACGACCCTCTGGCTTGAGATTACGGAGACCACCTGGGACAGAAACATTTATTAGGTTGCCTTCCTTCCCTTATCACTTAGGCCTCCAGTCCATGGAGATACTCAATAAGACTCATAAGTGATGCAAGTAGAATCTAAATTACCAACCAGTAGCTTGCACGTCACAACTAATGTATTTCAATGGTGGTTCACTGACTATTTGCCTACTGGTTTATGATGCGGCTGTGAAAAGTCACTGAAAACGCATCGTGTTAATCGCCGGGCTACCTTGGTTACAGTTCACAGTTCACACTTTACACTGCTGCCACTGTACAAAGAGGTGATGGCTGCCTCTCGAAGAAAATATATCGTTACCACCCAATCCCCCAAACTATGTTTCATTCCATCGGAACTCATCAGGAGGAAGTGTGAAACGTGCAACACAACTTCATCAGGAGGAAGTGTGAAACGTGCAACACAACTTCACCCAGAGGAAGTGTGAAATGTGTAACACAACTTCATCAGGAGGAAGTGTGAAACACGCAACACAACTCCATCAGGAGGGAGTGTGAAATATGCAACACAACTTCATCAGGAGGAAGTGTGAAACACGCAACACAACTTCATCAGGAGGAAGTGTAAAACGTGCAACACAACTTCACCAAGAGGAAGTGTGAAATGTGCAACACAACTTCATCAGGAGGAAGTGTGAAACATGTAACACAACTTCATCAGGAGGAAGTGTGAAACGTGCAACACAACTTCACCAAGAGGATGTGTGAAATGTACAACATAACTTCATCAGGAGGAAGTGTGAAACGTGCAACACAACTCTATCAGGAGGAAGTGTGAAACATGCACACAACTTCATCAGGAGGAAGTGTGAAATGTGCAACACAACTTCATAAGGCGGAAGTGTGAAACACGCAACACAACTTCATCAGGAGGAAGTGTAAAACGTGCAACACAACTTCACCAGGAGGAAGTGTGAAATGTGCAACACAACTTCATCAGGAGGAAGTGTGAAACGTGCAACACAACTTCATCAGGAGGAAGTGTGAATCATGCGACACAACTTCATCAGGAGGAAGTGTGAATCATGCAACACAACTTCATCAGGAGGAAGTGTGAAACGTGTAACACAACTTCATCAAGAGGAAGTGTGAAACGTGCAACACAACTTCACCAAGAGGAAGTGTGAAACATGTAACACAACTTCCTAAAAGAGGAAGTTGTGTGAAACGTGTAACACAACTTCCTAAAAGAGGAAGTGTGAAACGTGCAACACAACTTCATCAAGAGGAAGTGTGAAACGTGTAAACAACTTCCTAAAAGAGGAAGTGTGAAACGTGCAACACAACTTCATCAAGAGGAAGTGTGAAACATGTAACACAACTTCCTAAAAGAGGAAGTGTGAAACGTGCAACACAACTTCATCAAGAGGAAGTGTGAAACGTGCAACACAACTTCATCAGGAGGAAGTGTGAATCGTGCAACACAACTTCATTAGGAGGAAGTGTGAAATGTGCAACACAACTTCATCAGGAGGAAGTGTGAAACGTGCAACACAACTTCACCAAGAGGAAGTGTGAAATGTGCAACACAACTTCATCAGGAGGAAGTGTGAAACGTGTAACACAACTTTATCAGGAGGAAGTGTGAAATGTGCAACACAACTTCATCAGGAGGAAGTGTGAAATGTGCAACACAACTTTATCAGGAGGAAGTGTGAAACATGAAACACAACTTCATCAGGAGGAAGTGTGAAATGTGCAACACAACTTCATCAGGAGGAAGTGTGAAACACGCAACACAACTTCACCAAGAGGAAGTGTGAAATGTGCAACACAACTTCATCAGGAGGAAGTGTGAAACGTGTAACACAACTTCATTAGGAGGAAGTGTGAAATGTGCAACACAACTTCATCAGGAGGAAGTGTGAAACATGTAACACAACTTCCTAAAAGAGGAAGTGTGAAATGTGCAACACAACTTTATCAGGAGGAAGTGTGAAACGTGCAACACAACTTCACCAAGAGGAAGTGTGAATCGTGCAACACAACTTCATCAGGAGGAAGTGTGAAACGTGCAACACAACTTCACCAAGAGGAAGTGTGAAATGTGCAACACAACTTCATCAGGAGGAAGCGTGAAACGTGTAACACAACTTCCTAAAAGAGGAAGTGTGAAACGTGCAACACAACTTCATCAGGAGGAAGTGTGAATCGTGCAACACAACTTCATCAGGAGGAAGTGTGAATCGTGCAACACAACTTCATCAGGAGGAAACAAAAAATATTACAAAGTGAGAAAAAGGAAATTGGTAAAGAATGAAAGGACACGTAGATAGGAACATGTAAAAGGAACGAGTAATATAAAGGATAAACAAAGCTATTTTGTGTTATTCACCTTTCTTGTACCTTCTTCTATATGTATGTCTATAAAAGATGTACCTCAAAAAGCGGTAAAGAGGCTTTACTTAAAGAGATATTTACTTTATAATTTATTAGATTATCAGTACATGAGATAGTAGAGGAAGCAAGACTGAGACAGTATGGTCATGTAATGAGGATGTTGGAGTACATGAGATAGTAGAGGAAGCAAGGGTGAGATGGTATGGACATGTAACGAGGATGTTGGAGTACATGAGATAGTAGAGGAAGTAAGACTGAGACAGTATGGTCATGTAATGAGGATGTTGGAGTACATGAGATAGTAGAGGAAGCAAGGGTGAGATGGTATGGCATGTAACGAGTATTTTGGAGTATATGAGATAGTAGAGGTAGCAAGACTGAGATGGTATGGACATGTAATGAGGATGTTGGAGTACATGAGATAGTAGAGGAAGCAAGACTGAGATGGTATGGTCATGTAATGAGGATGTTGGAGTACATGAGATAGTAGAGGAAGCAAGACTGAGATGGTATGGACATGTAATGAGGGTGTTGGAGTACATGAGATAGTAGAGGTAGCAAGACTGAGATGGTATGGACATGTAATGAGGATGTTGGAGTACATGAGATAGTAGAGGAAGTAAGACTGAGATGGTATGGTCATGTAATGAGGATGTTGGAGTACATGAGATAGTAGAGGAAGCAAGACTGAGATGGTATGGACATGTAATGAGGGTGTTGGAGTACATGATATAGTAGAGGAAGCAAGACTGAGATGGTATGGTCATGTAATGAGGATGTTGGAGTAGATGAGATAGTAGAGGAAGCAAGACTGAGATGGTATGGTCATGTAATGAGGATGATGGAGTACATGAGATAGTAGAGGAAGCAAGACTGAGATGGTATGGTCATGTAATGAGGATGTTGGAGTACATGAGATAGTAGAGGAAGCAAGACTGAGATGGTATGGACATGTAATGAGGGTGTTGGAGTACATGATATAGTAGAGGAAGCAAGACTGAGATGGTATGGTCATGTAATGAGGATGTTGGAGTACATGAGATAGTAGAGGAAGCAAGACTGAGATGGTATGGTCATGTAATGAGGATGATGGAGTACATGAGATAGTAGAGGAAGCAAGGATGAGATGGTATGGTCATGTAATGAGGATGTTGGAGTACATGAGATAGTAGAGGAAGCAAGGATGAGATGGTATGGTCATGTAATGAGGATGTTGGAGTACATGAGATAGTAGAGGAGGCAAGACTGAGATGGTATAGACATGTAATGAGGATGTTGGAGTACATGTGACAGTAGAGGAAGCAAGGGTGAGATGGTATGGCATGTAATGAGGATGTTGGAGTACATGAGATAGTAGAGGAAGTAAGACTGAGACAGTATGGTCATGTAATGAGGATGTTGGAGTACATGAGATAGTAGAGGAAGTAAGACTGAGACAGTATGGTCATGTAATGAGGATGTTGGAGTACATGAGATAGTAGAGGAAGCAAGGGTGAGATGGTATGGTCATGTAATGAGGATGTTGGAGTACATGAGATAGTAGAGGAAGCAAGACTGAGATGGTATGGACATGTAATGAGGATGTTGGAGTACATGAGATAGTAGAGGAAGCAAGACTGAGATGGTATAGTCATGTAATGAAATGGAAAAGAGAAAATGCAAAGAAAATGATGGAAATGAAGTATGCAGGAAAAAGATTGCAAGGGGGGCCAAGAAAGAGATGGGAGGAGTAGATAAGAGAAAGTGTGCAAGTGAGAGGAAAATAATGGAATCAATTAAAGAATGAAGCATGGTAGAAGAATAGAGGAAGATGGAGGCATTTTACTAAACAGACCTGGCCAGAGGTTGGAAACAGTGGATGATGATGATTATATTAGACTTTACTGCATCAAGTGTTGTTCCTACTTCCTGCTGACAGCTATACTACCGACGGCTCATACTACCTTCCAACATCGCTCAACTGCAAACTGGTGACATTGCAGTCCTTGCCATCCCCGCTCTGGAAGTATTCAGTCAGGGCAGTCTTGAGTCCCTCGGTCACTGGGGCAGACACCCCCAAACGCACCATAACCTCTCCCGTGTGATTCACATTCACCGACAAATTCCCCAAGAAGCTGTCACGTTCCTCAAGGTCCAGCATAGGGGCGCTTAGCCCCGACACGAAGCGCAGCACGGCCTGGAATGCGGCACAAGGTTCAAGTTTGGTTTAAAGTGAGGCCTAAGTAACCTATTAGCTTGCTAGACTCTTCAATTCTACAAACAGTTGATGTCCTACAGTCCAATTTCCATGGATGACAGATAGAAAAGTTACTAGACCTACTTTTGTGTAGTCATTCGTCAGGTCTTAGAATACTCAGTAATGGTGTACGAAGCTTCGAAAAGTCCAAGATCAAATCTCCTTCGGCTTCAACTTTGACATCTACAATAACCTTCACATATATCTCCTTCGGCTTCAACTATGACATCTACAATAACCTTCGCATATTTGAAAAATTTCAAAGGAAGGATAAATCTTTAATAAATTATCAAACAATTTCACTGATATGAAGCAAAGAAAGGGCTTTAGTTGTGGCATCATCCCAGAGAAATGCAGATAAAAAGACATACATATGTAAAGTTTGCATAATAATTGTTGATCGAAAGATTAAAAGTAGTGTTAAGTAATAACAACAAAAATCTTAGGCAGCTTCGACTTCGACTTTTTTTTCTGCAAGTTTCAAGTTTCAAGCTTCGCTTCGCATTTAAAAAGTGGCCTTCACACCCCCCTAATATTCAGCCAAACCTTTTGATGGATATTTTAAATATCTATAAAATTGTATTAATTGTATGCTACAATTTTATCAATGTTGGCCGCAATAAATATGTTTGTATTTAAAAAAAAAGTTCTTCCTATGAAGATTGGACTGTACAGTTACCTCCCTTGGTATCCTGAGCTCCAGAATAAAACTCGGGAGAATGTTTCTTAGCATCGCGTCTTACTACCCATTCGAGTTATACACTTACATACTAATTACACTAGTAGGTTAGGGATGAGGAAGGTTGGATTTAGAGGAAGTGTACCTGCATTGGTGTGGAGAGAGAGAGTGGAAAAACCACCATCAGTACACCTGACTGGAATAACACCATGATATCCAGTCTAGTCTACTGCGAGAGTAGCGCGTTAGACCACGCAATAACCGAAGCGGGCATGAAGTAACTGAACTTCGTGTTGCGGGGATAGTTTGTTTTATCAGGTTATAATTAAATATCACAAACCCATTTTGCAGTAAAACATTTTCTAAGTGATTTTAGTGTATAAAGTTATATAAATAAGTACAATACAATTTTTTTTTTACAAGCATAAAACAACTAACAAAAAATCTTCTAACTTCGATTCGATTTGATTAGAGTTTCCCTCGAAATGAATCAGTGGACTAAACACACCTAGTATCTGCAGGAGGACCAGTTTTATACTAGCTAGTATTATCTCCGAGTGAGCTATTTAACAGACAGTCACATCATCATTGTATGTATTGTAACGGACACGTTTTTGCAGTTCAGACCCTTTCAGACCAGTGCACACATTCGGCAAAGGTGTTGGACAAATCAACTCTTAAATAACTAGCACATATTTTACTATGAATATTTGTAAAAAGCTAACCTCCTCTATATGTGTAAGCTGATTCAGAAACACCTTGGGATCTTTCAATTTCGATCTCTTCTGAGGTTCAGCTGAAACAAATACAATTATTCGGGAAAGTTTTTACATTGATAAAAATAATATATTTGATAACATTTGATACCAGGCAAGGCAATTCTTAAAACTCTGATTCTCTTTTTTCACACATTTGTTTACAACATTTAGCCAGGTTTTACATGTCCTACCATTTCCTTTTGGTCCACACACTCTACCTTCATATATTAACTTCGTCATCTTCTCAAAATGTCCAAGCCAACGTAAGACGCTTCAAACACATTGTCCTATTGGATTCCCTTTCAAACTGAGCTCCATCACCCGTTCATTACCGACTCCATCCACACTACTAAATTATAAATGTCCGTGTGTAAATATGATACACAACCACCTAATGTTAGAGGAACATTTCTAGGAAATACATTTTGTTAATAGTTGAGAAAGAACATCTTTCACTTTTGTTTATAGATGGCTCAAATCCACCATTTTATGAATCCAAATCAAATAAGAGTAAAACAGAAAGATAGAAATAGTATCTAAACGTTAACATTCACACACTCAGTTAAGTGTTATATTACTGGTCTGGGGTCTGGTTGTTAAGTTTATCCTATAATTATGTTGGGGATGAACCACCTAAAAGGAATATTAACAGCTCTAAAACAAATTACATTCAAAATTTTAAAAAGAACAATTTTTTTTTTGTCTCAAATTCTTGAATCTAATGAAGGATCCAAGTGTATAACGATCCCATCCCAACTTTTGTTTTACAAGCCAAGCCAATTATTTACTATTTCCATCGATATTGGAAAGTTATTTTCAAGACGCCTGTAAACACGCCTAAAGGGTAACTAATAGATTGTACAAGCCTTTGTTTGGCGAGAAGATGATTGAAAAGTTCTCAGTGGGGTGCTAGCCACCCCGTGTACGATGCTAATAACGGGATGTTACGAAAACACTCACAAATGCGGCAGAAGGCGCTGCGACAGCTGCCCAGGGGAGCTGTCCTAAGCTCCTCAATCTGTAGAGAGTAGCCCCCAGTGGGGTCAGCGATCACCTCCGGACAGTTGTGCTCTATCATGTAGTTCAAGGCCGTCATCTGTATCTGTGCCACCTGGCGCTTCCACTCCACCTTCAGGGGGACAAGTCACACCTCATTTGGGGGGGCAAAGACCCTAGTAATCCTGGTCAACCAATATAACCTCAGGGTGTAGCTTTTTTTTAACACATTAACAAGATAAGTTTTTAATAGCACCGCGTCTTACTACCGGTTCGGATTATTTGTGCGTGTACTAATTACACTAATGAGTTAGGGACGAAAGAGGTTGAATTGTAGAGAAAGTGTACTCGAATTTGTGTGGAGGAGAATCGAGAAACCACCCTCAGTACACCAGACTGGTATTCGAACTCTGAGCTCTTCCATCATTGGCAGTCTAGTCTATTGCGAATGTGACGCCTTAGACCTGGAGTCGCCAAACTCATTAAGTAGGAGAGATACTTTAAAAATGTCAAACTGGTTCGTGAGCTACCAGGATTAAAAACTTGCCATATTACACCTTCGTTCAGTTGTGCGCGTGCATGTGGGTGGGTGTGGAAAGGGGGGGGGGGGGAGGGATTTGTGACTTGGATTCATAATTGTTAGGGAAATAATGTTAAAATATTAGTACATTTCATATTAAAATGAACTTTTTAATGCTATAAAATAAAAAGATTACTAATTTTTTTTTAAAACAAAATGATAGTCAAACATAAAAAATTGGCGTGTGTAACTTATTAGAAGGGTGGCGGATTCACTTCCATTCAAAATATTTTGAGTGTTGATGAGCAACTTTTCACACTGATTCGAATGCTATGAGCCTGTTTCTATATTTGTTTTTCAACATTGATACCAACATCAAAAGAAAATTCAAACAAACCTCCTTAAAAATAATGGACATGAAAATAACAAGTGTAGCAAATATTTTTAACTGCCTTCAAAAGGAAGCCAGTGAAGAAGTCATAGGACCAGTTTCATAGTCAGACTGAGTACCCCTCAAGTGCGGCGCTAAACTAAATACAAAATGACACGTACGTGGACTAGAATGGGATGGGTCAGCTTCATTCTAGTCTAGGTAGTTGTGGTCTTGTATTTAGTTTAGCGCCGCACTTGAGGCGTACTCAGTCTGACTATGAAACTGGTCCTTGTGCGTGAATACTCAGATATTAAATACAATATTTTGTTAACATGGGTCGTAAAGAGAAATTAAAACTAATAAGGTTACAAAAAGTAGAGTGAAATAAAATATCTAATAGAATTTGCAGCCTGGGAATATAAATCTAGTTGTTTTTTCTCGACTGTGGCTGAAAATGAGGACTTCCATAGGCAGGTTAGAGGAGAACAGAACCTCCACTTCTTCGACAGTGAGCTACTTTGGAAAGTGCAAATTTAATTATTTTTAATGAGTTCTGAAAATGCCATCACGAGCTACCGGTAGCTTATGATCGACCGTTTGGTGACCTCCGCCTTATACCGTTCGACCAACAAAGCGGGTGAGATAAGGTTTAACATTGGGGATCACACTTCTAGTGAATTCAGAACGCTCCGATACCCGCAGTATGAAGACGGAGACGTGTGAACTCGATGGGACATCTCGGAGAAGGTTCAGTAATATCATAACACTCCATCCCACGGCAGGTACTCCACGTGAACCACGACTATCCAGACTGATTATGACCTAGTTAGTCCGCGTGGTTGAAATGTGAATTATTGATCTTATAGAAAAAAAAAGAAGAGGATTTCACACTATAAATACTTTATTAAAATACAGTACTAAAAAGCATAAACATATGTAATAGTATGTACTTGCAACACAACATAAAACAGATTACACATCATACATAAAACTCTGGAAAGTTAGGAAAAGCTAATTAAAGAATTATTTTTGCCCGAACTTAATGAAATCTGCTGCTGCGATTCAAATCTAGATTTATAACCGATGTCTGGATTGTCGAGGCTCTACAGTAACTGGTTCGTATGCAACAGTTTACCTGTTGGTGGTACTCCTGGTCGGTGATAGGGGCCCCGTCGAGGTAATACTTGCCCTCGGAGATAGCCCTGTGGAGGTGGTTCAATCCAAGAGGGTTTTCACGGTGTTCCAGCAATGTGAACTGAATTGAGTGATCTTGTTTGATCATCACACGATGCAGCTGTGAGGACAAATACCCAGGTCACATGTACTGTCCTTGTACCATACAACACACAGGTCACATGTACTGTCCTTGTATCTTACAACACACAGGTCACATGTACTGTCCTTGTACCTTACAACACACAGGTCACATGTACTGTCCTTGTATCTTACAACACACACACACAGGTCACATGAACTGTCCTTGTACCTTACAACACACAGGTCACATGTACTGTCCTTGTATCTTACAACACACACACACAGGTCACATGTACTGTCCTTGTACCTTACAACACACAGGTCACATGTACTGTCCATCTTACCACAGGGTTGAGGTTGTACGGCAAGCCCTTGAGGAACTTGAAGACCTCGTCCACGTCCACGTCGCTGCTGGTCACGATGTTCCTGTAGTTGCGGCCCAGAAGAAACGTCCTATTGAAGTGGAACTCGGCTGTTTGCATTACAGGTCCCAACTTCATGCCCAGCTCCTAGCAAAACACGTTGTATTACCACAGACACCCCCATGGGGCCCGTGTACTCATCTGACATAATTGTTGACCAGAGTGCAACAGAAACTAAATAAACCAAAAACTTGTAGTTCCATTTTGAAAGGTGCAGTTCAATTTTCATGTGAATAACCTTTTCTGGCACACAGAACAGTTATTAGATCAACTTTCATGTATTCATACATCAAGTCATCTGATCTAAAGCTGTTGACCACAAAAAGACATGTTTGTAATTTTAAAAGGTATTTCGTATGAAAATTGGACTGTGGTTAGCAAATATCTCTTTAAGGTAATGCATTTTAATTCATCTTTTAGAAGTGTCTTACTTAACTGTTTGGGTTGTACACATAACTTGTGTAGGCCTACTAGCTATGCTTATCAGTTGGGGATGAGGAAGGTTGAATTTAGAGGAAGTGTACCCACATTTGTGTGAAGGGAGAGCAGAAACCCATTAAGGGGAAGCAACTTCAGTACAACAGACTGGTATTCGAACCTTGATCTCGTCATTGGAGTCCAGTCTATTGCGAGAATGACGCCTGACGAGCAATCGACCACAGAAACAGGTCTGACTGAACTGTTTGTTAGGAATTAGAACAAAACAACCTTGACTCACTTGCATCAGATCACTTTTACAGGTTATTTTGAAGCTGAAGGACACATCCTTCAGTTTGGTCAGTTTCCCTTTCAGCCCGGAGCTCATGACCGAGTTCTTTGGAGGCTTGGTTGCAGGCTTGGACTGGTCCGTGGCCGAGTTCTTTGCAGGCTTGGACTGGTCCATGGCCGAGTTCTTTGCTGGCTTGGACTGGTCCATCATAGAGTTCTCTACTGGCTTAGACTGGTCCATTGCAGAGTTCTCTACAGGCTTGGACTGGTCCATCATAGAGTTCTCTACTGGCTTGGACTGGTCCATTGCAGAGTTCTCTACTGGCTTAGACTGGTCCGTGGCCGAGTTCTCTACTGGCTTAGACTGGTCCATTGCAGAGTTCTCTAGTGGCTTGGACTGGTCCGTGGCCGAGTTCTCTACTGGCTTAGACTGGTCCATTGCAAAGTTCTCTAGTGGCTTGGACTGGTCCATTGCAGAGTTCTCTACTGGCTTAGACTGGTCCGTGGCCGAGTTCTCTAGTGGCTTAGACTGGTCCGTGGCCGAGTTCTCTACTGGCTTAGACTGGCCCATTGCAGAGTTCTCTAGTGGCTTGGACTGGTCCGTGGCCGAGTTCTCTACTGGCTTAGACTGGTTCATTGCAGAGTTCTCTAGTGGCTTGGACTGGTCTGTAGCCGAGTTCTCTACTGGCTTAGACTGGTCCGTAGCTGAGTTCTCTACTGGCTTAGACTGGTCCGTGGCCGAGTTCTCTACTGGCTTAAACTGGTCCGTGGCCGAGTTCTCTGCTGGCTTAGACTGGTTTGTGGCCGAGTTCTCTACTGGCTTAGACTGGTCCATAGCCGAGTTCTCTACTGGCTTAGACTGGTCCATTGCAGAGTTCTCTAGTGGCTTAGACTGGTCCGTGGCTGAGTTCTCTACTGGCTTAAACTGGTCCATCACAGAGTTCTCTACTGGCTTGGACTGGTCCGTGGCCGAGTTCTCTAGTGGCTTAGACTGGTCTGTGGCCGAGTTCTCTACTGTCTTAGACTGGTCCATCACAAAGTTCTCTACTGGCTTAGACTGGTCCATTGCAGAGTTCTCTACTGGCTTAGACTGGTTCATGGCCGAGTTCTTTGCTGGCTTGGACTGGTCCATCATAGAGTTCTTTGCTGGCTTGGACTGGTCCATCATAGAGTTCTCTACTGGCTTAGACTGGTCCGTGGCCGAGTTCTCTACTGGCTTAGACTGGCCCATCACAGAGTTCTCTAGTGGCTTAGACTGGTCCATCACAGAGTTCTCTGATGGCTTAGACTGGTCCTTGGACGAGTTCTCTAGTGGCTTAGACTGGTCTGTGGCCGAGTTCTCTGCTGGCTTAGACTGGTCTGTGGCTGAGTTCTCTGCTGGCTTAGACTGGTCCGTGGCCGAGTTCTCTACTGGCTTAGACTGGTCCATCACAGAGTTCTCTGCTGGCTTAGACTGGTCCGTGGCCGAGTTCTCTGATGGTTTAGACTGGTCTGTGGCCGAGTTGTCTACTGGCTTAGACTGGTCCATCACAGAGTTCTCTGCTGGCTTAGACTGGTCCGTGGCCGAGTTCTCTGATGGTTTAGACTGGTCCGTGGCCGAGTTGTCTACTGGCTTAGACTGGTCCATCACAGAGTTCTCTAGTGGCTTGGACTGGTCCGTGGCCGAGTTCTCTGATGGTTTAGACTGGTCCGTGGCCGAGTTGTCTACTGGCTTAGACTGGTCCATCACATAGTTCTCTGCTGGCTTAGACTGGTCCGTGGCCGAGACTCAGGGATTGTTCTGTAGTCAATAAAACAAGGACCTTTATACATTTTATTTTTCAGCGATGCATCTTACTACCCATTCGGGTTTATACTCTTGAATACTAATTTTACTAATGGGATAGGGATGAGTAAGGTTGTATTTAGAGAAAGTGTACCCACATTTGTGTAGAAAACCATTTAAGAAAAACTACGCTTAGTACACTCGACTGATACTTATTCAAACCTCGATCTCACCCATCATTGGAAGTTCAGTCTGTGAGAGTGACGTCTTAGACCATGCGACCACCGATGTAGATTGATTGTACATTGGTTAGCCGAGGAGTTACTTTAGTTACCTTAGTTTAAACAATTTTGGAAAACGATGTATGGCCATATTAAATTATTTTCTTTCAATGTATTTACTGGGGTCATTCGACGTCAAGTGACCCAATTAAAAAAACCTTTGATCACATGACTAAACTTTCCACAAATTATGATGAAGTATACAAGCTCATGCATGATTTTCTTTTTTGTTAGAAAAAAAATTAGGTTTTTGAAATATTCAAGATAAAAAGTATTTTGACATGACCTTGAAATAAAGAATTTAGTGATGTTACAGGTCATATGAAAGCTGATAAAATAAGCTACAAAACCTTTCTCTACCCAGCCTTTCATCTCAGTTCTAGCTTTATTGATCATATATTTTGTAATTGCATGTCAGGAGAAAATTGCAGTTTCTAGTTTTAAAATGATTTCAGAGGGTCATAAATTACAAACTACTGTAGATACAAATTTCAAAATTTGGATTAGGGTATTTACTATCTCTGGGGGTACATTTGGTGATCCAAATTTAAAAAAAAAAAAAAAAAAAAAAGCAAAAAGCAATGATAAATGTCACCAGAGTATTTTTCAAAACAACTTTTTCCAATAGTTAGTGTGTGCTAAGAATTGAGGATTTTGTTATTCTTGAAAAATACAACCAAGCTGGGGTCATTTAGGATCAGATCTGCAAAAATAACACATTATTTACCCTTATGGACCTGTTTGAGGGTCAAACCCAAGACTCAGATCCACCCCCCCCCCCCTCAACCCTCGAATTTGGGCTACTAGAACCTTTAAAGTTCATTGTAAAACTGGTACTGTAGTGTGATCAAGACACTAATACAGATTAAAGGCCAAAGTTGAATAATATTTATGTATATTTATGATTTTATTACCAGAAGTTTTGTTTGGGTGGAAATGGATGCATACAAATAATTTTCATCAAAACACACTATTCAGTGACAGGATGAAATTCTAATAATACTGGTAAAATTAAATCAAATCACAACCTCACATTTGCAGCAACTAAACCTATTAAATAAATAATTTGGAAAATTAAAACTAGGCTATTAATAAATACAAACAAAGCAAACTGCCTGCATAATATTATTTAGTGTTTAAATAATAATGTATATAAACTTCATAGATCAAATAACCACTTTATAGCAATATCATAGAAAAGAATACTCAAATTAAATATGGTCCATGCATATACATACATAAAGAAAGAAGCAAACTTAGTTCAAGCATTTGCCACTAGTCAACTCTCCATACTTACTCCATGGCACTAGGAACTCGAAAGTCATTGCAACACTTAAAAAAGTACACAGCCTTAAATTAGTTCTATCCAGTCCACCTCATTACATACTATCTCTGTCGGTCCATATCTTCCTTATTATGGTCCATCTATAGGTCATCTCACTTTAATTAAGTAAAGGCTCTTATTGACACTTACCCCCCCTTTTTTTAAATCCATTGATTTACCCATAAACATCGCCCTCTTTCTGCCAAGTGGAGCTGCCATTGTACAGCTTAAAAATAAACATAGCTATTTCTATAAAATTAGCTTAATATATTATTTAACATTCACTGATGTATCTATTTAAGGCAAAATAAACAATATAAACAAACCCCTTATTTTATTTTTTTATTAGTATTTTGTCTCACCCTCTTTATCCTCTTCATTAAACAATCCCTACGTAGTGGGTGGCCCAACCAAGACTTTTCTCTTCGTTATCATCCTTGTCAAGCTCCTTTCCTCTCTTACACTCTTCAACACTTCCTCATTCCTCACCTTGTCCATCTATTTTACCTTCTCCACTACCACATTTCAAAACCCTCCAAACACCTTTGTTCTCTCTTTCTAATTTGTCCACGTCTCAGATCCATATGTCAACACACTTCACACAAAACTCTTTCTTAATTCAATAAGGATTATTTCCGCTGTCAGTATCCCCTAACCCTTCCATATGCTCTTTTATCCATAGCTATCCTGCTTTAAACTTGAAACTAGCCGAGAACAAACTGAAGGTAATTGATTACGAGTTTGAAAACGGGGACGTAATATTTCAGGTGCTAATAGTAAACATTATTTAGATGGTGGAAAATTTTAAGAGGGGCATAGCCTTTTCATTGGTAAATAATTATGTTATAAATAAACTTAACATGTATAGGCACCATACGTTGATACATACTACGTTGGTACCGGTAAAAATTTGAAATACAAAGCTAATTAATGTTATTTATTACTTCTCTACACATGTTTAAATTTTGCTTTACTATATTAATTTTGGTACACTGATTCGATTAACTGGATTAATATTAGGAAATGAAAGTTTTTTATTTAATTCAAACATTTATTTCCTCCTTCAAAATTAATAACCTACCATCTCAGGTTGACTGAGAGAGGGAAGTAAGTAAGAACATGACATTCCCAATTTTCAAAACGTACCTTGCAATTCTGAATATGGTCGTTCGATATCTCGAGCTTTCGTTTACTATTCTCGAAGGGTTTTTGTACCAATATAGAGTTATATTTTTAAGTATAGATTCAAAAAAAATATTATGTGAATCATAAAAAAATTTTGTTTGAATAGTATTCTAATTTAACCTCACTCGAATGTGTAACAATTCTTACAAGGCTTAAAAATGTAATTTTCGCACAGTGATTATTGCCATAAATATTACAACTATGCCCCTCAATCAAGAGCATAATATTTTCTATGAAACGTCAGTTCACAGGAAAAAATATTCAAGGGAAAGTGCACTGAGCCGCAACAGAAAAAATGTAGACACAGATGACATCAGGTAATATCTGGTACTATACAAAGCCCTTTGCTACAATATTAGGGCATATACCTCCGGCTATGAGGATATTAATTTTAAAATATAGTGTAACTTTATTATCTTGCCCAACCACTTCTACTAGAGGAGTTTGCTTTGCATCCAATTGGGGCTACACATGTAGGTTTTGTGAGTATAGCCCCGTATAGAGAGTCCGTAATATCCACATCCTTATAGTCCTTAAGTCCTTAGAAATGGAAATCCCGTCCACACAGTCCTTATCCTTAATCAATTGACCGTGCCAACCAATGAGACTATCCAATTAAAATCTTCAAAAGAAAATTGTCTGGATCAAAACTCAAGCAGACGTGATCTGTGAAGCGGAGGCTACCGGTACTAATGTTTAACCTACTAATGCGAAGTAACTTTTTATGAGAACTTGATAATATTCATCAGAAAACTGTTTCTGAGATGTCACCCTTCCTTGGGTTTTTAAATTTCTTGTAATATCTCTATTTATAAAACTTGTTGCCATTGGCACTTTCATTTTGATGTCCGCGCACATATTTACTCTGCTGAACTGATTGGTAGTCCTAAACATTCTGTATCGACTAGTCCTTTTAAAAAAATAAAAAATTGGAGTAAATTCTACAGAGGGGCAAGGACTATGGACTCTGTAGACAGAGATATCTGTTAGTGTGGAGACGATCTATTACCACCTTACGGATACAGTCTCTGTAGACGGGACAAACTAGGATACAAGAAAGGGCCCGTCAGGACCGTCATAGGGGCGGTAATGGTCCCAACCACGCCAAGCGTGTGTAAACATTTGACGGATCATTTAACTAATTAATTATTATGAACGCTATGACAGGTGCTGGCTATGGCAGTTTGAGAAGGTTTGCCTGTTTAGACCTGTTGTTCCGAAACCTGTTAGGGCCACCAGCCCTAGAGTTCAAACACTCTAATCCCAAGCGCAACTATAAAAATAATTACTAAGAAATAAAAGTGTATACGCACAACCTACTAAGGAAGATAACACAATACATTCCAGAACATTAACATTTAATTATACATTTAAGTTAGCCAAATTACAATCAAAAATTTTTAGTTTCTGGGGAGATTGGGGTTTGATCCCAGTTGGATGAAATGAGGGTGGTTTTCCGTTCTCCCTCCATGCAAATGATGGTGCACTTCCTCACTTCAACCTTCCTAATCTCTAACCTATTAGTGTAATCAGTACACAGTCGTACAACCCGAACAGGTAGTAAGACACAGGGCTAAAAAAAATGTGATGGATGTCAAGTTAATGTGTTGAGGGATGAGGACGGTTGAATTTCAAAGGAAATGTACCTGCAGTTGCATGGAGGGAGAGTGAAAAAACCATCTATGAAAAACCACCCTCAATAAACTTGACCAGGGTTCAAACCCCAATCTTCCCTTCATTGAGAGTATAATCTCTCGCGAGAGTGACGCCTTGGACCATGTGGCCATCGGAGTGGGTTGTTTCTCTGTTGATTGTGTAAAGTTGGTAAAATAATCAGCCAAGTGAGTTTGAACTTTTAATTCATATATATATTATTTATCGTTTTAAATATTCCATTTTTTTAAAATTTCCTTTTAATACTATAGTCACCCGCCTCGGTGCGTAGTTGGCTAACGCGCTAGTCGTGTTGAGTCCGACTGCCGAGGACGGGGAGATCGAGGTTCGAATCTCAGTCGGGTGAACTGGGGGTGGTTTTTCCTAAATGGTTTTCCACTCTCCCTCCACGCAAATGCGGGTTCACTTCCTCTATTCAACCTTCCCAATTCCTAACCCATTAGCGTAATTAGTACTTAAGCGTATAACCCAAACAGGTAGTAAGACGCGGTGCTAAATAATAATAATTACTATTTAATCTTCCGGATCAGTAGCTATATATTCACTTGAGAATCTTCACAGCGTTTCCATGACAACATTGTCTTGCTCGCAGGCTGGCTTCGGCCCGCCAAGAGTGGGATTCCGTGGCGACGGTGGAACCGACATTCAAGGAAAGTGTGGACCCGCGCAGGTCGACGCCCCACATAAGCGTCCACCAGACGCTCATGTATTTCCAAGGCTTGGATCTCTCTCAGGAGATGGTAATTGTTTTCTAATATCGACTACACCCAATATCGCCTCTGAAGGAACTGCAGGGTCATATGGAGAGCGGCTTTATCTTTGCTCGCTCTCTCTCTTAACTGTTGTCAAATCTCCTCGCTCTCGGTTTTGTGTGAAGGTGGTGTGCCGGGGTAAGAAGGAGCTACTGGCAACATCTATGAACCAGCGTTGCAAGATTTGTTTTATATTCAAAGGAATACTGACCACACAAAAACAAGAGAATGACAATGCTATTTCTCAATAGTAGCCATGCAGTTCCCTCAGAGATGATAGCCAGTATAGTTTGACACATGAGTGGGTGCAAGAGTTCTGATTTTGGCTACTCAGATGACATTTGAACTTTTTTGTTTTACTCGTTTATTATAACCCTATATTTAGTCTCTTACAGTGAAACCCATCAAAAGTGTCTGGGTCTGTCTGGGTCTGTCTGATCTGAGTGTTGGACTAAGCCAGTAACGGATGGTTAGAGTTTTAACACCTATTGGACCTCTCATATGACCCAGGCAGTTTTTTTTTTCTAAAAAACATACCTTAATATTTTTTTATTTAGCACCCTGTCTTACTACCCGTTCGGGTTATACGCTTAAGTACTAATTACACTAATGGATTAGGAATTGGGAAGGTTGAATTTAGAGGAAGTGAACCCGCATTTGTGTGGAGGGAGAGTGGAAAATCATTTAGGAAAAACCACCTCCCCAGTTAACCCGTCGAGATTCGAACCTCGATCTCCCCGCCCTCAGTGGTCTAGCTTGACGCGACTGGCGCGTTAGTCAACTACGCCACCGAGATGGGTTATACCTTAATACCCATTGGGGTTATAAGCAAGCACTGATGTGCTAGGGATGAGGAATATCTATATTAGAGGAAGTGTACCCACATTTGCATGTGGGGAATGTTGAAAACAATTTGGAGAAAATCACCCTAATTACACAAAAGGAGGATCAGAATTCTTACCTCCCCGTCGTCGGTGGTCCAGTCTAATGGGAAAGTGAGTCCTTGGAGCATTCAACCAGTGAAGCGGGTCTCAGCCGATGTGAGCTGCTGAAACATATGTCACTTCGAACTGCACCGGCGTTCACCCTAGCAAGGATGGCGCATGTAAACATCTGCCGACTTCTGTTATGTTGCATGTTCCAGTCCAACACAAGGACGAGCGTGGAGCGTCGGGGCTGTGCACCTTGTTTTCGTGTCTGCTGGGGCCCCCGAATCTGCACGAACAACTTCTGGCCGAAAGAGATCTTGTATTCGCCATCGCTCAATGTAAATATCTTTATATTATAAATAATATTACTTTTGTTGCTCTCGGCAGCAGCCGTTATAATGCGTTAAATTAATAAAAACCTAAATTTAATGAACAGAATGGCTTACTTTGTTTTTATTAGTGTTTGAATATTGGGTTTGATGTTTGACAAGAGTTCATCGCAAAGTGCTTCTCACTTTGAGTCGACGAACACTGTTTAGTTTTTATGAGAGTCAGAGTTCAGATTCGAGGCTGTTACACTTGGCCTCGATGGTAGCCGAGAGGGGAGAATCTGAGGCCCGCGGGTTTGAAAATAAATACATGTATGTGCACACACGTCTTACATTTGGCTGGTCACTAATAGAATAATATAACTGGTAGGCAGTGTCGCCAATACTACAAGGAAAATATATTTAATTACTTTAGAAAAGAGATTGAAATAAAGGTTATTTTCCTAATTGCTTCACACCCTCATGAACGTGCTTCACACCTCCCAACTCACCCCCTGAAAGTGCTTCACACCTCCCAACTCACCCCCTGAAAGTGCTTCACACCTCCCAACTCACCCCCTGAAAGTGCTTCACACCTCCCAATCCACCCCCTGAAAGTGCTTCACACCTCCCAACTCACCCCCTGAAAGTGCTTCACACCTCCCAACTCACCCCCTGAAAGTGCTTCACACCTCCCAATCCACCCCCTGAAAGTGCTTCACACCTCCCAACTCACCCCCTGAAAGTGCTTCACACCTCCCAACTCACCCCCTGAAAGTGCTTCACACCTCCCAACTCACCCCCTGAAAGTGCTTCAACCTCCCAATCCACCCCCCTGAAAGTGCTTCACACCTCCCAATCCACCCCCTGAAAGTGCTTCACACCTCCCAACTCACCCCCTGAAAGTGCTTCATACCTCCCAATCCACCCCCCTGAAAGTGCTTCACACCTCCCAGGTTGGGGTTTATCTTATGGATATTATGATTTTTGACAAACTCTCCCCCCGAAGGGAGGGGGTAAATATTTTTTTTGTCACACCGTCTTACTACCCGTTTGGCTTGTACACATATGTGGCCTACTAATTGCACTAATGTGATAGGGAGGGGGAAGTTTGAATGCAAAGAAAGTGTGCCCGCATTTAGTGAAGGAGAGTGGAAAAACCACCCTCGGCACACCTGACTGTGATTTCAATACCAACTGTCGAGTATCTACGGCCACAGAAGTGGAAGGAAGATAAACTTGTTATCACAATATGTTTATATCGGAGCTCCTTTCTCAGTAAAATAGTTTTAGAATTGTTTGTTGTTTGTTTTAGCACCGCGTCTTACTACCCGTTCGGGTTATACGCCTAAGTACTAATTACGCTAATGGATTAGGAATGGGTAAGGTTGAATTTAAAGGAAGTGAACCCGCATTTGCGTGGAGGGAGAGTGGAAAACCATTTAGGAAAAACCACCCCCAATTCACCCGACCGAGATTCGAACCTCGATCTCCCCGTCCTCAGCGGTAGAGCTCAACACGACTGGCGCGTTAGCCAACTACGCCACCGAGGCGGGTAGAATTAATATAGTCCGACACTTTAGATCAGTCGGTAACATGTATATTTACTGAGCTGAGGGTCCCGGGTTCGATTCCCAGCATGGCCGAAAAATGTATCATTGGTGAAAGTGGGTTTCTTCTTTCACAGTGATGAATTAATGGCCGGGGCTGGATGTTGTGTCTGCTCTAGATTTAAGTTAGTTGTGTAAGTTGTGTGCTGATACTATCAGTTGGTTCAGAATGTGCACGTTAAATACCTCAAATAAGTGAAAATGAAAATAATTAATTATTTGTAAAATAATATAAAAACAATTATCATCTACATAGTTTCAATCCAGTGGCTACATGTAATGTGGCAGTTTGTATATACGATTGTGGTGGTGCGCAAAGCGCACAGGCACACTTTCGACAAGGGGGAAGAACGTCTCTGGCTCGTTGGTGAATGTCGGGGCGCCGGTATGATCGACCATGCCCCAGTCTACCTGGGTCCGACGTACGATCCGTCCGATGTTTGGTAGCATGGTTGAGAGAGTGCTGCTTTCTGCTGAACAGGTGTGCCGTTCGGAGGTAACCGGCCCGTCCGCCGACTTGCGAGCGTTGTCTCGCACTCCGCTAAATATTGTTTTAGATGTGAGAGCAGTAGTAATGATATAGTTTAGTTGTTGGTTAGCTTAGACTTATATTGGGGCGCTCTCGGGCAGAACAGGGTTTGTTCCTTAGTACACTGTAGGGTCCAATTTTCGTAGAAAGAGCTTTTTAGAAAATAGTGCAACCATTTTTAATTACAGTCAACAATGATAACATTTTACAATATTGTTTGTGTTATTTTATCTGTACTAGTGTTCAAGTGAGCGGAGAAGAATGAAAGGAATTAAAGGATGAAAAGTGGTGGAAGATGGAGGTATTTCACTAAACTGACCCGGCCACAGGCTGGAAACAGATGATAATGATTCATAATATCTATCACAAGCAACAGCTGCTGCTGCACTTGATGTGTTAATACGTGAAAGTAGATCCAAACTTTTCTAACTATCTCATAAAGTTCCTCCTATAAAAATTGGAATAATCAGGAGTTTCAAGCATCTGATAACTTAGAGCTATTCATTGCTTGGAGCAACAGTAATACATACAACTTGTTCATGGCCACTCATATCGAGATGATTTCAAACTGTTTGCTACTCACATGGGTGATATCAGCGTTATATCAACTGGTCTCCACCTGTGACCTACTGACAGCTTGTCATCTATAGGCTGTACGCACTTGCATGGCTCTGGATGACTGTCTATAGGCTGTCCACACTTGCATGGCTCTGGATGACTGTCTATAGGCTGTCCACACTTGCATGGCTCTGGATGACTGTCTATAAGCTGTACACACTTGCATGGCTCTGGATGACTGTCTATAGGCTGTCCACACTTGTATGGCTCTGGATGGCTGTCTATAGGCTGTACACACTTGCATGGCTCTGGATGGCTGTCTATAGGCTGTCCACACTTGCATGGCTCTGGATGGCTGTCTATAAGCTGTACACACTTGCATGGCTCTGGATGACTGTCTATAGGCTGTCCACACTTGTATGGCTCTGGTGTTAATACGGCTGTCCAACTTCAACTATGCATGCTCTTAAGATTGATGTCTTTAAGCACTGTACACACTTTCATGGCTTGGATGCAACAGTTATACTCCACACTTGCAAGGACTCTTGGATGAACTGTCTATCAAGGTGATACACATATCAATGGCTACCCGGAATGACTGTATCTATAGGCTGTCCACTTGCATGGCTCTGGATGACTGTCTATAGGCTGTACCACACTTGCATGGCTCTGGATGACTGTCTATAGGCTGTCCACACTTGCATGGCTCTGGATGACTGTCTATAGGCTGTACACACTTGCATGGCTCTGGATGACTGTCTATAGGCTGTACACACTTGCATGGCTCTGGATGGCTGTCTATAGGCTGTCCACACTTGCATGGCTCTGGATGACTGTCTATAAGCTGTACACACTTGCATGGCTCTGGATGACTGTCTATAAGCTGTCCACACTTGATGGCTCTGGATGCTGTCTATAGGCTGTCCCACTTGTATGGCTCTGGATGGCTGTCTACAGGTTGTCCAGAGTGGGATGGCATTCGACACAAAACCTCTATTTTGTCACCACACACTTTTTTATGTAACTTGACAGGCCAGGATTTTGCTGCATTAGGAGACATACTTTATTAACACATTGATCACTTACTCTTTGGCAGTAGGAACTCTAAAGTTCATTGCTGCGCTTATAAAAGTACGCCACATTCCTTTATATATGCTCAAAATAATTAATATCTGAGGAAACTGTGATGGACATTGAACCAAATATTTGTGGTGGAAAGTTTTTAAGTCCTAAAGTAAGTATGTACACGTCATTAACTGTACCCTGAAAGGTAGCAGCCTTACCTTGACTGATTACACTATGGTCCTATCTTATAACCTACTCCATAGTGGAACCAAGCAAGGTAGCAGTCTTACCTTGACTGATTACACTATGGTCCTATCTTATAACCTACTCCATAGTGGAACCAAGCAAGGCTAGCTTGCTGGAATGTACATTTTAGAACTTTGTGTGTGTCATTCAATATTAAATAAGGGGTGTTTATTGGTATTTCTAGCTTTTAAATAAAAATACACAACAAAATCAAAATATTGCTAAGCATTTGGTTATTCAGATTTAGATTATGCTACATGAGCTTTGTAAATTCATTTGGAACAACTCAGAATGAATAAAAAATAGGGACCTTGGTGTCATGAGTTGTAAAAAATAGTCTAAAAGTTGATTACTTTTATATTGAACGTAGGGGTTGCTAGTTCCGATGTTGAAGGGTCGAAGATTGTCGACAGCTCTCTGATGCAGTCGGCACAGAGCCATGTGTACTTATGAAGTACGATGAGTGACACACGAGTCTCAAGTAGTGAGTCACCGCAATATTGAACAAACATAGACCAGGATGAGTGGACACACCGAGTGCTCTCAGAGTGTGAGTTGAGTCACCGTCAATATCTGAACAAAACATAGACCAGAATCAGAAGAATATCTTCCTGCCCTAATTCTCATAAGGGCTCTAGAAAGTAGATCAGTGGTATGGTTACCCGGATACGCATGTCGTCATTATTGATGTTAGCTCTGTATTGTTACAGACTGTGTGGTATTGTTACAGAGCTGTCTGATATTGTTACAGACGTGTGGTATGTTACAGGACTGTTGTATTGTTACAGACTGTCTGATATTGTTACAGGACTGTCTATATTGTTACAGGACTGCGTGGTATTGTTACAGGAGGTCATTTGTTTGATTGTTGGGGCTTAATGTCGGACAGAAAGGGACACTAGCTAACTTAAATAATGTTTTAAATTTTGTATAACAAAAACCTTTTTGGTCAAAACAAATAAAATATTGTTTTAGTAGATATATTTAGTTTAACTTTCTCCCTGTGCTAATGTCAACAGTTCTTGAATAGCTGTAACGCTCATCGCGATACTTGAACAAGACTCTTTTATATTAATTTAAATACCTATATTATATCTTGCCCCATTACTAATATTCAACAACTGTTGGGATAACTGCAGGTAGGAAATTAAACTAACATGTCTACTGAAGGAACAACTTATTCACTTTGTTCAAAAAGGTTTTATTGCTATAAAAATGGTAAAAATACCCGCATGTCTCCTCCATGCCACCAGCCATGTACAAGCGCATTTCTAGACGCTAACAATAGAAAAAAAACTGAGATGAATTTCATCACTCTTCTTTATAGCTGAGCTTATTTTTTGTTTGAAACAGTTCAACAACCTAATTTAAAAAAAAAGTACACTGTCCTAAGATTTGCAGACCATGATTTGCCACACTCAAATACACTGGCGCCACGGCTTTGTGTGTCCGTGTGCTATGATTCATTATAAACCTACCACATTGTCGTCATGATCTGCTTCTAGCTTGTGTCTGGGTAGTTTACTGAAATGCCTCCACCTTCCTCTAACCTTCCACCACTCTGGGATAGTTTAGTGAAATGCCTCCACCTTCCTCTAACCGTCCACCACTCTGTCTTTATGATTCACTTCTCACCTTCACACTTGATGTTTAGTGAATGCCTCCACCTTCCTTAATCCGCCCCACTCTTCCTCCTTTATTGTATTCCTCTCACTTGCACACTTGTTGTTATCTGCTCCTTCCATCTCTTCCTTGATAACCCTTGCGGTATATGCGGTTTATGGACTAAAAACAACAGCTTTTACAGAAGTGTACGGAGTCTAATCTGGAACAAAGACTTGCCAAGAAAGTGTAAAGAGTTACTGTATAGAGTATACTACACTTACGCCTCGGACACCTGGACACTAAGAGGGACGAGAGTGGAATTCAGGCGGTCGAGATGACATTCCTTCCAATAAACAGAGTGAAAAATGAGGATGTAAGGAAAGAAATTGGGGTGGATAAACTGAATGAAAGGATGACAGAATAAACAGAGACGGTTTGTACTTGTCAAGAGGACGGAAGAGGAAATACTAGCCGAAGCAAGCGATGGAGATGAGAATGATTGGGAAGGCACAAAATGAGATAGTTGGAATTGATTAAGAAGAGTGTGAGCAGAAGAAATTTGTACTGGAACAGGATGATGGTGGAGAGAAAAGACGAGGTGAGCTATAACATTAAAGACCCCATCTGGAAGATCATTCTCCTTGGTACTCTTTCTTGTTCCCTCCGCATCATGTGACCTTGACTTGTGTAAATGTATTGTAGGTTGGTCCACAAGGGTACGAACCCGACACACTCTTGTTCCAGGCAAGCTGGACCTGGAAGACTGCGTGCACTACCGCATGCTCCAGACGGTGTACCAGCGGCTCACCGGTACTCGCCTCGACTGTACTTGTTACGGCTCTCATTGGCAGCAAATAGGCTTCCAGGTGAGTCTCTCTTGGGACAGGCGAGACGAGGCTCATTGTGGAGGTCGTCTCATTTATGTGAGTAGTTACGAAGGTTCGAGTCCTGGCTGAAGGCGGAAAGGTACCACTGGTGCGGTTCACCGTTTTGGAGAGCTCCAACTCAAACACTTGATTGGGATCTCCCGAGGTCGTGTGACTTTGTTTCCACCGTGTCTCGCTAACTGTCTGCGCTAGCCACACTATACTGTGCCAATGAAGTAGGAATGAGGAAGGTACACTTTGGAGTGAAAGTACCTACATTTGTAAGAGTTGGAAAATATTTATGAAAAAACCACATGACAGGAGTCAAACTCCCCCTCATCAGCAATTCAACCTATAGCGAGACTGACGTCCTATACCATCCAACAACCAAACTGCAACACTCCTACAACCCCTTCAGTGGACACATGGTCTAAGGCGACACTCTTCAATAGACTAGACTGTCGAAGACAGGGAGATAGGGGTTCGATCCTGGTCGGATGTACCGAGGGTGGTTTTCCACTCTCCTTCCACGCAAATGCAGTTAGACTTCTTCTAAGTCAAACCTTCCTAATACCTAATAGTGTGATCCTACAGAGGGTATAGCGGTGTTAAAATAACACTCTTATGATAATACCATCTAACAGGTTATTGAACTGTGATCTCCACTACTGGTTCTAACTGGTTCCAGGGCAACGACCCCGGTACAGATCTGCGCGGCGTGGGGATGTTTGGTCTGCTCCAGTTACTGTACCTGGCCAGTAGCCCCCACCTCATGCCCCTGGCTAGAGACATCTACGGGGTGTCCTTGGATGAGCAGCAGAACTTCCCACTGGCTGTGCTCAGTCTCAACATGACTCGCATGGCCCTGCAGACTCTGCGGCAAGGTCTGCTCAACAGGTGAGGTCTCTAGGTCTCTAGCAGGTACAGTTGTGTGCATGGATATCAACTCGTTCAAAAACGACCAACTACTCTGTTTTTTCCATTCATTGTTCTCCCTGCTTTCTCTTGAAACACATGCTTGTTGATAATATTGTTAAATGATGACGACGCTACACTACTTGTTCATGTCAATATTGTTAAATGATGACGACACTACACTACTTGTCTCTGTCCATTATTGTAACTTGATGGTGTTTTAGGGAGTGCAATGAGCGTCAAATGGTGGTAGAGGTTTTGAACGAGTTCTACGCAGCCATATTCTGCCACACGCTACATATCTGGACCTCCCAGCACAAGACAATCAGAGACTCTGGCTACGTGCTCAAAGGTTGGTCCATCTCTCGTCTCGTCCCGCTGCTGACA
Organism: Timema podura; assembly: GCA_033556935.1. Taxonomy (NCBI): domain Eukaryota; kingdom Metazoa; phylum Arthropoda; class Insecta; order Phasmatodea; family Timematidae; genus Timema; species Timema podura. Next base: position 88,761,320 of record JAVRXN010000011.1, read on the forward strand.
ATGTTACCACTCTACTACCCACCCAGATTATACACATTCAATTACACTAATGGGGTAAAATATCCTCTGAACACCTGATTGGGATCTGAACCTCGACATCTTAGTCACCGATAAACCAAACTTTATGTGTTTGATAATTAGTCAGTGCGCTGAAAAATCGGGGAAGGCAAAAATGAATGCACTTGCTTTTTTTAAAGGAATCATCTCTTTTACTTTAATTAAAAGTATCAACTGTGTGGTCGGGAGTGTGTCAGAGGTTGTGACGTTTAATTAGTCTCCGCTAATCAAGATCTAATTGGAATAATAATATCAAATCAAATAAATATGTCCTTTCATTCTTTACAAATTTTCCTTTGTGTTTTTTTTTTCCTCTTTTATGAAGTTGCGTTGCACATTTTTTTTCCACTCTCCCTCCTGATGAGTTGCAATAGAGTAAAACCTAGTTCGAGGGATTGGGCGGTAACGATTGATTTTATTCAAGAGGCAGACATTACCCTCTGTCCAGTGGTACAGTGTAAAGTGTGAACTGTGTTCTTCTTTTCATTGTAAAAGCCATTATATTTTGTTCCTTTTATATGTTTTCTATCCACCTTCCTGTACCTTCTTACAAATACAACAAAATTAATTATTTAGAATTAAGTTTCATAAATATTAATTATTAAAAATGTTTTAACAGCCATTTTGGGTTACTAAATAAATGGGACGTTGAATCTTATGGTATTTGAGTGATTCAAGATTCGTAAAAATCTCAAAAGAGTATTTCTAATACAATGATGAAGATCTAGACTTAAAATAACAATTTAAACCAATTGGTAAAATGAATTACATAGACTTGTGAAGTTGGGAGAAAAACAAAATCACAAAAAAAATGACCAAATTGTATTATCAATTTACTAAAAATAATGGTTTCCTTTTTTTTTTAGCACCGCATCTTACTACCCATTCAGGCTGTATCTATTGTACTAATTATGCAAATGGTTTTAGAGATGAGGAAAGTTATATTTTTATAGGAAGTGTACCTGCATTTGCATGGAAGAAAATGGAAAACAATATTTGAAAAATCGGCCTTAGTACACCCGACCATGATTCGAACCTCGATCTCCCAGTGGGAGTGACATTTTAAACCATGCGTAACGAACCGGGTAGTTCTATTTGTTAATGATGTAATATACACGACAAACAAGATACCATTTATCATCGACACCAGGCCTCAAACAACTTTTATTAAAATATACTATAAATAGTTTCGCTTTAACCAAAATTGTACATTTTTTAAAGAGTAGAGGATTCGAAAGAAATTTAAACGTTCGAATTTGATCGATCTCTATTGTATGATATCTCTTTGTAAATAACTCACTCAGGTAAAATAGGCTCTCTTGGGCTCTAGCCCTGAATTAAATTTGAAAATGGCTGCCGCCTGCTGTCTCGACTGTGGGGCAAAGTGCGGGGATCCACACACACACACACTTTTGTTCCAGACGTGGAGTGGTTCTGCCGCAGTAACGTGCGAGCCGTTTTTCCGCAACTTCCACGCCCAGCTCAACTCCTACAACGCGCACAGCCTCAAGAACCACGACAGTACCCTCTGCCTCCAAGGGAGCTTCCACGACCTATTGACGCAGGCCAAGACGGAAGTGTTCATTTGAAGTGTCCTTGCTCACTCGCTACAACTCTCTAGTAGCTTTTGATTTGTCGGTCGTATTTATATATATTGTGTATTTGAATATTCGTGTAGCGTTTTGGTTTTATACAAGTCTCGTCGTTGATAAGCCCCCCGCGAGGTGCTTGACGCAGTTGTGGAAACTCCGGCATTCGGTTAAGTATCTGATCCAAGAAATTTGTATAAACCTAACACCCCCCCCCCTCTACAAACTGTGCAGTATCTTTCTAAGAACACTTATAATTGTATTGATATATTGTACTTAACTTTAAAAAGTTTAATCTATTATTTTTTTAAAACTTACCATATTTATTTTCATATATTTATTATAGATTCATATCCATTATCCATTTCCTGTGTTTGTCCTTTATGTAATTCATTCCTTTTACACGTTCCTATCCAAGTGTCCTTCATTGGTTACAATTTACTTTTTCTACCTGTTGTGTTTTTTTTTGTGTTCCCCCTTTTAGGAAGTCGCGTTGCGCGTTTCACACTCCCTCCTGATGAGTTCCGATAAAATGTAACCTAGGTCAGGGAATTGGGCAGTGAGGATAGATTTTCTTCAAGAGGCAGCCATTACCTCTTTGTCCAGTGGCAGCAGTGTGAAGTGTGAACTGTGTTCTTCCTTTCATTGTAAAAATAATAATTGATGATTAAACTGATACTAGACCAAATTTTTTTTCATGGGGAGTGGTTAGGAATGGATATCATATAATAATACCAACATTTATAACTAATTTTAAAAATGAATTCGATTATATTAAATATTAACTAAAACACGCCGAAATTGATCGTGCCTGGTGTTATTCTCAAAAACTTGACTCCAGATATAAATCCATATGCCTGATCACTTTTTATTACTCTTAACTCGATATTGTAATATTATGTCATTTATATTAATTCCCATTAATTAAGAGTGTGTGATAAAATTATTTATTAGAGATGGGTCGCTCAAATCACTCAAATCCCATGGTATTCAAGTGATTCAAGATTTGTTATAAATTTAAATAAAATGTGTCTTGAATACAATAAAGACCTAAAGTTAAATTTAAAAGAAAATAATTAAACATCGAAAGGAGGATTGGGCCTAATCACTTAGCAGGAAACTGTTGGCCTCAAGGTAACCTGGCGGTCTAGGGGTAAGGTGTCAGACTTCTATGCTGAGGGTCCGAGGTTCAATCCTCGGTCCCGGCACAGATCTATCTGATTGCCAAACCCTTCCTTCACCTCTGACAAGATGTGTATTAATCACAACTTGTGAATGTGTGGAATGCCAGACCTCCACCGTGGTTCGGATTCCACGTTAAACTGTAGGTCCTCCATCTCATCTCACAATCACCCTACCATTGCACATTAGCGTAAGTGCGTATAGCCCGAACGGGTAGTAAGACGCGGTGCTAATAGTAATAATAATGTTGGCCTCAAAGTTCACAAAAAAAACACAACACAAACTTATGTAATGTTTGGGGTACACCAGTCCCTTCTTCAGCTGAAGAGAGTAAAACACAGACTGGACCACGGCAGCACAGCTAGAGGTGCGAAGGGCCTGCCCTTATATCCTCCTTTCAGCGTCTAATTTAATACAAACGATTGGTGTCATATTTCCCTTGAAAACAATTTCAAGCGATTGGTCAAAGGAATTATTTAGACTTGTGTAGTTGGGAGGGTAGCAAAATCGCTAAAAAGGATATAACTGTACAAAATAACAAATTTACTAAAAAAAAAGTGTTCCCTCCCTTTTTTATGACGTAACAGATAAGACAAACAAAATGGCTTTTGTCAGCGGTAGCAAGCTTTAAACAACTTAAAAAAAAAATTAAACCTGAAATATTGTCACATTAACCAATTTTTTTTTTACATTTTTAAAGATTTGTATTTGCGAAATATATGATTTGACATGTCTCTTTATGCTGTACAATTGTTACTGTTTCCAGCCTGTGACCCATCTCTAATAATTATTAAAGTATATATAAAATTGTTCACCATCTGTGATATTGGCACATTCCAGAGTGTGATTTGAAGCTAATGTTAAACATGGTACATGTATTTTTAATAATGTTCCTTGTGAATAAAAATTCTAAAGTCGATTATCAATGTACTTGTGCTATTTTAATAATCCTTGCACACTTGTTTTTATCTACTCTTTCCACCTCTTTCTTGGGATCCCTTATGGTATTTTTCCACATACTTCATCTCCATCATTCTCTTTGGCGTCCTCTCCTTTTCCATCCTCATCACATGACCATACCAGACTGGATAGAACTAGCTCAAGATAGGGATAGGGTCTAATGAGGTGGAATGGATAGAACTAGCTCAAGATAGGGATAGGGTGAAATGAGGTGGACTGGATAGAACTAGCTCAAGATAGGGATAGGGTCTAATGAGGTGGAATGGATAGAACTAGCTCAAGATAGGGATAGGGTGAAATGAGGTGGACTGGATAGAACTAGCTCAAGATAGGGATAGGGTGAAATGAGGTGGACTGGATAGAACTAGCTCAAGATAGGGATAGGGTGTAATGAGGTGGACTGGATAGAACTAGCTCAAGATAGGGATAGGGTGAAATGAGGTGGACTGGATAGAACTAGCTCAAGATAGGGATAGGGTGAAATGAGGTGGACTGGATAGAACTAGCTCAAGATAGGGATAGGGTGAAATGAGGTGGACTGGATAGAACTAGCTCAAGATAGGGATAGGGTGAAATGAGGTGGACTGGATAGAACTAACTCAAGATAAGGATATGTGGCATACTTTTATAAGTGCAGCAATGAACTTGAGTTCCTACTGTCATAAAGTAAGTAAAATATTTGGTATGTTCACGATCCAATGAATTAAGAGGGTCGGCAATTTATATTTACATACTTGTTTTATTGTTAGGTTTAACAGTCTCATTTTTAACAAAACATTTTCTAGGTACTTAAGTAGATTCGGTAAGAAGTTTTTCTTGTGTAGCGTCGACCATTGCTTCGACTTCGTTTACTTCCTCCAGCTCGACTTCTTCATCAAATATCTTGACGTCTTTAACGTAGTACCACACGTCACATCGACCAGAGCTCCCACTGCGATGAAACCTGCAGGCAGAGCGAGATTGGGTGACAAAACAGGCGCAATGCAACACTACCAACTGAGAGGACACGATATTTCCAGTCCAAGTAGCAACATAATCAGGTTTGACACCAACCGGGAAAATATGGGGAATTTCTAAAAACAAAACCTACCAGACTATTTGTGAATTTGAGACATTAAACCGTAAGCTTTTTAACATTAGGCCTTTACATAGAAGAAACATACAGTTGACATTTTACACTGCTGCCACTGGACAAAGCGGTAACGGATACTTCTTGAAGAAAATTGATCATATCCGCCCAATCCACTGACCTGGGCCTCCCTTTTGTTTTTTGATTTCCTCTTTTAGGAAGTTGCGTCTTGCGTTTCACACTCCTCATTGATTAGTTCCGATAGAATGAAACCTAGGTCGGGGGATTAGGAGGGTGATGATCGATTTTCTTGTCCAGTGGTAGCAGTGTAAAGTGTGAGCCGTGTTCTTCTTCCCATTTTAAGAGCCATATTGTTTCTATCCACCTGTCCTGTACCTTCTTACAAAAGGTATAACAAACTACCCCAAAAAACGAAAAGAGGTTTTCTTTCAAGAGAAAGAGAAGGAAAGGTAAACTCAAAAAATAACAACAATGAATTGTATGTGTCTTTTATATGACCCTCTCCCGCTGTACACCCTAATAAAAACAAAACAATAATATATATTTAATAAAAAAAAACTGGATTCGTGTCAAAAATCCATTTTACTGAAGAGCTTAGTAAAATATTGGGTGGGAGGGGGGGGAATTAAGTGCAATTTGATTTTAATGAAGTGGAACTTTTTTTTATACAACAGCTAGGGACACTGGACTTTATTAAAAATAAAATAGATTATTTATTTTCATTGGTACCAGTCTAAACAACAGGTTATCGATGTTGGTCTCCTGCCAAGATCAGGATCAACTTACCATTCATGTAATGAACACATAACTTAACATAACATAACACCCCCTCGTGTTTTTAATTGGAAGCCATCACAATACAGTTAACTTAGAGAGTTGTCCAAGTGTTCTAGCCAGCCAATCATGTGGCAAGCAATGTCTACAGAACTGTTTGGTACTTCATTTGTTTTACTATGGTATGAAGACGACTTCTTCAATATGGTTTGTCCGCGTCTCGATACCAAAATGTTGTAGCCAATTATTACAAATATTTATGTAGCTTTAGTAAAACTATTTTACCTCCTTTACTGTTTCTAGATTGTGGTCAGGTTTTTATTCGAGCCATATATCTTCCACCGCCGGCTGGCTAGGCCTGTCATTGGTCAGTAAAGTTACATAGGGAAAATACCGCAAGGGAGACCAAGAGAGAGAGGGGAGGAGCAGATAACAGCAAGTGTGTGAGGGAGAGAAGAAGGATAGAGGAATAATGTGTGAGTGATAGTAGAAGATGGAGGCATTTTACTAAACTGACCCGGCCACAGGCTGGAAACAGCTTATGATGATGATGATGATGATGATATGATGAATAATTAAAGCTTCTGTTGCAAGTATTTGCAGCCTAATCAGCCATAAATGCTTGGGTTTAATTTTAGTGAACAGTTTGGTAACAAACAGTTCAAATTTATTGTCGGTGTTCTATTACATGAATCCTGATCGCATACTCGTTTCTTTACATTACGACGCTGCTTCAGTCAGCGAGAAAGCATCAATCGCTGTCAGGCGCTACATGGCTTGAAATACAACGGTCTGTTTCGTTTTCTAAAAATACTTCTCTATTCTGTCCAATCTTATACTCCATTTCCCCCTTCATCTACAACCACCCTTTGTCATGTCATTAAGAAAGAGCGGAAATAAAACGACAAAACTTCTTATCTCACGGTAAAGAGGAAAGCTTGCTACTAGTTCTCAAATATCTTAAAATTTCTCTATTTGTTAAAGGAAGACTAAATCATCAAGCCTAATCACTTAGTTCTGCAAATCTATTTTAAAAATCGGTTGAAAATGAGCTAATATTACATTTTCCCAAATTTTTTGAAATCTTTCGACTTTACTTTGGTGTGAATCATATTTTGAAACATCGCGTCGAAGAATTAAATATTGTGTTAGTGCTGAACGTATGCCCTGAAAATGTCTCACCGAGGCAGTGAACGTTACGTTACGTGAATGCTAAGTTGATGTTGATCCTAGTAAGGATGAACAGGTAGTTTAACGAGTATTTGAGGCGCTAGTGTTAGCGTTGACCGACCTGCGGCGGTGAAGTTGAGGAGGTTCCTCATGTTCTCCGTGTTGTAGATCCAGCAGTTCCCAGTCCCCGAACATGTCTTTCCCCAGACCATGCAGGTCTTGTCTGGAAACAGAACAACACAAGATGCTCCTTAATTACCCTTCTTACAGGTGAGACATTGCTCACCAAGAATGTGCTCCCAACTACCGATGACCCTAACAACCATAAGTACAGTACCATGACGCCTGTGTTGTACAGATGGGAAGAAGCTACAGGAAAGGTTGATAGAAAACATTTAGATGGGAACGAACATAAATGGTTTTTATCTTTAAGAGTCAAACATTACCTCTTTGTCCAGTGCCAGCATTGTAAAGTGTGAACTGGTGTTCTTCTTTCCATTGTAACAGCCATATTGTGTTTTATTCCCTTTTATATGTTTCTATCTACCTTTACTGTGCCTTCTTACAAATACATATACAAAATAGCTCAAAAAAAAAAAAAAAAAAAGGAGAGAGACTTTCCTTAATGAGAAAATTTTGATGGTTTCAAAAAACTATTAAAACAATTGTCATATATTCGTATGGATGTGATCAATCAAGGTCAGATATAACGGGAGGCAGGGGTTTCAAACACCCCCAACCAACATTAATATTAGTTTTATTAATTATTTTATTCTATAAAATAAAACTATACTAACATGTTTCATACATAGTTTCTTTATATGTTTACTATTTACTCCTAACTACTCCTTACAGGACTTGCTTACTACCCCCACTGTCCTCCACCATTTCTCCACCCCTACCCTCTTGATTCCTTGTCCTCCACTCTCTAAAGACCCTCTTCTTTGGTTCTAGAGTTCCACCCAGCCAGTGTTTCCTCCCAGCTTCTCTTACCGGTGGTTCTCCCACTCACCTTTCAATCTGCTTCCACCAATGCTGTCTGGAATCTTCCTCATTCTTCCTCTCCTGTACTGGGTTCGGCCCTTGGTACCTGGTATTTCATTATTCTCTGGAACTCTATCCTCTGTTCTTCCTATTTCAACTTCCTCCTTCTCTTTCCTTCCTACCAGGGCTGCCAACAGCAGCCGATGATTGATGAGCATATAGTCTTACTACGGACTTTTCTCGCCCAGTCGGCGCTGTGCCGCGCTACCTTATGACATTCTTCTCTAACCACGTATTTCCTATCATCCTCTAGCACAGCTCTAACAACTTCTCACCCTCCTCATCCATCTGCTGATAGCACCTCCTCACATCCTGTTTGTTCTGACCCGACACGGCCATTGAACTCGCCCATGAATGCTCGTCTCTGCCCTCCCAGTTACTTCTCCGGCCCACCTGTGTGGCGTAAACTTGCATGACCATCACAGTCTTATCTTTCAGTCCTATGTTCATCTTCTTAAGTCTTCATTCCTTCACCTCCTCTCCTAGTCCTTCCATCACCACTACTCACAATCCATTCCTTCTTGCCTTCACCTTTTGTTTCTTATAGTCCTCCACTTTCCCCATTATTGTCCTCATGTTCCGCAGTCCGTTCTATTTACCGGATCGATGTCTTTTAAATCCATACTTTCCAAGGCCATTTGTTCCATTTTTAAAAGCAAACTGTACTGGATTTCTCTGCCTGTTACTGGCCGATGTATATTTTAAATGGAAGTCTGTGAAATGGGGAGTTTATTGTTATGCTCTTTGGTAAACAAAGAGGTTACTTCCCCACAATATGTTTCTGTAACAGTGTATAGTATTTTGTTTGTCTCCATTTTCTGGCGGGGGAACGAGAGGAGGTCTGTGCGATGCACTGTACCATTTACTAACAAAGGTGTTCCTTGCAGTATAAGCCAGAAGTGGTCTGTGCATTAAGGACGGACTCACACTGATTGCGTCGGAAGGGGGCAAACAACTTGATACTGTCAGAGTTGGACTATGTTAGTAGTAGTAGAGATGAGACCAGAGTACTTGCCTATGAGATAGCCAAAGAATATCGGCGAAGGTATGAACGTGAAGACGCACAAGAGCGCCATCCCGAGACCCATGGATAGCGTCTTGTCTCGCTCCTCGACACATCTGCAATGTGAGGTACACGCAACATTAACATCAGCGGTATTGTATGGACCCTGAGACTAGTCTCGAGCTGTTTCAACGAGTAGTCACTCTTGCAGTAGACTGGACTGCCGTTGACTGAGGGATTGGGGTTAGAATCCTGGTCGAGTGTACTTAGGGGAGTTCTCCCTAAATGTTTTACCACTATCCTTCCGCACAAACGTGGGTACACTTCCTCTAAATTCAACATATCTCATCCCTGATACATTAGCATATTTGGTACACATGTGTATAACATGGATGAATAGTAAAATGTGGGGCTAAAAAAAATAAATAAGGGGATTGCCAGGTTTATTTAGTTTGGTTTGTCAGTGGCGGGGGAAATCGAGATTCAAACCCCCAACCAGGTATACTCATGTATTTTACTAAATGATTTACCACTGTATCTTCACACAAATGTGGATACATTTACTCTAATATACCCTCCTCAACCCTACTCCCTGATACGATGGCTGGTATATGAACTGTTTCCAGCCTGTGGTCGGATCAGTTTAGTAAAATGTATCCACCCTCCTCTCTCCTTTCATCAGGCTTGATGGAAATAACGAACCCCGCCTTAACTGCGCACCCTTGTCCAAAGTTGAGGTGTTGCTTTGCGCACGCGCGGAATACGATCACGTTGTATGAAGAAGAGATGGTGTGGTCATGTAATGAGGATGGAATAAGAGAGAGTATACCAAAGAAAATGAGGGGAAAAGACCGCAAGAGAGAGACAAAGAAAGAGATTGTAGAAGCAGATATCGAAGTGTGCAAGTGAGAGGAGAAGAATGGTGTTTGGAGAGAGAGAGGAAGATGAAGGAATTTTACTAAAGTGACCCGGTCACAGGCTGGAAACGGTTGATGATGAGTTTATATTTATAACATAATAGTGACGAAAACACCCGCTACTAAAAAGCGAAAGAGGCCACGGATATAATCCGTAGCGAGCTGACCTTATTCCGACGAGGAAGTTACTGGCTCTGCTGGTGGATCCGATGAACTTGAGGAGGCAGACAATGCTGACGAACAGCATAAACTGGTAGGAGCAGTCGGATAGGCACGCCCCACTGCGCACAAAACCTTCCAGAGGACTTGCGGTGAGATTACTGGCTGGGGCCACACACGTGCAATTTGTGTAGATCTGCAAAACAAAGAAGTCAAACACAGTTTCACACAGCATTTTATATTTTGAAAAATACTAAAATAACTCAACTTGACATTAAAAACAAAGGAAGATTACACATCAAAACTATCATTCGACAACTTAATACAGAGAATACATCCTCGTGATCCAAAATTTAGAATAATTTAATTTAATGCGACTCTAAGAAATATAATGAATGTGTAAAATCTCTGGTCAACATTAAATGATGTCAATAGTTCGAGGGAATCTAAAATATTATGAACACTGAATGGTAGCGAGCTAGTCTTGCTTGGTTCCACTATGGTGTAGCTTATAAGATAGTCATAGTGTAATCATTCAAGGTAAGACTAAGCTACCTTTCAGGGTAAACGGAGAGAACATACTAAAAATAAGGGATTGCAAGATTATCTCTAAAAAACCCCAACTAGATGAAGAGTGATCCCCAAGACAAAACAACTTCCTGTTCTGTGTGTACCTCTGATCCATTGACCTTGAGCTTCTCCCCCGTGCAACCCGCGTGACAAGGCGAGATATATGACTTGGCGCCATCTTGCGAACACACCGGGGTGTACTTCACCTGCTCGCAGTTACAATCTTTGTTGCAGGTAAAGTTGGTGCTGAGTCTGAAACAAAGTGATGATTAGCAAACTCTCGAGCTCTGAGGGAAGTGGTGCTCTCGAGCTCTGAGGGGAGTGGTGCTACCGAGATCTGAGGGGAGTGGTGCTACAGAGCTCTGAGGGGAGTGGTGCTACAGAGCTCTGAGGGGAGTGGTGCTACAGAGCTCTGAGGGGAGTGGTGCTACAGAGTTCTGAGGGGAGTGGTGCTACAGAGCTCTGAGGGGAGTGGTGCTACAGAGCTCTGAGGGGAGTGGTGCTACCGAGATCTGAGGGGAGTGGTGCTACAGAGCTCTGAGGGGAGTGGTGCTACAGAGTTCTGAGGGGAGTGGTGCTACAGAGCTCTGAGGGGAGTGGTGCTACAGAGCTCTGAGGGGAGTGGTGCTACAGAGTTCTGAGGGGAGTGGTGCTACAGAGCTCTGAGGGGAGTGGTGCTACAGAGATCTGAGGGGAGTGGTGCTACAGAGCTCTGAGGGGAGTGGTGCTACAGAGTTCTGAGGGGAGTGGTGCTACAGAGCTCTGAGGGGAGTGGTGCTACAGAGCTCTGAGGGGAGTGGTGCTACCGAGCTCTGAGGGGAGTGGTGCTACAGAGCTCTGAGGGGAGTGGTGCTACAGAGCTCTGAGGGGAGTGGTGCTACAGAGATCTGAGGGGAGTGGTGCTACAGAGCTCTGAGGGGAGTGGTGCTACAGAGCTCTGAGGGGAGTGGTGCTACAGAGCTCTGAGGGGAGTGGTGCTACCGAGCTCTGAGGGGAGTGGTGCTCTCGAGCTCTGAGGGGAGTGGTGCTACCGAGCTCTGAGGGGAGTGGTGCTACAGAGCTCTGAGGGAAGTGGTGCTCTCGAGCTCTGAGGGGAGTGGTGCTACAGAGCTCTGAGGGGAGTGGTGCTACAGAGATCTGAGGGGAGTGGTGCTACAGAGCTCTGAGGGGAGTGGTGCTACAGAGTTCTGAGGGGAGTGGTGCTACAGAGCTCTGAGGGAAGTGGTGCTCTCGAGCTCTGAGGGGAGTGGTGCTACCGAGCTCTGAGGGAAATGGTGCTACCGAGCTCTGAGGGAAGTGGTGCTACCGAGCTCTGAGGGAAATGGTGCTACCGAGCTCTGAGGGGAGTGGTGCTACCGAGCTCTGAGGGAAATGGTGCTACCGAGCTCTGAGGGGAGTGGTGCTACAGAGCTCTGAGGGGAGTGGTGCTACAGAGATCTGAGGGGAGTGGTGCTACAGAGCTCTGAGGGGAGTGGTGCTACAGAGTTCTGAGGGGAGTGGTGCTACAGAGCTCTGAGGGAAGTGGTGCTCTCGAGCTCTGAGGGGAGTGGTGCTACCGAGCTCTGAGGGAAATGGTGCTACCGAGCTCTGAGGGGAGTGGTGCTACAGAGCTCTGAGGGGAGTGGTGCTACAGAGATCTGAGGGGAGTGGTGCTACAGAGCTCTGAGGGGAGTGGTGCTACAGAGTTCTGAGGGGAGTGGTGCTACAGAGCTCTGAGGGGAGTGGTGCTACAGAGTTCTGAGGGGAGTGGTGCTACAGAGCTCTGAGGGAAATGGTGCTACCGAGATCTGAGGGGAGTGGTGCTACCGAGCTCTGAGGGAAATGGTGCTACCGAGCTCTGAGGGAAGTGGTGCTACCGAGATCTGAGGGGAGTGGTGCTACCGAGCTCTGAGGGAAATGGTGCTACCGAGATCTGAGGGGAGTGGTGCTACCGAGCTCTGAGGGAAATGGTGCTACCGAGCTCTGAGGGAAGTGGTGCTACCGAGCTCTGAGGGAAATGGTGCTACCGAGATCTGAGGGGAGTGGTGCTACCGAGATCTGAGGGGAGTGGTGCTACCGAGCTCTGAGGGAAATGGTGCTACCGAGCTCTGAGGGAAATGGTGCTACCGAGATCTGAGGGAGTGGTGCTACCGAGCTCTGAGGGAAATGGTGCTACCGAGATCTGAGGGGAGTGGTGCTACCGAGCTCTGAGGGAAATGGTGCTACCGAGCTCTGAGGGAGTGGTGCTACCGAGCTCTGAGGGAAATGGTGCTACCGAGCTCTGAGGGAAATGGTGCTACCGAGCTCTGAGGGAAATGGTGCTACCGAGCTCTGAGGGGAGTGGTGCTACAGAGTTCTGAGGGGAGTGGTGCTACAGAGCTCTGAGGGAAATGGTGCTACCGAGCTCTGAGGGAAGTGGTGCTACCGAGCTCTGAGGGGAGTGGTGCTACCGAGCTCTGAGGGAAATGGTGCTACCGAGCTCTGAGGGAAATGGTGCTACCGAGATCTGAGGGGAGTGGTGCTACAGAGCTCTGAGGGGAGTGGTGCTACAGAGTTCTGAGGGGAGTGGTGCTACAGAGCTCTGAGGGGAGTGGTGCTACAGAGCTCTGAGGGGAGTGGTGCTACAGAGTTCTGAGGGGAGTGGTGCTACAGAGCTCTGAGGGAAATGGTGCTACCGAGCTCTGAGGGAAGTGGTGCTACCGAGCTCTGAGGGAGTGGTGCTACAGAGCTCTGAGGGAAATGGTGCTACCGAGCTCTGAGGGAAGTGGTGCTCTCGAGCTCTGAGGGGAGTGGTGCTACCGAGATCTGAGGGAAATGGTGCTACCGAGATCTGAGGGAAGTGGTGCTACCGAGCTCTGAGGGGAGTGGTGCTCTCGAGCTCTGAGGGGAGTGGTGCTACCGAGCTCTGAGGGGAGTGGTGCTACAGAGTTCTGAGGGGAGTGGTGCTACCGAGCTCTGAGGGAAATGGTGCTACCGAGATCTGAGGGAAGTGGTGCTACCGAGCTCTGAGGGGAGTGGTGCTCTCGAGCTCTGAGGGGAGTGGTGCTACCGAGCTCTGAGGGGAGTGGTGCTACAGAGTTCTGAGGGGAGTGGTGCTACCGAGCTCTGAGGGGAGTGGTGCTACAGAGTTCTGAGGGAGTGGTGCTACCGAGCTCTGAGGGGAGTGGTGCTACCGAGATCTGAGGGGAGTGGTGCTACAGAGCTCTGAGGGAAATGGTGCTACCGAGATCTGAGGGAAGTGGTGCTACCGAGCTCTGAGGGAAATGGTGCTACCGAGCTCTGAGGGGAGTGGTGCTACAGAGCTCTGAGGGAAATGGTGCTACCGAGCTCTGAGGGAAATGGTGCTACCGAGCTCTGAGGGAAATGGTGCTACCGAGCTCTGAGGGAAGTGGTGCTACCGAGCTCTGAGGGGAGTGGTGCTACAGAGTTCTGAGGGGAGTGGTGCTACAGAGCTCTGAGGGAAATGGTGCTACCGAGATCTGAGGGAAGTGGTGCTACCGAGCTCTGAGGGAAATGGTGCTACCGAGCTCTGAGGGAAATGGTGCTACCGAGATCTGAGGGAAGTGGTGCTACCGAGCTCTGAGGGGAGTGGTGCTACCGAGTTCTGAGGGGAGTGGTGCTACAGAGCTCTGAGGAGAGTGGTGCTACAGAGTTCTGAGGGGAGTGGTGCTACAGAGCTCTGAGGGGAGTGGTGCTACAGAGCTCTGAGGGGAGTGGTGCTACAGAGTTCTGAGGGGAGTGGTGCTACAGAGCTCTGAGGGGAGTGGTGCTACAGAGTTCTGAGGGGAGTGGTGCTACAGAGCTCTGAGGGGAGTGGTGCTACCGAGATCTGAGGGGAGTGGTGCTCTCGAGCTCTGAGGGGAGTGGTGCTACAGAGATCTGAGGGGAGTGGTGCTACCGAGCTCTGAGGGGAGTGGTGCTACAGAGCTCTGAGGGAAATGGTGCTACCGAGCTCTGAGGGAAATGGTGCTACCGAGCTCTGAGGGGAGTGGTGCTACAGAGATCTGAGGGGAGTGGTGCTCTCGAGCTCTGAGGGGAGTGGTGCTACAGAGATCTGAGGGGAGTGGTGCTCTCGAGCTCTGAGGGGAGTGGTGCTACAGAGCTCTGAGGGGAGTGGTGCTACAGAGATCTGAGGGGAGTGGTGCTCTCGAGCTCTGAGGGGAGTGGTGCTACAGAGATCTGAGGGGAGTGGTGCTCTCGAGCTCTGAGGGGAGTGGTGCTACAGAGATCTGAGGGGAGTGGTGCTACCGAGCTCTGAGGGGAGTGGTGCTACAGAGCTCTGAGGGAAATGGTGCTACCGAGCTCTGAGGGAAATGGTGCTACCGAGACACGAGACAACAATTAGTGCTTATACTTTTAGAGGCCAGATAAATAAAGCAACAATTTAATTGTTAAGTTTAACAGAACGGTTATTAACAAATTAACCCGCTTTGGTGGCCGCATGGTTTAAGGTGTAACTCTCACAATAAACTGAACTGCCAATGATGGGAAGTTCCAGGGGTTCGAATCTCGGTCGTGTGTACCGAGGGTGGTTTTTATTAAATGGTTCTCCACACAAATACGGGTACGTCTTCTCTAAATTTAACCTTAAACATCCCTATATCATTAGGGTGGTAAGCATGTGGGCGTATGTTGGAGCTATGTGTAAAAAATAAAATGAAAGTGGCAAACAGCTGTTATAAGAAGGAAAGAGAGTCACAGGATCACCAGATACAGTTGGGACGGGGAGCGAAGGTCGGTGATGGACAACTTTCTAATGGAGGAACAAATGAAAGTGGCAAACAGCTGTTATAAGAAGGAAAGAGAGTCACAGGATCACCAGATACAGTTGGGACGGGGAGCGAAGGTCGGTGATGGACCACTTTCTAATGGAGGAACAAATGAAGACATCAAGGTAATACCAAGCGTGTCCTTAGACAGCGACCACAGGGTGCTGGTGGCGGACATAGAGGGAGGGGAATGTAGGAGAAAGGTGGTAAGACAAGAAAGAAGAATAAGAGTGTGGAGGATAAACAATGAAGAGGAAAGAAAGCTGTACCTGAGAAAGGCAAGAAGATTAATACCCGAGGATGAGATGAAAAGTGTAGAGGTTGAATGGGAAAGGTTTGATAACAGTCTGGTGGAAGCTTCAGAGGAGGTATGTGGGAGGACAAGTGATAAGAGGAAGTAGATGAGAAGAACAAAGCATTCAGAAGGAAATGTGGAAACAGAGGAAGAAAAGAGCGAGTCGAGTTGTAGGTGAAGCCAGGAAGGATCGGATGCAAACAAGGACAGAGATGTTGGAAAGGGGTATGGAAGGAATATAGCCAATAAGGATACTGTTCAGTTTCCAAACTGATAACACGACAGACTGTTTTTTAAAATGATTTCTTACCATTCATGTTGGATGTGAATGTATAATATATCTCTTTAAGGAAAATCTCTTTTTACTCTCTGAGGTATTTGGTTATACTGGAGAGAAGATACATGAAAGCTGTTTGTTCCTTTTGCCAGCTACTATCCAAGTGTTCTATTATTTATTCTTTATCAATTTTCTTTCTCTCATTCACCCACACCCACCACCTTTTTTTTTTAGAAAGTTGCGTTTCACACTCTCTCATGATGAATTCCGATAGAATGAAACCTAGGACGGGGGATTGGGCGGTTACAATTGATTTTCTTTTAGAAGCAGCCGTTACCTCTTTGTCCAGTGGCAGCAGTGTAAATGTGTTTGTCCCCTTTTATATGTTTTATATCCACTTTTCCTGTAACTTCTTACAAACACGAGTTATTAAGCGTTGATATTATCTTCCAGTTAGTACGTACTAGCCCAGCACACTCCGCTAAAACACTGATATACACTGATAACCATTGCAACATCTCATTAAAATATCACCATGCCTCTAGCTTGAGCTTAGAACAATACATTTTGTATTCGATAAATTTGAAAAATGACCTCTGTAAACAGGAATCAAACCCGTAACACTTTGCGCCAATTCTCTACAACTGAGCTATCCAAGATGTGTCCCGTACTCAGCGTAATGCTTCGCCTATATTTTAAGGCAGTCTGTAAGTAGAAAACATCCTGGATAGCTCAGTGGTTAGAACATTAGCACGCTAGCCAAGGGACCCGGGTTCGATTCCCATCTTCAGGTGTCATTTTTCACATTTACGAATAATGATACTTGTTGCCAAAAGAACATCTCCATCTTTTTTAATCTTACAGTTAATTGTACATGTGTTAGTTTATTTCCCCGACACATTTTGTATTTTACGGACTATGATAAATTCTCACAAGCCGTCCTCCTTTAAGTTCCCATAAGTATCGGTCTCGGGACATCCCAAGAAAGCGTAGGAAGCGATCCCAAGCGCTGTTATACCAACGATCAGCAAGTTCCACGCGGCCAACGTTCTTGCTTTAGGTTTAACTTTGGTGATGACAGCTCCAGACATTAAAATACCCAGGGCTGAGAACACTAGGCCTACAGTTCCTGAACAGACACAACAGCATGGATATCGTTAGAGATCTTGAAAATAGGAAAAAATGGAGTATAGGTAGCGAGCTTACCTTGCTTGGTTCCACTATGGTGTAGCTTATAAGATAGGGCCATAGTGTAATCAGTCAAGGTAAGACTGCTACCTTGCTTGGTTCCACTATGGTGTAGGTTATAAGATAGGGTCATAGTGTAATCAGTCAAGGTAAGACTGCTACCTTGCTTGGTTCCACTATGGTGTAGGTTATAAGATAGGGCCATAGTGTAATCAGTCAAGGTAAGACTGCTACCTTGCTTGGTTCCACTATGGTGTAGGTTATAAGATAGGGCCATAGTGTAATCAGTCAAGGTAAGCTTGTAACTAAATGGTACAATATAACCATTATCGTTTATCACAATGCTACTTCGAACTGTCTGTAAATATAACAATAATTATAATATTTTAATTTGATAAAATATGTATAAAAAATATGTTATTCTATACTAAATAAATAGTAAATACTTAAAAATAGAAATAAACATGAGGACTAATTTAATTCATAATCCAATATAATGTTTTAATTTACTGTCTAAAACATTCTCACATTTAAGTGTTAATTAGTGCAATTATTTCAGTGTGTTAACTCTATGTTAAAAAAATATGTGACTTCTCCCTCAAAACGTTTAGGAGGAGCAGAAAAAAAAAGAAGAAGGGGGAGTTTGTTCTTGTATATAAAAAACCCAAATAATTATGTATATTTATAACATATACATATACTTTATATTTTACCTGTTATAAGACTTGAGAAAGAAGCAGACCTTCGGTACTGGGTTTCAATATATTTGGGCATAAATATCCAGTACGGCATGTAACCGAATATGTATATGATGTGTGAGATCTGTATCGCCATGTAGGGTTTGTTAGTGAGGAGTCGTCTGAAAGTTGCTATCATGTCTGTAAAATAAAAAAATTACAAATTACTTTCACACTAGAAACATAGACAATGATTTGTATCTCCATTATTTTTAATAGATAATAATAAAAGCAGTAATTATAAGAGGAATAGGTCAGGTATTTCACATTATGGTTTCCAATACTCTCTCCAGGTTAATGCTTGTGCAGTTAATTAAAGGTCACCACTCACTAACCTAAACTTATTTTAATATATATTTGTAGGAAGGTATAGGAAAGGTGGATAAAAACGTATAAAAGGGACGAACACAAAATGGCTTTTACAATAAGAAGAACACAGTTCACACTTTACACTGCCGCCACTGGACAAAGAGGTAATGGCTGTCCCTAGAAGAAAATCAATCGTTACCGCCCGATCCCTCGATACTTTGTTTTGGTTACCTTTAAATGAGGGTTTTTCGTGTTCCTTCTCTGGCTCGGCTCCCATCAGCCTCCTCTTTTCGTTGGCGACCATCTTCCTGACGGCGGCGTCCGGCAGGGTCTTGGGGAACAGCGACAGGAGCAGCCCAAACAGGAACATCACACAGCCGAGGAGAATCCATCCTGAGGAGTACCAACCCGACACTCGGTCATATGAGGTGGTACCACGTCAACAACTCAACTCAAACCAAAGAAACTTGACACCCAAATCTCACATGCACAGTAGAGTCACGATCATCCGACAAATATACAGGGTGTTTCGTATTTCTCGCTCTCGGGCCCCCGAGTGCTTCTCATACCCCAATTACGTCCATTAGTTTGAAGGTTATAAGGGAAACTCAGGGGCCGAGAGTGAGCGAAACACCCTGTATAACGTGCTATTGGTGCGACCTCGCCGCAAGGAACAAACTTCAGTCACCAACTTCTAAACAGTGCATTTTGCATACTACAGTATATAATAATATTTAAAGTCCTTTGTTCTGTTTACATGAACTTACAACAAAACAGAAGTCAAGATGGAATATATAAATATACAAATATTAAAATAAATGTTCGTTTATCGAATCATAAAATTCTATGCTATTCAAATCCGGTGGCCAATAAGAAACTAGTTATTAGGGATGTGCAAAGCTTCGAAACTTCGAATTGGCTTTGAAACAAATATCAACTTTGACTTTGCTTGGGGGAAAAAAAAAAGGAATCTGGTTTTGAAAGTTACCAAGCTTTGCCAATAAAATAATTTACTGCTAAAATACTCAACTTATGTTTAATTACACAATTTATTATTTTAAATTAGTTGAAAAGTGACAACCGGACACAGGAATAAAACCCGAGGCCTTTAGTTTAATGCCACAATGCTCCACCACTGAGCTATCCAGGATTAGTCCCGTGCTCAGGGTTATTCTTAACTTATAATTTAAGGCTGAGTCTGTGATGCACGTGTGTAATCAACAGCTACATATGAACGACCGACAGTATCGCGAGCTATCAGTTGACGCAGTTATCTGCGACTCAGGATGGCTGTTATGGTGCCAAGGATACAAGATTGTAGCTACAGCATTGTCTGTAGACCTCCCCATCTTGTTTATAATGATAAACAATGTCTAGGTATAAAATTAAATCAAAATCGTTAGAGCGAATTTTGAATATTTTTTTTTCTGCCCTTCAGTAAACCACCCTTAAATTTAGGGTTAGAAATCTAAATCCAAAAACCCCAGATACCAAGTCTTAGCCCAATGGGTAAAATAGTTTCGGCTCTAGCCCGAGGTACAGACAGACAGACAGACGGCATTGCAAAAAACAACTTTTTTTTGTTCCAGTTGTTTATGAAACGTTGACATTTATCTAAATCTAGAGCGTTATTTTTTTGATTATCACAATAATTTTCTCTCTTAGGTTTCAAGAGAAAGTAAGTATTCAAATTTTGATTCATCTTTGAGAATATTTCATATTTGTTTGATTCAAATTGTAACAGTGAACTTTGCACACCTCTACTTAAGCTATCGCGAGCTATCTTGTATCTGTTGTGATATTCAGGATTTCCGAAAGCATTACCTGACCACCAAGCTCCGAGCCATCTTGGATCTTTGGTTCCGATCAGAGGTGTGAGGGTGGGGGAAATGAAGAACTCGAGACTAAGAGAAGCCAGTGAGTAGCCAATAGCGGGGCCCAACAGCCTCAGGAAGTGGGACAGACCTGGACAGGACCACACGGTATAGTTAGTCACTAGTAGAGACGCTCACATACAAATATAGAATTATTATACAATAATAGAGAATACTTTATTACTCTATGGCATTAGGAACTTGAAAGTTCATTACCACACTTACAGAAGCATGTCCCCCCCCTCCCCCCAATCTGGAGCTAGTTATATCCAGTCCCCCTCATTACACTTTATCCCTATCTGGAGCTAGTTATATCCAGTCCCCCTCATTACACTTTATCCCTATCTGGAGCTAGTTATATCCAGTCCCCCTCATTACACTTTATCCCTATCTTGAGCTAGTTATATCCAGTCCCCCTCATTACACTTTATCTCTATCTTGAGCTAGTTATATCCAGTCCACCTCGTTACACCCTATCCCTATCTTGAGCTAGTTATATCCAGTCCACCTCGTTACACTTTATCCCTATCTGGAGCTAGTTATATCCAGTCCACCTCGTTACACTTTATCCCTATCTGGAGCTAGTTATATCCAGTCCCCCTCATTACACTTTATCCCTATCTGGAGCTAGTTATATCCAGTCCCCCTCATTACACTTTATCCCTATCTTGAGCTAGTTATATCCAGTCCCCCTCATTACACTTTATCTCTATCTTGAGCTAGTTATATCCAGTCCACCTCGTTACACCCTATCCCTATCTTGAGCTAGTTATATCCAGTCCACCTCGTTACACCCTATCCCTATCTTGAGCTAGTTATATCCAGTCCCCCTCATTACACTTTATCCCTATCTGGAGCTAGTTATATCCAGTCCCCCTCATTACACTTTATCCCTATCTTGAGCTAGTTATATCCAGTCCCCCTCATTACACTTTATCTCTATCTTGAGCTAGTTATATCCAGTCCACCTCGTTACACCCTATCCCTATCTTGAGCTAGTTATATCCAGTCCCCCTCATTACACTTTATCTCTATATTGAGCTAGTTATATCCAGTCCACCTCGTTACACCCTATCCCTATCTTGAGCTAGTTATATCCAGTCCACCTCGTTACACCCTATCCCTATCTTGAGCTAGTTATATCCAGTCCCCCTCATTACACTTTATCCCTATCTTGAGCTAGTTATATCCAGTCCCCCTCATTACACTTTATCCCTATCTGGAGCTAGTTATATCCAGTCCCCCTCATTACACTTTATCCCTATCTTGAGCTAGTTATATCCAGTCCCCCTCATTACACTTTATCTCTATCTTGAGCTAGTTATATCCAGTCCACCTCGTTACACCCTATCCCTATCTTGAGCTAGTTATATCCAGTCCACCTCGTTACACCCTATCCCTATCTTGAGCTAGTTATATCCAGTCCACCTCGTTACACCCTATCCCTATCTTGAGCTAGTTATATCCAGTCCCCCTCATTACACTTTATCCCTATCTGGAGCTAGTTATATCCAGTCCCCCTCATTACACCCTATCCCTATCTTGAGCTAGTTATATCCAGTCCCCCTCATTACACCCTATCCCTATCTTGAGCTAGTTATATCCAGTCCCCCTCATTACACTTTATCCCTATCTTGAGCTAGTTATATCCAGTCCACCTCGTTACACCCTATCTCTATCTTGAGCTAGTTATATCCAGTCCACCTCGTTACACCCTATCCCTATCTTGAGCTAGTTATATCCAGTCAACCTCTTTACACCCTATCCCTATCTTGAGCTAGTTATATCCAGTCCACCTCGTTACACCCTATCTCTATCTTGAGCTAGTTATATCCAGTCCACCTCGTTACACCCTATCCCTATCTTGAGCTAGTTATATCCAGTCAACCTCTTTACACCCTATCCCTATCTGGAGCTAGTTATATCCAGTCCACCTCGTTACACCCTATCTTGGTCTTCCCAATGCCTCTTCCCCTTGGGTTTGCCAAGCATTATTCTGAACAAGGTTTTAAATTCTCGCATTCGAGTTGCATGTCCTGCCCACCGTAATAGTCGAGACTTGATTATCCTAAAAATCTCTCGTGATAAATACAGGGCATGTAATTCATCATTATGTAACCTCCTCCACTCCCCAGTAGCATTGTCCCATTTTAACCAAATATCTTCCTAAGCACCTTGTTTTCAAATATCCTCAATCTATTCTCTTCCTGTAAGATAAGAGACCCACCGGGAAAATCGTAGTTTTAAATTCCTGGACAGCAGGCGAGACGCCAACAACCTACTGACCTACTAATTTCATGCATTTCCTGTTCTATTCTTTTTATGATTTACAATTTAATATCGTTATTGCCAGTTAAAATTATTGATAAATATTTACATTCATGAACCCTGTCGAATGATACATTGTTCGCAGTAATCTCTAAATTATTGTCCCCAATCTGTTTTTTTTCTGTGTGATCATGTATTTAGTCTTTCCAACGTTCACTTCTAAACATGTTTACTTCGTAGGCTGTAGTACAATGTCTGCATTTCTTGCTACACCTTCCTTATTTTTGCCCCAAAAACAACCAAAGATATAAAGAAAGATTGATTTGTTTCTTGACCTTATACTCGGTTTTACTCGTCTTTGAGAAAAAGTCGTTATGCATTAGAATATATATATATAAAAAAAAGTAAATTATTTCTGTTGACATCTCGAACCCTTTGTTTTTATTCCTCCTGATTGCCAGGAAAATGGTAAAATGTGTCTTTCCTAGTGTTTTTATATTGATTTGAAAATCCTACAAAACAACTACTATTTCCTATTTTGATGCTTTTTAATCGATTCATTGTATCAAAATTAATATAATAAAACAAAATTTATAACAGTGTAGGACATCAAATAAGCAACAACTTAGCTTTGTGTTTTAGCAATGGCCTCCACTATTGTGTTTCAAGTTTCTGCCACTAAGAGCGCAGTGTGCATCAAGGCACGGTGCCTATAAATATAGGTTTTTTCATTTCAAGAACCAATTGTAATTAGTTTTAAACGTGATATAAAGCACTAACAAGGCTCAATTGTTGTTCACTTACTTATAAGGAAAGGTATTTTATGTTTCTCTATATTGTCGTCCATATAGGACATGCCGATAGTATGGTACAAAGCTCCGCCAATCCCGGCTATAAAATTGGCGGTGGAAAAAAATGATAGCCGGCATGTTGGCGCCTTCTTTTTCGAATCCACATCCATCTTCTGTGGCATTACCAATGTTGCACATGGATTTCCTGATGTCTTTTTCCAAACCTGAAAAACAATAGTGCTGCTTTATCTGGAGGTTGTGTTTATCGTACAGTTAAATATCCTATTTTCTATTGCCTTTAATGTTGTATTTGTAAGAAGGTACAGGAAAGGTGGTTAGAAATATAAAATAAAGGGAACAATCATAAAATGGCTGTTACAATGAAAAGAAGAACACAGTTCACTATTTACATTGTCACTTCTTCCAAATATTAAAAAAAAAAGAACCTCAAAAAGTGAAAAAATGTTTTCCTTAAAGAAATATATTATATATTTGCATTCAATGTCCATTTCCTGTGTTTGTGCTTTATGTTATTAGTTCCTTTTTCCATGTTCCCATCATTCTTTACAATTTCCTTTTTCTCACTTTTTTGTTTCCTCTTTTAGGAAGTTGTGTTGCATGTTTCACACTCCCTCCTGATGAATTCCGATAGAATGAAACCTAGGTCGGGGGATTGGGCGGTAATGATTGATTTTCTTCAAGAGGCAGCCATCACCTCTTTGTCCAGTGGCAGCAGTGTAAAGTGTGAACTGTGTTCTTCTTTTCATTGTAAAAGTCATATTGTGTTCGTTCCTTTTATATGTTTCTATCCACCTTACCTTTTTCCATTCATAACAAAATACCTCAAAAAGCGAAAAGAGGTTTTCCTTAAAGAGATATATAGTATATGATGTAATTATTGATTTATTTCAAAATATATGAAGGTAGAGTGTGTGGATCAAAAGGAAGGGGCAGGTCATGTAAGACATGCCTAAATGTAGACAAATGTCTGAAAAACAGAAACATTAATTTATTGTTTTAAGAATAAAGGAGCATGTATGACTCTGTGTAAGGATGTTGTTGAAGTGAAGGGAGTATGCAAGGATAGGGAAGTGTGGAGAAAGTTAGCAAGGATGGAATAAGTTTCTAGTTTTTTTTTAGATATATGCACAGTTTAATGCCTACTCAGTAAGGGAACAGCATGATTAGGCATGTATGATCTAATACTCCTATGCAATCCATGCCAAATGCTAGCTTTTGTACCGAACATCGCCAACATTTACCATTGGCTATGACCTCATTTGAGCCATTTCTCCTGCGCAGAATCTTACCAAGAGCGCAAGTGTAGCCAGTCCCTGTGAGATGAGCTCGACAAATAGCTCTTTGTGGCCGTGACTTTGCAAAGAGCATAAGTGTTGCAATATGCTGTGCATGTTGTTAGTGTTAGCCATAAACTGGAAGTGTGTTCTAGAAGTAATAAGTCGAAATATGTGAGTCTAGCTGCTATTTTCTAGATTTAGATTTAAATTGTTTTAGTATGTTAACATCCTTCCCTCGTATGTGTTAAATGAAGTTCATAATGTTGTCTGGTTGTGGTATTTCCATGAACAATTTGTTAAAATTGTCTACGAGCCACTGTACTCTTCGTTTGAAAGGTATTAGGCACACCTTGCTTGGTTCCACTATGGTACAGAGTCTAGTGCAATCAGTCAGGTAAGATGATACTTGCTTGTTCCACTATGTACAGAGTCATAGTGCAATCAGTCAAGGTAAGTTGATACCTTGCTTATTCCACTATGGTACAGAGTCATAGTGCAATCAGTCAAGGTAAGATTGATATCTTGCTTAATTCCACTATGGTACAGAGTCATAGTGCAATCAGTCAAGGTAAGATTGATATCTTGTTATTCCACTATGGTGCAGAGTCAGTGCAATCAGTAAGGTAAGATTGATATCTTGCTTAATTCCACTATGGTACAGAGTCATAGTGCAATCAGTCAAGGTAAGATTGATATCTTGCTTAATTCCACTATGGTGCAGAGTCATAGTGCAATCAGTCAAGGTAAGATTGATATCTTGCTTAATTCCACTATGGTACAGAGTCATAGTGCAATCAGTCAAGGTAAGATTGATATCTTGCTTGGTTCCACTATGGTGCAGATTTCATAGTGCAATCAGTCAAGGTAAACAGAGCGTGGCCTACATTGTACTCACTGAATCTTCCGAACGTTCTGTTGGAGAGTCCGTCTCTACCGTACTCGGCGGTCAGGGCGAGAGCGTCTTCACCCGAGCCGTATATGAAGTGTGGCAGTGCTGTCAACACGCAGTAAATGACAACAGTGAATATACCGGCCCCCATCCAGCGAGGGCGATGTTTCTTGCCCGCGTAGTAGCTGAGGACGAGTCCAATAACGAGGGAACTGAAGTCGTTCCCACCATTATCATTCCTGAAATATCCGACAGATGCAAACCGTGAGCTTATTGCTGGAGTTCCACGGTTTCTTAATAAACCTCCATTGTTGGCAGCACTGACGTGTGGCTCAAGGTTAGATTATATTGGATAGGGATGATAAGGAAGGCTTAGAGGAATGCACCTTCATTTGCCTGTTATCTCCTTAGGACGAGAACATTTCGATCTTCCCTGTATCCTGCTGGGATCACAGACTAGACACTATCTCACTTGATACTGCTGGGGATCACAGACTGACCAATATCCTCACTGATAATCTGTGGGATCTTTGAACTAGTAGACCAATATCCTCACCTGATAACCTGCTGGGGATCTTTGAATATAGACCAATTTCTCACTGATATCTGTGGGGATCACAGACTAGACCACTATCCTCACTTGATAACCTGCTGGGGATCACAGACTAGACCACTATCTCACTTGATAACCTGTGGGATCACAGATAGACACTATCCTCACTTGATAACCTGCTGGGGATCACAGACTAGACCACTATCCTCACCTGATAACCTGCTGGGGATCTTTGAAATAGTAGACCAATATTCTCACCTGATATCCTGCTGGGGATCACAGACTAGACCACTATCCTCACCTGATATCTGCTGGGGATCACAGACTAGCCACTATCCTCACCTGATATCCTGCTGGGGATCACAGACTAGACCACTATCCTCACCTGATAGGATCACAGACTAGACCACTATCCTCACCTGATATCTTGCTGGGGATCCTGAACCTCTTCTCGATGGTGGTTATCGTCCCGTTGAAGTAAGAGAAACAAGCCGAGAACATGCATCCCAGGAAACCATAGATACAAACGTAGGCCTTCTCGTTGCTGAACTTCTGGAACCAGGGCCCCCTGAATACTCCAATCCCGCAGGTGGTGTCTTCTGTCAAGGGATGGTGTCTGTACAGCTCCTCGAGCTCTTTGGTGGTCGGCATAGGCCGCTTTGTCTTCTCGCCGACACCGTTACTCGGGTTGTCTTCCGTCATTTTAGTTGAGAAACACGTGTGCCGGACTAGTGATTCATGGACTCTGCCCTATACGTGTTGAGATGGACCCCGACAGGTGTCTCCAGACACGATCACAAGCGTCTGAAGATATCACGGTAATATCTACCAACAAATCTTTCTGCTGATTTAAAGGGTCACGTTGATTGATTGGCGTTATAATTCAACGTTAGCACATTTGAGTTTCCAATACAAGAACTGTCGACATTTCACAAATAAAGCTACAAAACATGTGCAAGTGGCGTTGCGCCGGACGGTTTGAAGACTATCCACCTCTTAATTGTTTCGATATATGTTTATCTCCTGTTTGTTTAGGATTGTTTCTTCAGTCTATTGTCCGCAAAGCTGATATCAGTGGGTTAGTCAACACGTTTGTCGTTTTATTCCCACGAGGTTTCCAACAGGATCGAACTGAAGACCTTAACACCCACCGTCCTGGTCTCCTGAGAAATGAGTGAGGAGAAAAAATTATCCTCAGGTTTTGCATTTACCGAGTTATGAAACTGCCATGTGACTAGGGTGTGTGTGTGTAACATTATTTGCTCAGCCATTCTTATTGGGGTTTTTAAAAACCAACTACTGTATTTGCCTCGATTTTGTTAGAACTTGCTGAACAAAGTAGTCCCAATTGTGGTGCAATAAGCACCGGTTGAACAGGTTGAGTGGTAAAACAGTCTATGTAACCTCACCATTGAAACATCGAAAGATAAATGAAAAATGCAACATATTAAAATTGATTGTTTGGTTTGAATTTGCTGCTATTAACAAGTTTTATTTTGAGGTGGAAAAAAAGACACCTGGTCAAAGATACAATTCTCGTGTATTGGTGTAGTTTTTTTCTTAATCTATTTAAATTAAAAATAGCCAAGAAATATATTCACATCCAGGATGTATGTACAAAACCTTTATTCTTTTATTTTTCAGATTTAATTTGATAACTGATTAATTAGGGCAGAAAATTCCGATGTGAAGCTCAAATATATTAGTGCGTGTTCCCTTTATATGTCCTCAAGAAACTATAAAATTATTTTCTGCAGAGTTTTCAATTATAATAGCATTCAAAAGTTAATTAAGGCCATTAAGATTTACAAGTTATTATTTTTAAACTTTTGTATGTGATACTTGTCGAATAACTCTTCACAAACAACGAAACAAAGTACAGTCTTGACATTCCAAAGTACTTCACAAGACAAGAAGTTGTACAAAATGGTGGTACTGAATCAGTACAATGTGGCTGTACTAGTGTCAGTACATGGTGGTACTGAAGTCAGTCCAATGTGGCTGTACTAGTGTCAGTACATGGTGGTACTGAAGTCAGTACAATTGGCTGTACTTAGTGTCAGTACATGGTGGTACTGAAGTCAGTACAATGTGGCTGTACTAGTGTCAGTACTGGTGGTACTGAAGTCAGTACAATGTGGCTGTACTAGTGTCAGTACATGGTGGTACTGAAGTCAGTACAACGAGGTGGGATGCCTCTTGTAGGCCTCAGCACACAATTAACTATCGAGTTTCAGAAAGCACGTCACTTAGTCCAGTTTTCCCCGCACACACATGACTGAATGAATGGTCCATAATTTATGACAGGTAATTATTTCGACAGCCTTCACTAAATCCACCCTTCATTGTTCTGGTTGCTATCATAGTTCACACATGGCTGTAATCCGAGGGATGATGGTTGTAACAATCAGAATAGCGGACTAGGACACTAGGTCACAGTTCGACCGAGCTTGTAGGACATTCTCCTGATGACATCGCAACCCTCACAACACAACAGAGGTCTTGGTTTCGATCCCTGGAGTGTTTTAGTGCACTTATTGATCTTAACAAACTTGAGTTGCAACCAAGCTCACACGGTTGTATCGATTTAGTTTAGTTTAGAAGGAAACAATTAGATTGGATATTAGCTTTGATTACACTCTTTATTGAGGAATGAATAGTTGCAAAGCATTATGGGTAGGGACACGAGTTGAATGCACAAATGTTGAATAATGTCATATACATTGTGAAATAACATGAGCTATTAAAATATACCAGAGAGGACTGTGAAATAACAAGAGCTATACCAGAGAGTACTGTGAAATAACAAGAGCAATACAGATAGGACTGTGAAATAACAAGAGCAATACCAGATAGGACTGTGAAATAACAAGAGCTATACCAGATAGGACTGTAAAATAACAAGAGCAATAACAGATAGGACTGTGAAATAACAGAGCAATAACAGATGGACTGTGAAATAACAAGAGCTATACCAGATAGGACTGTGAAATAACAAGAGCTATACCAGATAGGACTGTGAAATAACAAGAGCTATACCAGATAGGACTGTAAAATAACAAGAGCAATAACAGATAGGACTGTGAAATAACAAGAGCAATAACAGATAGGACTGTGAAATAACAAGAGCAATAACAGACAGTACATATTTATTTGAGGTGTTAATTTATATTCTCCTCAGTTTCATCCCTACTGTCCAAATGTTCTGAGCAGGGATGCTGTAAAGAGACCTACAGACTCTCAAGTGACTTATTTCAGATAGATGAACCTGAACTATCATCATATTGGAGTATTCAGTTGTCAAGGGCTGGTACACCATATTCTGCAATTAAATATTTGTGTGATGGATTGTATCACAACGGCTTTGAGAGACGGGAAGATAACCTCCAACACCAGAATGTATCAACTTTTTAAATAAATAGAAATATAACACAACTCAAGATCACCTTAAAAACAGCAGTTGGGACGTTCTGGATTATAGCTTTACAAATTTCGTGCCAGTTACTTCTTTACCGTATAGACTTATAAATCAATAATATTTCTGATTATTAAAGAAATTGCTTTATGATAAGCCCGAGCAAAATTTAGAATTCAAATTTGAATCTTGTTAGGATTTGTATTTGATTCAAAATTCTGAGTATCGATAATTTTTTATTGGGTTTGCTAATTTATCATAATATTTAATTTGGATTTGATAACATTTAACTACAAAATATTCGATTTGAAACATTCTAGTCATAAAAATATTTGATTTGAAAAAATTTTAATCATAAAATATTCAAATTGTGAAACAATCGATTCGATATAATCATCAAAGATTGAGTTTTGATTTGGAATTGAAAATCTTTGATTCACAATGGCTTCACTTCATGTGAATGAAATATTTTTCTCCAGCTCTTCCAAGTGTTTTAGATAACCAAGTGGTAACTAAGTGGTAACCAAGTGTATTACCACTATTCGACACCTTAGCTCAGTCGGTAGCGCGTCTGTCTACTGAGCTAAGGGTACCAGCTGAGATCCCCGGCATGTCCGAAAAATGTATCAGTGGTGAAATGTGGGTTTACCCTTTAACCTTGATAAATTAACGGCCGGGGACTGGAGGTTGTTCCTACCCTAGTCTTAAGTTAGATTATAAGGCATATGAAGCTATGACAGGCCTAGCAAGCCGTAGTGGAAATATATGGCTTGAATAAAAAACTTAACAACAGGCTGGAAACAGTAATAGATGTAAAATAGTAAATTGTACGACTACTTTGGACACCCTTTAGTGTGTGGATTGTTCAGTGTTACATCCAAACAACTTAAGGGGTGACCAACTTACCAGCCAAAACATTCACTTAGTTAAAACTAATATTTCACTGCATTTTGGTCGTAACATTTTTGTCATATTTATATTGTTCAGGTGGCCGAAGAAGTTGAAAGGAAAGAATTCCTCCTTACTCTAACTTATACTTTGATCAAACATAAAAACAAGTTTTGCTTAAGAGTTTCACCTGAGATACTGAGTTTACTATAATTTTCATTGTAAGAAGCTCCCGAAAGAAAAGTTACTAGATCTACTTTCATGTATTCATACGTCAAGTCGTATGCTTTGCAGCTGTCACTTTTGATATTGTCAATACCTATAGAATGACAATAATAATAATAATGTAATGTGTTATCAAAAAACATGTTTGTAATTTTTAAAAGGTCTCCCAAATGTCCAATGTAAGAAAGTCGAGGTATCTGAAGTAGATAAAACAGCTCAAAGTGGGTGGTGCACTGTTGCATGTTTTTGGGTAGTATTTATTCATTAAAAAAAACCAATATAATTGAGAGAGGGTTCCTACACAAAAACATTAAATTTTTTCCACGACATTTCAAGGATTTTCTACAATTCCTCCTGGACAAATGTATAAAGTTTAGAGCTAGGATTTTTATGATTTTTCATATACAAATCTAGAATGTTGTTCAAGTGTATACAAATGTGTTTCATAAGGAACTATTCTGATTTAAGTAACTTTATTTGGGCATATTTCCGTGTTTTTATGAGATATGGCATATTTTCGAGTTTTTCAGTACTAATAAGTCATTTTTTTTATTTACGAGTCATAATTTTGCATATTTTAGTATTTTTAATATAAAGGACATTTTTGTATAATTTTTCCCAGGAAGCCCGAAGCAAGACTGAGAAGAAAAAAAAGGAGGGGAGGAATGCTAGAGTTTAAAAACTTTGTACACCCATCATAGCAAACAGTGGTGCCACCACAGCAGTAAGAATACTTCCACGACTAACCTGTTTTCTTTTATAAGGCTTATTTTTTGTTTAAAGACTTTCAATTTGGCACAGAAATTGTAAAAAGTTAGAATTTATTTTAAGTTTTATTTCTCTTATAGGACATGTTTTTGGGCAATAAATTTTTTGTTTGCCACAGAAACTGTAAAAAAAAAAAAAGTAGTTTTTCTTGGTTAAATAGGTAAAGTTTAGTAAAATAAAGGAATTTTTGTTGGCACACAGTCAAACAAATTATATTTTTTAGATCATTTTTGTTTTTTCATACACCTATTATTTTATTCATTAATTTTGCAAGGAAAAAAATGTAAATTTTAATGATAGTTTTTTCGTTCTAAAGGCATAATTAGTTTTTTTGGTCATAAATGCATTTTTTATAAAGCATTTTCTAGCAATTTTTAGGGAATAACAATCCTAGCCCTTATAATAATGGAAAACCCACATCAATACATATTTTTTTAATCTAATGCAGGCTCACAATTACCCTACATCTGCATCTTTTCACACCGTTTATTATTTTTTAATGTATTCCATGACTCAACGAGATATTCAAATAATTAAAACATAACAAACTCACTTGCAAATTATCATTGGTGAAAATGTAGATTTGCTCTTTCACAGTGATGAATTAACGGCTGGGGGCTGGATGTTGTGTCTCTTCTAGATTTAAGTTAGTTTATAAGTCATGTGTGGATATAATCAGTTGGTTTTTAAAGTGCGCATGTTATAACCCTAACTCTTATTGTTCATATTAAGCATGATAGTTTATGTTATGTAAATTACAAAACAAAAGTAAGAATTAAATGACAATAATACAACCTAGTTTATATTAAATAATGATTCAGTAACTTGATGCAAAAAAATAATTTAGAGATTCAGACAACTTAGGAATTTTCTCAGATATTTTGAAAATTTCATCTACTGACTTAATCCAGTTTCCTCAACCTGAAAAATTCCAGGAAAAGATTAGAAAAATAATAATTTCCATAACATTTCCTGGCCTGGAATAGATATTTTAAAATTCGAGGTTTTCCATGACGCGTAGGAACCCCATGAAACCAACGAGGTAATTTACCATATTAAGAAATATGCAACAAAAATGAAAATATATCACTTTAAAATGAAAAAACAGTTTTCCTAATCTAAACTTCTGGTTTGATTGTAATCATGTGACTAATATCTTATGTAATTGACAATTAAATGGATTTTTAGAATGGAATTACATAGTAATTGATTTCCAAAAATGTATGTCATATTTAAGAGCATTTATTACTATATTAAACGAACCCTAATGCTCCTAAAGGAACCAAATATTTTTATTCAAAATTCATTTCAGTGAAATTGTGATCACAGTAAACCATTGTTCAAAAACTGAATAATAACAAAACATTTAAATGTCAGATACATTTTATTTCAGTTAATTACTTCATTTTGATAAGATTTTTTTTTGGTGTCCATTGAACAGATATCGGCAGCTTCAAAATAGTAAAAAGGCTGAAATTTGGTTGGGTTTTCTTAAATTATGAACAAAAAAACAAACAAAAAACAACAAAACCTTTAAAACATTTAATAGACATGCTTTCACAACAATAGGGCCCGGTTTTATAACGAAAATATTTCGTAAATGCATATCAACATTCGTCGAAAACTCACAGCATTAACAAAGAGGTATATTATAAAAACTTGAAATAATGCACAACAAATGTATTGATAACAAATAATTAACAATAAACTTCATAGGTCTAAAAAATGGAGAGAAATAAGATTCACAAAAAATAGTCCACAGTGTAAAAAAAACAATCATCTAACAGTCATTTTAAAATACTACAAGGAAATCTCTTAATAGCGGACAACTTCTGGGAAGCAAAAAAAAATTTTGTTATTTGGAAAAACAATTTTAAAAACAAATGATACTGCTTCAACAGTTTAATCGATACGAACTACAATCTAACTATGCAGTGTTGTATGCAGGATAATTATAACTAATGAATACATATAGGTATGTATATTACTGTACAGAATAATACGAAAATAAAATGCAATGTGAAGAGTAAACCTTCTGTAATGTATTTGTACGCACAAGCAGAGATTAAACTGCCGCAGCTGATGGCTGGGAGTATAGTCATCACTATACATGCTATATTAGGACTGCTCACATTCCCGCCTAGCACCCTACAGTAAAATATCTGGGGCGACGTTTTCAATGTTTGACCACTGTTTAGAGATTGTTATGCATACATATGCTTGTCTAGCAATGTTCGTTATTGTGAACTTTTATTTTTTGTCATTGCGCCTTACTTCCTTGTCAGGTTGTACGCATGTGTATTAATTATGTATGTTAGGGAGGAGGGACGTTGAAGAAGTGTACCCACATCTGCATGGAGGGAGAGTGGAAAACCATTCAGTAACCACAACCCTCGGTACACCCGACCGGGATTCAAACCCCGATCTCCCGTTATTTGGCAGTCTGGTCTATCGTGAGAGAGACCACGAGTATCGGGAAGTTGTTTCGCCGCTAAGAGACCGACGGGGAAATTCAAGGTGTCCGCTATTCAGAGGTGTCCATTAAGGAGTTTAACCTGTCATTTCACACCATTGCCATGTCTTCCTTTCAAACATTCTTTCCTAAATAAATAATCTCAAATAAAGTAATAACAATGGTTAGAAATAATTATTGTTTTCTCGTTCAGCTTTATATTATTGCACAGACTACTTAGTTCAGCATACTCGCACACATCTACACGCACGACCAACAATTTATCTTGTACTTGGTAACACTCGCACTACAATACGTTTGTTCATAGAAAGCTTGTGTCGGAGAGAGAGAGAGAGAGAGAGAGAGAGAGAGAGAGAGTTATACATATATCTATTACTAACGAGATGAGAATGCTGATTCTAACGGGGCAGCTAAGAATTCCACTTCGATTTAACTATTTATTTTGGCACATCTATTTATACTTAGATTGAATAATAGTTTGTTGTTGTTCGGTTAATGTTCCCAACTCTCTATACTACTATTACTACTACTACACTATCAAAGTGGCAAGAACTCCTGAATTCACACTTGTAACAACTATATTACAATTACAGAATGATAAGACAAAGTCCCAGAGTCCTGCCTGCAGTTTCAACGAGGGCTCTGACCACACGTTAGGGAGCGCAGTGATCCTCAGAGTAGTTTGCACTCACACCAACGACTGTCCAGCAAATTATCACACTTTGTTGTCAACTCTAAGGAATTAGGTGAGCAATCAACACACCTTACCCTTGCTAAATAACTCAATTTTTTTTTTAAATTTGAGACTTTTTTTTACTTAATTATTTCACAATAATACAGCTTACATGTGCGATTGTGCATGAATTATCAACGCATGTCCAAAGTTATAATTTATTGTTGCAAACTGTCAAGTGGCCAGGTGATATGT
The DNA here is from genome assembly GCA_033556935.1 of Timema podura. NCBI lineage: Eukaryota > Metazoa > Arthropoda > Insecta > Phasmatodea > Timematidae > Timema > Timema podura. Next base: position 88,795,759 of record JAVRXN010000011.1, read on the forward strand.
CCAACGACTTGTTGAAGCGGCAGACAGTACTCTTTGTTTCGTTTCTTACAAGCCTGCCAACCGTTTGTCTCACTAAAAAACACAAGGTACTGTTAAACAATCTTCCCACAAATTGAGGGGAATAAAGTATCCCGCGTATTTTCGGTTTGTGATTATTTATATATATATGCATTAATATAACCTGAGGTATGCAGTTCATGGCCGGGTTAGGTCATAATTTAAAAGTTCCCGTAGCACTGATAACTTATTTGGTCAAGAAATGGCTGCATTATATTGAACCAGCAATAAAGAGTTTTGGTTGTATTTAAGGGACAACTTAAACGATGACATAAATTGCATTTTATACCAAGTGTACCATAAACAACATCCTATACATCCCAAACTCTTGGTTTGCGATCGGGCGATACAGACTGAATAACTCCCAATTGACAAAAATATCAATTTAGCCAAAGAGTCTGCTTGTTAATATTAACAGCCAATATTACAGCTTTAAATTACAGAAACAAATATTGTCTAACAATTAAAAAAAAAATCTTTATTGATATTAAGGGTCGGCAAAAGTTTCAAAAACAAATTTTCGGCTTGGACAATTATGAAGCTTCGCCAGTAAAAATATTAAGATAATATATTTGTGTTCAATTATTGCCATTACACATTAATGTTGATTTGAAATAAAAAATCTGAAGTAAATAAATTGTAAGTCGTGATGGTAACTTGATTTATCAAATTAAAATAAAATCTTACTAACATTTGCAAGGGCGCCCATGTGGGTTTTCCAAATGGGGGGGGATTGGAGTCCTGAGAGAGAATTTCAGGAATTTAACCTTGTAGAAGGGAATTTTAGAGCATTTGAACAAAGACCTGAGCTAATTATATTACGGACGTGCGAGACTCAAAAAAAATCTCGAAAATTTGAGAAATCAAAGAAAAGCAAATAATAGCCCTAAGAAATTATAAAACCAGACCGGGAATTTATTATTTACAATAATACTGTAGTAACTCAAAAATAGGCTCCCCCCTTCCCCGTTCATTAAGAAATGTGGTTTGGTTATAAATATTGTTCATTGTAACTACCTATCACTATTTTATTAATTGTATTTAAAATGTGTATTAGTTATATCTCAAGTGTTTGAATGAACTATATATAAGACAATCTAAAGCAAGTGCCAGCTCAAATGTCAAAAAGGAACTCTATAAACTATATATTATTTACGTTAATAAACATAATCTAAATGTTTTTCTTTCAAAGGACGTTTTCCCCCGTCTCGAATTGAAAAAACAGTTCTTGCACATCCCTAAATTATATGAGTTTCAAGAGCCAATTTTATATAAAAAGCAAAGTAGTTTCTGAAAAATATTCAAAAAATTAAATATGAGCTGTAGCTGAACTCCTTGAAAAGAAACATTATATTTTCCCAAGTTTATTGAACAGAACAAAATGAAAAGAAAGCTCTTGGCGAGGGAATGCTAGGAAATCTACATTTTATCATTTTATCTGTCAGCTCGGATATTGATGATTCAAAGTTGTTAAAGAGCCAATTGCAGCCAAATACCAAATACACAATTTTATTTTTTCATAAAAATCATCAAAAAAAGGTAGATAATGAAGAGTGATAAGAGGGTTTAATCCCCCCTTTACTCCTATTTATGGGCGCCCACGAGCATTTGTGCAATAAAACATTTACTAAATAATTTTAGTGCATAAAGTTACATAAATAAGCACAAGAAAATATTTTTCAAACATAAAACAACAATTTTTTTTTTTAAATTCTCTTTGACTTTGAGAATATTTTATAAATTGGTTGTGCTTCCACTTTGAATTGACACATTCCTGTGTACTGTAATGGTTTTTTTAAAAAGTGTTAGCACAAATAAAAATATATCAAAACAAGATGGCCATGTGTGTTTATTTTGCGCAAGATCACTAAAGCAAAAACTTCATGTTGAGTACATTTACAATTTATCGGCCCTTAAATTAAAAACGAGCAATGAACTGAAAATGTCCACAGTTAAAAATGTTTTGATTCAGAGTTTTTCAGTTTCGTTTAAATGGAAAAACTTTAAGAAATTTGAAAGCTAAGAAGAGTTAAGGTATCGAGAATTGTGATATTGTGAAATATTCTTGATTCTTTTGATACCAGTAAGCAATGAGGGTAATGATGCATATAATTTGCCAGCAATAATGCTACAGGACACTTTAGGTTAAGTGCAGGTAAAACCAGCACTTGGAACTTTATGCTATAATACAAAATAAAAACATTGACAGAATGTTACAAATTTTTGGTTTGAAATAGTTTTAAAATAAGCTTTTCTAACTTTTTATGAATATATATTAAAAAAAAATATATAAAACTTCTAGTGTTCTCACTTTGACTGTGCAAAGTGACTAAAATTACATTCATACTAGTTCAAAAAATGGTTTTAAACAATTCTTTCGCTCGTATATAATATGAGTCATACCAACTTCTGAATAATGAGCACTTGGCATCATACTTTATATTTAAAAACTGTTGTCACATAACTTTCATACCCATACAGTCATATGTTTAAAGTAATTTTTTTCTTTCTTTTCAGTTTTGAAGTGATTTTGTCAACAATTAAAAAAAAAATTCAAGCACAATGAAAATGCTATGTATAAAAGATATTCATAAAATGGCATTTATATGTTAAACAAAACATTCTACCAGCTTTCTATTAACAGCATATGTTTGATTATTTTTATTAATAAACAATATAATTTGTGAATGGGTTTCATAGAGAGGTATAGTAAATATAAAATAATATTTTCTCTTAAGATTTTGCCAACCATTTCAAGTTTTAAACGAAAACCATGATAATTAACACATGAACACTTTTATCAAACCAAATGGCGAAAATAATCTGTTGTTAGTTAAAACATCGATCAAGCTGATAAAAATAAAACAATCTCATAATTTTTTTAAACTTTTGATGATGTTTAAGTACCTTCACAAGGTCAGGCAACTTTCTTTCCCTCTTTTAGTTAAATTAACTGTTGGTTAGGATCTAACCAGAGCTTTGGTTAGTCAAACATTTTAAAAGTATACTTTGCATGACCCCTTTTAGTTTCTTAGGCAACAGTGCTGCCATCTAGTCTGATAAATCCCAGGTCTCGTAAGTTTATAACTATATTTTATCGAAATTTTCAAACCATACTTATTTTTTATGTAATACAGAGAGTAAATGTAATACAACAAACTCCCCTTCTTGTATAGGACCGATCCTTAAATTACTTAAGGGTTTTGAGGGTGGGTGGTGGTTTGAAAATAATGAAAAAAAAAAAAAAATCCTTACATAATTTAAAGATGGCCCCGCACTCTAGTTAGCTAACCAAAGATATCGCCAGGCTTCTGCCGCATGTACCCGCGGGGTATTACAGGGTTTTAGCCAGGGATACCACAGTTCACTTAAGAGTTGCTAAATTAATTTCCTTGTGCATGAGAAATACTTACATACAAATTACCTAAAATAATGACCGTTTCGCTAACTTTCAAAACATATCTCATGGAAACATTCGATTGTGATTCCTCAAAACGATTTTTTTGTAAAACACACTGGTCACAATTTATTTCACAACTAAATTCATCGATTTACAGTTGTAATAACTTGAATTAACGTGCGAGGATTGATATTGAATCAATAACTTAGTCATATCGCCGTGCACATGATACAATATCAATACATCTTTAAGAGATAATACGACATTTCTGAAAAAGCAATAAGTGGCAAGGGTACAGCTTTGCCTAAAGTGGTGGCTTAGCTATCAGCCTCGAGTAAATTATAATATAACAAGATTATTTTTATTATTTATTTTTATAGTTTCCTAATTATTTTGAACCCACTGTCCCTTCTTCATACTATGATAAAAAAAATAATGACACTACAGTGTAAAAACACAAAAAAATCTGATTTTTTCCAGACAGACAGAGAGCGAGCATAGGACGTAGCAAAGTATGTTTGCGAGTCTCCTCGATGTCTCGGTTGTAGACACCCGACCAGGATCTTGCGAGGGGGTGGGGGGAGAGGACAGCAGGGTCTAACCCGTGTCGTGTGCGCTCGAGCGCCCGCCAGACGTGGCAGAGAGCAGTTCCTGGCTGCTTGTACTGCTGGCCTGTCATCAGCTGTCACACCGAGTTGTGCTTTCTAGCTGCTGGTCCGATATTGGTACAGGACGCATCCGCGCCGACTGCTTTTTCTGGACAACACACATTTACAACTGTACTGCTTTCCTCGTGTGGATAACATCGCGTCTTACTAATGGTTTGGGTTATAAGAATGTGAACTTATTACACTGAAGTATTAGGAATGAGAAAGACAGAATTAAGAGGAATTGTACCTGCATCTGTATTGAGGGAGAGTGGAAAACAATTTTGGAAAAAATACACCCTACTGGTATTCGAACCATGATCTCCGCATCATTGGTTGTGGAGACCATAGTGAGATCAGTGCCTTAAGCCATTCAACTTAGGCAGGTGAAAATAAGAGTGGCCTAAGGCATCACACTCGCAACAAAATTCAACTGCCAAAGACAAGGAGATCGGGATTCAATCCCAGTCGGAAGCACCGAGTTTGTTTTCTAAATGGTTTTTCACTCTCCCTACAGGCAAATGCGGGTGCATTTCCTATCAATCAAGCATTCCTGATCCCTAACACATTAGTGTAATTAATACATAGACTTATAACCTTAACCGGTATTAAGATACGAAACTAAAATAAAACAAAAAACTTGTTAAGTGCTGGGTATGCCTGTAGTGATGATTTTTTTAACAAAAATGAAAGCTGCAGGTAACATGACTTGATGTATGAATACATTTAAATTGTTTTAGTAAATTTATTAACTACTATTATTGATTCATCCTAGCCCGAGACCCGAAGTAAACAAACATTTCCATATCACTACGCGAAGGACCTACATGATTGGTGGAATACTAGTGCAATATTTTAAACAGGCGTGACCGTGTATAGTCAGTTCCATAGCAAAGTAAGTCACTACGAATGTTTGTATTTTTTTAATGCTTTCAAATTTTCTGTCTCATGTTTAACAAAACACGGGCCAGACTCAGAAAACACCAAAAATAGATGGTAAGCACTAACAGTCACAACCATCGCTGACCACTGCCAAGATGAACTGACTTACTGACTTGCTGACTGCTGACTTGACGTTACCATGTGATAAGGACTGTACCAGGGGGTCCCTCAACGCTGAGTCAGGAGTTTGTCGGTATTGAATAGCGCTTGCAAAGCTTACAGTATTATTTATAAATCAAATGAAGTGATGATTTTAGTTATAATAATTTTCTAATGTTATTTTAAAACAAGTTTAATACAAAACTAAGGAGGGACTATTTAATGAAAGGATACCATTGAAGTCCGGTCAGTAGCAAATTAGAGCATAGACTTCCACGTGGCTTTGTTTACATCGGGTCTCAGCTTAGGATGAATCAATAATAGATACTGTTCTTCGTACCAAAATCAAGATATTAAACTGTACCTTTCTTCTGAAAGGGAAACAGCCTTTCTTCTCCGGCTCGGGGACAGCGTCCAATACAAGATCCAGAGTCGTGGTGTTGTTAGGTCCAAACACGTTGAGCTCCTTGAAACACTCCGTTTCTATCATCTGACAAGAAAACATCGATTGGCACACTATCACAAATTGAAAAAAACAATCAAGCCTACAAATAGTATTGCTATGATATAAAATTGTGCCATTTTGAAAAATGACATGTTGACCCCATTTGACCACAGGGTTAATAGCGTTCCCTCAAATTTGTGACAAAACAAGCAATACGGCATGAAACGTTACAATTTTATTCATTTCATATCTCACCATCAGCCTGTGGCCGCGTCAGTTTAGTAACATGGCTCAATCTTCCTGCATCTTTCCACCAATCCTATCCTCTCGCTTGCACACTTTCTGTTATTTGCTCCTCCCATCTATTTCTTGGCCTACCTTAGGGTCTTTTTCCTATATACTCAATCTCCTTCATTCTCTTTGTCATCCTCTCCTTTTCCATCCTCATTACATGTCCAAACCATCTTATTCTTGCTTCCTCTACTATCTCATGTCTCCTGGTGACAGCTAACATGCTCTCCTTGTCTCTCTTACATCCAATGTCCTTGTTTCTCCTGGTGACAGCTAACATGCTCCTTTGTCTCTCTTACATCCAATGTCCTTGTTTCTCCTGGTGACAGTTACATGCTCTCCTTGTCTCTCTTACATTCAATGTCCATGTTTCTCCTGGTGACAGCTAACATGCTCTCCTTGTCTCTTAATTCACTGTCCTTGTTTCTCCTGTGACAGCTAACATGCTCTCCTTGTCTCTCTTACATTCAATGTCCATGTTTCTCCTGGTGACAGCTAACATGCTCTCCTTGTCTCTCTTAGATTCACTGTCCTTGTTTCTCCTGGTGACAGCTAACATGCTCTCTTGTCTCTCTTACATTCAATCCATGTTTCTCCAGGTGACAGCTAACATGCTCTCCTAGTCTCTCATTACATTCACTGTCCTTGTTTCTCCTGGTGACAGCTAACATGCTCTCCTAATCTCTCTTACATTCTTTGTCCTTGTTTCTCTTGCACGTGTGACAATGGTACAAAGTACGCCCTATATGACTTCACACACTAATCACTTGGAATCTTTTCATCCCACAATATTGTTTGTGTTATTTAGTTCTAAACCAATATATCACAATATCACAACAATTAATTCATTAAATTCTGCTCAGAATAGCAATCATTTAACATAAATTGAGTATTTTAGCTTTCAATACTTGGTTGACAAAGCTGATTATTTTCTGATGTGAAGTTGAAGTTTCATGTATTCACACAACCCTAATAACAATGTTTGCCAAGTTTTAACACAATACTAGCCCAACCAAGATGTGAACCAACAGTAGTGAACAGTTCGAAGATATTTTTACCTTGTTTATGGTATTAACCGGAATTATGTCCATAATCTGGTTATCATCGAGGTTTTGTTATTCAAAAAGCAAGTTGGTAATTTCCCGGTCGTGAACTTCCCTTTTACCCACACATCCTGTATCAGGTGTTCAGGACTAAGTAAGGATACACATCCTGTATCAGGTGTTCAGGACTAAGTAAGGATACACATCCTGTATCAGGTGTTCAGGACTAAGTAAGGATGTAAGTCATGCTTTGAGTAATTACAAGTTGTTTAATAGTATATCTAAGTTTAGTTTGGAATAAAGTACAAAGGGTCTTGTTTAGGTAGAAATGTTGAGACTTAGGGCCTATGCAAGAACAGTGCTTAGCACGCCTCAAGTGCAAGTAAGGTCCTAGACAAGGATGTGTGAATTTGCTTAGTTCAGACAGTCGAGCGGATCAATTCAGAGAAATGACGCTATAAAGTTAGTTGCGGAGAAGCCGCACAGAAGTCTGGTCCCAAGCAGGCGTCGGCTGTACTTCGACGATCTTCCTCAAGACAAACATGGACTATAGAGACGGCACATATTTTGATATTGTTTTGTTTTCGCGAAAGAATATGGCAGGTCTAGATTTCTCTTAAGCCAACTACTCAATAAAATATACACATCAGTATAATATAAGAGATCATATGAAAGGTCTACAAATTTATACAGTGATCAGACCACACTCACCTTTTTGAAATTACAGGTAGAGTTAAAATATTCCCAGTTATTTCTTCCATGCTCTTAACTTCGCTCGGCTGCCTTAGTCGAAACGTTTTTTGTTTTATTTTTTATAATTGTATGATCGTTAATCTGTTCCAACAGATCACTCTTTCACACTATCATCATTTTAACACATTTTTGTTAATTTATAATCAGTTTTGTGAACTTTACGAGCAAAATTGCCACTATAGAAGGCCATGGATGAAGATAATTTTATTTCCCCCTGGGGTGTGGTGTGTGAGAGTTCATCATATGACCGCTAGCCAGATGTTCTAACAAGGTATCTGATAGAGATTACATAGACTTTTCTTCGACTTCACTTGCGTTTGATTGGTACTTGGGCCGTGCTTTAGCATCGTTCTTAGCAAGGTGGCAACTCGATAAATATTACTTTTTTTTTTTTGAGGCAATGTTTACAGGACCTGCTATTAAAATATTTTTGTATGTATATTATTATCATCATTAAGATATGTAAGGAACAAAATGAACCAAAATAAAACCAATTATGTCATGCAAAATAAGAAACAGCATTGTTTAGTAAATCACATAACTATTACGTGAACAACCTTCTGAGAGATTAAAGGACCTTTTGACAACCTTTTATGAATAAAATAAAACTGATACTAACAAATGTTCTTTTAGCCCGAACTATAGCCCCGGTAAAATGTCTACTTGTAACAAAAGTGTTAGGTTATTGAAAACACACACTACTCCCACATTCCTGGAAATCTACGCATGCTCCGAAGCTGATCACAAAACATGGCCAGTTTTATATCCAGGTGCTGGTAAATTTCATGACCAAGCTAATTATGTTGGCATCCCTGCTGCAATATAGCGTCGTGGTCAGAGGAGCTTGTGTATGTATGTGTGTGTGCACAACACACATATACTTCAAACCAGGGCAGCTTAAAACATAATCCTGCCATCGCAGGAGCACTTTTGCAGCAGAAGTGATGCCAACATAAACTTGTTGGACTTAAAAAGGCAAAAATGGACTTCCCATGAAAAAAATAGTTAAAAAAAGTATTCAACTATGATGTTAACGTATAGCCCCAACAGGTAGTTAAAAATAAATAAAAATTAAATAAATAAATATTAGAAATATTAAATAAAAATTAGAAAAAATTATGAAGTTGCAAAAATTTTCCTAAAGAATGTTAGCCTTATCAAAATAAAATACCAGGGATGTTACTGCAATAACAAGATTAATAATTCTGTTCAGATTTACTAAAAATCATGACAATTTCTTCGATGGATTTCTTTTAGCATAGGTGTTACAAAAAAATAAAAAATAATTGCTAGTTTGCTAGTTATAGAACTACAAATTGTATATTAATTTATTAAATAAGAACATTAATAATATACAGTCGAACTTTGCTGTAGCAATTACAGAAATAAGATCATGGCTGTATGGAGCTAAAGCCATAAAGAATTTAATTTACGAATATTCCCTTAAAATCAGGGTTGTGGAGTCGTATAAAGGTAACGACTCAGACTTCCAAATAAAAACTTATAATTAGTAGGGGAAGAAACTGGTGACTTGTTACATATTATGAATCATATATCTCTACAAGGTAAACCTCTTTTCGTTTTATGAGGTAATTGTATTATATTTGGAAGAAGGTACAGGAAAGGTAGATAGAAACATAAAAGGGACAAACCCAATATGGGCTTTTACAATGAAAAGAAGAACACAGTTCACACTACATTGCTAGCCATTGGACAAAGAGGTAATGGTTGCCTCTTAAATAAAATCAATCGTTACCGCCCATTCCCCCGACCTAGGTTTCATGCTTGGAATGGACAAAAAATGAAACGAGTGACTTAGCTTTTATGAACAGCCACATCAGAGTTTTATAACTTGCACAGTTTGCCTACCTCTCCAGTGTTTAGCCGTCCACCCTGCTATTTCATTTTGTCACAACTGTAAAACCAATTAGACCCAAGCCCTTTTGTCGGAAACATGTCTACTGATAAGAGAAAGTGTATTGTGATTCATGAAAAAGTTGATAATAGTCCAGTGTTTTAAGAGGAAAACTAATATATATATATATAAATGTAAAATCTTTAAAACAAACATCAATTTTAGGATTCATTGATAAAAAGACTAATTGAAATCGGTTTATTATCATTAGTATCTTTTTAATTCTGTTGATTTAAATTGTGTTACATATTAAGTGTATTGTAGTTCATACAAGCATGCAATTATATGTAGGTATTTATTTATCTTAGTTTTCCTTTTAATATTGATTTTGTTTTTGAATCCATCTTTTTATCAAATTATTGAGAGTAAACAAAAAATATAAATTAGGAGGAATATTTAACCCAGCACTGATCTGGTGAGAAATGTTTCATCAGCTGGTGCTCGCTATAGCCAAGTTTGACTGTAATTTGTTAATTTCCCTCTGCTCCCAACTCCTCACTATACCAATACAACTACACCTGTCCTCCCTGACCGTGTTTAGTACCTCTTGCTGCCACGGGATGGACACGGAGCCTGTGTTAAACTTGCTATAGAAGGTGTCATCTGTGGCATCCAAGTTCACCCCCTTCACGGTGGAAAACTGTTCTATGTCCAGTACGTCTTTAGCGTACACTGCGTGCGGCTGTGGACAGTACAGAGACATGCTAATGCAGACAGACAGACAGACAGACGGACGCATGCTTCAAGACAGGCCCTCCTGTCCTTCAAATGCAAACCCTCGAGCTCGGCACAATCTGTGATTACTAGAGACCCCAGTTAGTGGTAAATAACTTAGTAATAAATTTCGTTAAGTAAAAGTGGGATATCTGTATAAGAAAACGGTAACCTGGGGTCTAGGGGTAAGATGTCGGACTTCTGTGTGAGGGTCCGGGGTTCCAATCCCCGGTCCCAGGCACAGATTTATCTAATTACCAAACCCTTCCTTCACCTCTGACAATACGTGTATTAATCACAACTTGTGAATGTGAGGAATGCCAGGCCTACACCGTGGTTCGGATTCCACGTTAAACTGTAGGTCCTCCATTTCATCTCACAATCACCCTACCATTACACATTAGCGTAAGTGCGTATAACCCGAACGGTATAAACGTGTGCTAATATAAATAAGAAAACCATACATAAATTTTTTTAAGGCTTAAAGTCAAACAAATAGGATAGTTACAGTTGGGATTTTTAAATAACAAACAAACCAAAACTAAAAGGTAAAACATTTTTCTTGGACATTTTATCTTCTCTTTCTGTTGTCTTTAAATATTTGACTTAGGTCCGTATATTCATTATATATCTGGTTCCAACACTTATTTTACCAATGATTTTTCGTTTAGGGAAATAAATTTAATATGCTGAGGAAACTTTTTATTATTTTTACTAGCCACATTTAAATTAACAAAATTGACCTTAATTCCCATTTAAAAAGAGTGAAGTAGTGAATTTCGCGAAAAGATTTAATTTAGTTTTATTTGGTGCATGTACTCAAAATCGCCACGATAAACATTAAATATGTTCAGTGAATTGATCAGAGATAAGTTGATTTCCAAACGATGTCTCGAACCTCATTTTCAGTTGCATTATTAACAATTAGGACGTGATTGTTGATCAAATCTCTTGTCAAGATAACCAGGCTTATTCTCTCCTATCAACCGGTTGATTCTGTTATATTGTTTATGTTTATTACTATTAATAGAGGTTGTCTTATGAAAGGTCCTTAAGTGCAGTTTATTGAAATGAATATATAAATTAATATCAGGCAGACTAGGATACCAGAGACAAAGTTTATATAGCATAAACAACCTTATGTTTGAATTTAGGCCATTTCACAATCAAATGTTACAAATACAGTGCCTTTTAATCGCCATGTTTGTTTTACTTGATTATTTGATCAAATCGTGATAGGATATTTTGATCCCTAATTATCTTGTTGAAACCCAAACTTTTCTTGATCTAAGATCAAGCTAATTGTTGGATCAATACGAACCTACTGGAACCAACCCTTACCGCTGTTTGTAAAAACAAGTTCCGCGAGATTTCGGTGTCTCTAGCAATCATTAACTGCACCGCAGCCCGCCAAGTCTGAAACCAAGCTCTTGCCCAAGAACGAGGCCATTCACCTGACTTGCGCTGTTTTATCAAAGAACAAGAGGGCGTTCACAATCCGGCAGTCAGCGACACCTTTCCACAACACATATTCCCCATAAGGCACCAGCTGTGAAAACAAAGAAGAGACCCGTGGCAGACTTACTGTTCGATACGCGCGCACGTTGCGACCTCCCCGGGGCCAGGGTTGTCTCATTATTGTTACAATCCGTTCTCAAACTCGAAAGAGAATCAACTTTCTGTAATAATGTGGCTACAAGAATTATAAAAAATTATTTAGTTTAGAATTTTGGTAAGCCTGGGCAAAGTTTCAAAATTTTCAATCAAAGTCCAACTATTGTTAGGATTTTATTACATTCAAAGTTCTTAATCTAAATTATTGAAATATTCAAATGTGAATCTAAAAGTCAAAGCTTTGAATAATTTACCTTCTTAAGAAGTTAAAGTCAAATAATGGAATTTAAGTTATCATAGTAACTTGCGAGTTTTGTAATAATAAAAATCTAAACATTATTTAAAAAGGGATTTAATTATATAAAGGTCTGGACTGATATTCGATCTAAACTTGATTTATAGCCTTTAATTATAAAATTTTATTCGGATTCGATTCGCGTTTGTAAGCAAAGATTTGAAACTAAAAATCTTGAATTTTCATATACTTATCGTTATCTATATTTTATAACGATTCTTCATATAAAATCTCCAAAACTAAGGTGAGAGTTTTTGATACGGACAGATCAGGAAATGATTGTCAGCTTAGTAGAAATGGAAAACTGTTAGAACAAGTGAATAATTTTGTGTATCTGGGCAGAATGTTTTGTAAAAATGGAAGTATGGATGGTGAAATCGACAGACGGGCGAATATATGTCGGAGAGTAGTTGGATGTGTGTGGACTATTGCAAGGAATTGAGTAGCATCAAAAGAGGAGAAGATGGCAGTAATAAAAGGGTGTTGACGCTAATATTGTTGCATGGATGTGAAACTTGGGTTTGTCAGGAGAAACACAAGAGCAAGGTGAATTCGGTTGGAATCAGATATTTAAGACAATGGGGAAACTCTTATGGACAGAGTAAGTAATGAATGGGTGCTGAAGGAGTGCGGTTTGAAAGGAAATCCAATAAGGCAATGCGAAAGAAGAGTCTTAATTTAGTTTGGGCATAATGAGAAGATGAGTGTGGATCGAGTGATGAAGGAGAGGAGTGTGTGAATCAAAAGGAAGGTGTAGGCCATGTAAGACGGGGCTAAATGTTTTAAGAGTGTTAAAATAAAAAGAGTTATGTATGGATGTTGTTGAAGAGGAGTAAAGATAGGGAAGTGTGGAGGAAAGTTAGTGAGGATGGATTAAGTACAAAGTTATTGTTTTTCGAGCTATATGCACAGTTTCTTGCCTACCCTGTAAGGGAACCGTGTGATTAGCTATGTATATGCATGTAATTTGAATGAACCTGAACAGACTTAATTTTGATACATAAATAGCAAATATTTCAGTTCATTTTGTGCTTAACCCTCGACTCACTAACGTGGATATTTGAGCCCCCGGGATTACAGTTTAATTTCACCTCACGATACTTTTATTCACGAGTCTAGACGAGCTGTGTTTGTCAATATATGTCCAGAGTTAGGTCTATTTTTGTTCTTAGCTCATTAAAATAAGGCACGAGTCTAAGTGGCCAATGTGCGTGCGTGTACGTGTACAGAACAAGCTGTCATCCTGGGGCTGTTAGTGGGGCATGCTGATGCAGGGTTAGTAGTCCTCGCTGTCGGTACCTCAGTCTGCCACGGGATAGACACGGCGCCACACGCAAACTGCTGGTGGAACGTGTTGTCTGTTGCGCCAAGCACAACGCCAGAAACTACTGAGAACAGCTCTATGTCACAAATATCCTTGGCGTAAACGGCCTGGTTCTAGAGCGGACAATACATAGGCTTAGTTCAGGGCCCTACTTTTTTCTAGCGGACTATACATAAGCTCAATTCAGGGCCCTACTTTTTTCTAGGGGACTATACATAAGCTCAATTCAGGGCCTACTTTGTTCTAGGGGACTATACATAAGCTCATTCAGGGCCCTAATTTTTCTAAGGGACTATACATAAGCTCAGTTCAGGGCCCTAATTTTTTCTAATGGACTATATATAAGCTCAGTTCATGGCCCTACTGTGTTCTAGGAGACTATATAAGCTCAATTCAGGGCCCTACTGTGTTCTAGGAGACTATACTTAAGCTCAGTTCAGGGCCCTATTTTTCTAAGGGACTATACATAAGCTCAGTTCAGGGCCCTAATTTTTTCTAATGGGACTATATATAAGCTCAGTTCATGGCCCTACTGTGTTCTAGGGGACTATATAAGCTCATTCAGGGCCCTACTTTGTTCTAGGGACTATACATAAGCTCAATTCAGGGCCCTACTTTGTTCTAGGGACTATACATAAGCTCAATTCAGGGCCCTACTTTGTTCTAGGGGACTATACATAAGCTCAATTCAGGGCCCTACTTTGTTCTAGGGGACTATACATAAGCTCATCAGGCCATTTTTCTAAGGGACTATACATAAGCTCAGTTCAGGCCTACTAAAAAAAACCATGCTGCCATCTTGTATACCTAAAAACATAATAATTATTATAATCACTTCATTTTGTGGTTGTAAGAGTCATTTGTCAAGCAAACCAAAACTTAAAGAATGTCGTATACCTGACTTTACATACTGTTCCAATTAAATGTAAGTAAGCTCTTACACAATAGTGAGCGTATGTGTCGAACTTATGTCACTGTAAGTGATAAGTGTGTGTAAAGTAACACTTTTTCATTTCAAAGTGAAACTGAATTAACGTTTAAATGCTTTTGAATCGTTTTATGTTAAACAAATTTAATGTATTTTCAATATCTATGTAATCTCATTTTAACTTTGAAAACTAAATATAATTTTAATAACAGTTATAACAAAAATAATATTCAACAAATTTTGTCCTAAACAGAAAAATCAAGTTATTATCCCAACACAAAATGACAAATATTTAAAAATAAATGTGTTTTTCAGATGTCCGTTTTTCTCTGTCCAATTTCTGTTTAAGTCGACAAATATTTTTGATTTGAAACATAAGGTTTTAAAGCTTTGCACACCCTTAATATATACTGACAGGTGTGCAGAGTTTCGACTCAGCTTCGGAGAAAAACTCCAGCTTAAACAATTATCAAGATTTGCCAATAAAACTAATGAGTGCTAAGATATTCAGTTTATGTTCAACTAATACCATTTTGAGTTATGTTCATTACAAATTTATACTATTATGAAAAAATGTGAAGTAATAGAATTGCATGTTGAAATAATAACTCAAGTTATCAGATTAGAATGAAAGATTACAAACAATTGCACAGTAAAACATTTTTTATAAATGACTTTAGTATGCAAAGTCAAAGCATATAATAATATAATATGAAGTAATAGCCGTGTGCTTTCTGAACAACTGATTACATCAGCATACAACTTATAAACTAACTTAGATCTAGAACAAACACGACACCAGCCCAGGCCATTAATTTATCACTGTGAAAAGGGAAATCAACAATTCAACAATAATAAAATTTTTGGCCATGTTGGGATTTGAACCCGAAACCCTTAGTTTAGTGGGAAGACATTCTAATGACTGAGCTAAGACAATTCTTAATGAAATAATTCAAACATTGATTTGGCTTGGAGGATATTTAATTTATTTATGTTCCCTACGGGTTTAAAAAGTGTGCGATGCACATAGCCCCAAATAAACACAAATATTTTTTTTTGTAATTTAGTCAACATCAGGCTTTTAACTGACAACGAAACCTCCACTAGTGACGCAGGCGAGTACTCACGTCTGGAATAAAGGGTGGCTCCCAAATGCCCGCCTCAACTCGCTTCCAGTTGAGGCACTTGAAGAACTCGTGATGCTTGACGTCTCGGGCCCCGTTGCGACCACAGAGACAGCCTCGTCGAGCCTTGGGGGACTTCTTGAGGAGCTGACACAAGGGACAACACCGTTGACTATACTACACTAGCGACATGAGCTCAGGGGGGCAAAGGCTGTACTAGCACGAGTGTATAAGCACCAGGGAGAGGGGGATAGTTTGAATGGGTATTGTGACAATTTTAAAAATAAATACAAAATTAAGTTCGAAGATTTTTTTTGTAAATTTTTTCTCTTTCTCCTGTGAAGTTTTTATTTTCTGCCCTGGAATTTCCCGAAAACAAAATGTTCTTCCCCCACAAACCTACACATAAAGTTTTCCAAATGTGAATAAAATACAAAAAATAGATACATAATGACGGTAAATCTCATCTAAAAGGGTGTGTGTGTGTGTGTGTAAGGTTGAATTTTAGAAAGCCTAAAAGTGTTTTATGCTTGGATCACGACCGGCTTGACGTTCATGTGTTTTTAAATGGAAGCCGTAACGATGCAGTTAACTTAGCTAATAGCTTACACGTAACAAAACTTTCCAGTCGATCAGGTTGCGAGCAGTATCAACACAGTTATCTATTACTTCCATTTATTTGTTTTTTGTTGAACAGACAACGCATCTTGTGAACATTGAAACTTTGTTGGTTCTTCTTGCCCCTTATTATGTGCTCCAGTGAACTTCCATTGTAAGTAAAAGCAAAACTAGCCCAAACTGCTATAGTCACATTTTAGTAAGGATGGGACCCTTGAATCCTTAAGGATATCTGAGTATCTGAGAAAATATTGGATTCAAAACTCGAATACTTACTAACCTGGACATGGACGAAGAGAGATCTAAGTATATTGCAAGAAGCAGAGATGAGAAGGTTCCTGAGAGGCAGTGAGAATATAACAAGAAGAGACAGGATAAGGAATGAAATAATTAGTGATGGTTTGTAGAAGAGACACCAAAGAGGAAAAGGTTGCTGTGGTTAGGTCATGTGATGAGAATGTCGTACAGAACAAAGAGAAGAGTAGAAGAACTATTGGAAGACAACGGACAAGATGTATGGACCAAGGACAGGAGGACATGGAAGCTAAAGGAGAGGACTGGAGAAGTGTGGCTGAGGGAGAAGTCTGGAGAGATCGACTGGAATGGAACAGGAGAGGACTGGAGATGTGTGGCTGAGGGAGAAGTTTGGAGAGATCGACTGGAATGGAACAGGAGAGGACTGGAGATGTGTGGCTGAGGGAGAAGTTTGGAGAGATCGACTGGAATGGAAGAGGAGTGGACTGGAGAAGTGTGGCTGAGGGAGAAGTCTGGAGAGATCGACTGGAATGGAACAGGAGAGGACTGGAGATGTGTGGCTGAGGGAGAAGTTTGGAGAGATCGACTGGAATGGAAGAGGAGTGGACTGGAGAAGTGTGGCTGAGGGAGAAGTCTGGAGAGATCGACTGGAATGGAACAGGAGAGGACTGGAGATGTGTGGCTGAGGGAGAAGTCTGGAGAGATCGACTGGAATGGCTGAGGGAGAAGTCTGGAGAGATCGACTGGAATGGAACAGGATGTCAGACGACCCAAAGAGACAAAAGCGTCAAATGATGATGATTGCAAATGGCTGGAGATATTGTGTCATAAGTTACCTGCTGACAGAGCGACTTGGCGTCTTCGTTGAACTTGTGTGAGTATTTTTCCTGATCCTCCTTCACTCGCCGATCCACCTCTTCTCGCTTCACCTTCAACAATACAAACACACAACAATATACTAGCAGTGAACTAGATATAGCTTCAACACAACAATATACTAGCAGTGAACTAGATATAGCTTCAACAATACAATACACTAGCAATTTCTTATATTTGTGATAAACATATCAAATATTTATGTGATTATAATATAAACAATTTACGGCTAATTAAAAGTTGTATTTTAGTGGTAAAACCGGATACCCATTCAAACTCTAGAGTAAAATTCCAGCATAGTTCTGTTTTCCTGGCAAAAAAATAAGTAGTTTCCCCCAATTCTTTAAAGACATTTCCTTCAGTTGTAAGACTTTGAACGAATGATACAGAATCATCATCATGCACTGTTTCCAGCCTGTGGCCGGGTTCGTTTAGTAAAATGCCTCCATCTTTCTCTATCCTTCCACCATTCTTCCTTCTGCATTCTCTTCCATTCTCCTCCTCTCACTTGCACACTTGCTGCTATATGTTCCTCCCATCTCTTCCTTGTGGTCTCTTCCCCACATACTTCATATCCATTAATCTTCTTGGAATCCTTTCCTCTTCCATCCTCATTACATGACTATACCATCTCAGTCTTGCTTCCTCTACTATCTCATGTACTCCAACATCCTCATTACATGTCCATACCATCTCAGTCTTGCTTCCTCTACTATCTCATGTACTCCAACATCCTCATTACATGTCCATACCATCTCAGTCTTGCTTCCTCTACTATCTCATGTACTCCAACATCCTCATTACATGTCCATACCATCTCAGTCTTGCTTCCTCTACTATCTCATGTACTCCAACATCCTCATTACATGTCCATACCATCTCAGTCTTGCTTCCTCTACTATCTCATGTACTCCAACATCCTCATTACATGACTATACCATCTCAGTCTTGCTTCCTCTACTATCTCATGTACTCCAACATCCTCATTACATGTCCATACCATCTCAGTCTTGCTTCCTCTACTATCTCATGTACTCCAACATCCTCATTACATGACTATACCATCTCAGTCTTGCTTCCTCTACTATCTCATGTACTCCAACATCCTCATTACATGTCCATACCATCTCAGTCTTGCTTCCTCTACTATCTCATGTACTCCAACATCCTCATTACATGTCCATACCATCTCAGTCTTGCTTCCTCTACTATCTCATGTACTCCAACATCCTCATTACATGTCCATACCATCCCAGTCTTGCTTCCTCTACTATCTCATGTACCCCAACTCTAGAACTTACCTCTTCACTCCTAATCCTATCTCTCCCGGTGACAGCTAACACGCTCCTCCACTTGATACAGAATGTAAATGTAAAAACACGTCTCGCGATATTTCCGGTGTCTCTCTCCGGACCTAATTGATCAACCTACCACAAAATCTGACCGTTCTCTCGGAGAGCCCCAGACTTGTCAC
Source organism: Timema podura (assembly GCA_033556935.1). Classification (NCBI taxonomy): domain Eukaryota; kingdom Metazoa; phylum Arthropoda; class Insecta; order Phasmatodea; family Timematidae; genus Timema; species Timema podura. Next base: position 88,814,573 of record JAVRXN010000011.1, read on the forward strand.
CTACCTTTTCTTTCCTCGCTCTGAAGGGTGCCTGCCCCTCGATCATCTCATAGATCAGACAACCGAAACTGAACCAATCAGGACTGAACGTGTACTTCTCGTTGTCGATCACTTCTGGAGCTGTAAAGGAAATATTGACATCGATAAAATAGATACAAGCCAATATTGTTTTATGTTTATAAAAAAATGTAAATTGATAAAATAAAATAATAATAAAGATCAAACTAATTAAGTGAAAACTTATCGAAGAAAGCCCATCTAGGGAAAGAGGAAAAAATGTTGTAAAAATCCAACACAAAGATTTGAAATCTTCTTCCGTCTTCTATAGTAAGCATATAATACATTTTTAAACACAAACACAATCATAGTTATTATATTATATTTCAAAAGAAAAACGGCACCAAATGGCTATTTTAAATTAAACCTTGAGAATAGGATATAGGGGCAAGGTTGATCATGGTAACTGTACTAAGTGACCATGACCTACCTCTAGCCGAGCTGCCATAGTCCAGTCGATGTTTTACTCTCTTCCGCTGAAGATTGTAAAGTGTGTGTTTTAATTGTAAACTTTGAGGGCTACCGTTTTCTTGTGAGTAGCTTTGGCCCTTATATCCTCTTTTCAATGATTGGTAATCAGAGTTCGGCAAATCTATCATTGATGAAAATATGGGTTTACCCTTTCACATTGATAAATTAACAGCTGGGGACTGGATGTTGTGCTTGTCCTAGTCTTAAAATGGATTATAAGGCATATGAAGTCACGACAAGCCTAGCGACCCGATAGTGGAAAATACGTATATGGCTTGAATAAGAAACAGAACCAGGCCACAGGCTGGAAACTGTAATGGAGGTATATTTAAATGATTGTATGCACTGGAACTATTTAAACGATTGTATGCACTGGAACTATTTAAATGATTGTATGCACTGGAACTATTTAAATGATTGTATGCACTGGAACTATTTAAATGATTGTATGCACTGGAACTATTTAAACGATTGTATGCACTGGAACTATTTAAATGATTGTATGCACTGGAACTATTTAAATGATTGTATGCACTGGAACTATTTAAACGATTGTATGCACTGGAACTATTTAAATGATTGTATGCACTGGAACTATTTAAATGATTGTATGCACTGGAACTATTTAAATGATTGTATGCACTGGAACTATTTAAACGATTGTATGCACTGGAACTATTTAAATGATTGTATGCACTGGAACTATTTAAATGATTGTATGCACTGGAACTATTTAAACGATTGTATGCACTGGAACTATTTAAATGATTGTATGCACTGGAACTATTTAAATGATTGTATGCACTGGAACTATTTAAATGATTGTATGCACTGGAACTATTTAAATGATTGTATGCACTGGAACTATTTAAATGTTTCGTTACACAAACGTTTGTAATATTTCCTTCTAATCTGACGGACCCAGTTATCGTCACAACATACAGTTCAATTAATATTTACTTGAAATTATTTCATTAGAATATATTAACTTGTAATGCCGCCCTTTATTAACCCAGAAAAGTAGCAGCCCTTACCTTGGTTGTAACACCATGGCCGTATCTTACAAACTACACCATAGTGTAATCACTCAAGGTAAGACTGATATATTTCTGGTAAAATGAAGAGTACATAACAGCTTGTGTCCTGGATTCACTAAGATGTGTAAATCTGCTCCAGCGCAAGATTGCACCCGAGAGGTGCTCTGTATCCGCTAGGTAAGGAGCAGAATGGTGGCAAGAGAGCGGTGAGGCCGCCATACTATCAATATCTTATAATTCCTGTGCCATTAATTGAAATACATACATTTTTTAACAGAGTGTATTTTGAGGCATTATAATACTATGCCACCATTTTAGTTTATTTATTTAATTTGATTAAAAATCTGCTTCAATCTGCGCCTGCTCTTTATAGTAAATATAAATTTAGGCGCGTCTCTCAAAGTTGCACCAATGTATCTATTTACTCGAGTGAGTCCAGACTATGAACCGCCATAATTGAACATAAATTTAACATTTTAAATGAATATATTTCTGTCGAAGAGATGCGAGTGTTGTCTCACCCATATAGCCGACGGTCCCGACCCGGCCCCGAACCATCTCCCCCTCTGGAATCTCGACAGCAAGGCCCAGGTCCGAGATGCGCACGTGTCCGTGGTCGTCCAACAATATATTCTCTGGCTTACAGTCACGGTAAACAATCCCTTGAGTGTGGAGATGCTCCAAACCGCACAGCACCTGGGACACACCGTACGCAATCAGTTCCAGACAGCAGTAACACAACCAAGCAACTGGCTATGTTTACAAACATGCTTGTAGAAATTAATATAAATTACTAAATATTTTTGAGAAAATAAAAGTTGTTTTTCATTGCGTATTACTACTTGTAAAGGTTAAACACATATATACTAATTACGTTAAGGATGAGGAAGGATGAATTTAGAGGAAGAATACCCACATTTGCATGGCAGGAGAGTGGAAAACCATTTTGGAAAAAAATCACTGTCAGTCTATCCGACCAGGATCAAACCCAGATCTCCCTGTCATCGGAAGTCTAGCCTATTGCAAAAGTGGCGCCTTAAGACCATACGGCCACCAAAACATATATAAAGGACTTTTATTCAAAGTTCAAAGTTTAATGTCTTGAGAAGCAGACAACAGCAGCTGTGCAAGAGAGAGAAGAATGTACATAAATATAAGAGGATGAATGTTAGAGGGAGAGATGGATAAACTGACCCAGCTACTTGACTTGCGGCAACTCTGCAGATGCTGTACGTGTGTAACTCACCTCCGCGGCATAGAACCTAGATCTGACCATGTCGAACCCGGGGTCACCCCCCATGTTGTAAATGTGGAACTTGAGGTCACCGCCGTTCATGATCGTCAGCACCAGACACAGAGCGTCCTTTGTCTCGTAAGCGTACGCTAAACTCACCTGTAACCAAGTTTGGCACCATGTCTTACATATACGTACTAACTACACCAATGTGCTAGGGATAAGGTGGGTTGAGTTCTAGTGGATGGAGAGTAAAGAACCATTTAGGGAGAACTAGCCTCAGTACTCCCAACCAGGATTAGAACCCAGATTTCTCTGTTAATGCCAGTCCAGTCTATTGTGAGCTTGACATCTTAGACCATTTGATCACTGATGAGAGTCAATGTCTTTACTATGCAGTCCTACACAGCCCAGTGTAACAGACACTAGTGTCAGTATTGTACAGCCCCGCACAGCCCAGTGATGACCCACAGCCACTTACAACAAACTTGGAGTTGATCTTCTGAAGGATCTGTTTCTCAATCAGGACCATTCCCTCCCCTTTCCTCTTCTTTATCCTCTTCTTCTCGAGCTTCTTGCACGCATACATCTTGCCAGTGGCGCGCACCTGACAGGCGCACACCTCTCCAAACCCCCCCTTGCCAAGAACACGGTACATGCGGAATGTCTTGTACGTCACCGGCTGGCTGAGAACAGAAAGTACAACGTCCCTGACTGTGTTGGACTATCAGTCACAAAGAGTTCAGCAGGCTGCCTCTCCATCTGACCTTGTTGGACTATCAGTCACAAAGAGGTTCAGCAGGCTGCCTCCCCCCCATCCCTGACCTGTGTTGGACTATCAGTCACAAAGAGGTTCAGCAGGCTGCTCCCCCGTCCTGACCTTGTTGGACTATCAGGCGCAAAGAGGTTCAGCAGGCTGCCTCTCTCCCATCCCTGACCTGTGTTGGACTATCAGCGCAAAGAGGTTCAGCAGGCTGCCTTCTCCGTCCTGACTTGTGTTGGACTATCAGTCCAAAGAGGTTCAGCAGGCTGCCTCCCCCCGTCCCTGACCTGTGTTGGACTATCAGGCGCAAAGAGGTTCAGCAGGCTGCCTCCCTCCTGACCTTGTTGGACTATCAGTCACAAAGAGGTTCAGCAGGCTGCCTCCCCCCCCATCCCTGACCTGTGTTGGACTATCAGTCACAAAGAGGTTCAGCAGGCTGCCTCCCCGTCCCGACCTGTGTTGGACTATCAGTCACAAAGAGGTTCAGCAGGCTGCCTCTCCCCCGTCCCTGACTTGTGTTGGACTATCAGGCGCAAAGAGGTTCAGCAGGCTGCCTCTCTCCCATCCCTGACCTGTGTTGGACTATCAGTCACAAAGAGGTTCAGCAGGCTGCCTCTCTCCCATCCCTGACTGTGTTGGACTATCAGGCGCAAGAGGTCAGCAGGCTGCTCTCTCCCGTCCTGACTTGTGTTGGACTATCAGGCGCAAAGAGGTTCAGCAGGCTGCTCTCTCCCATCCTGACCTTGTTGACTATCAGTCACAAAGAGGTTCAGCAGGCTGCCTCCTCCCGTCCCTGACCTGTGTTGGACTATCAGGCGCAAAGAGGTTCAGCAGGCTGCCTCCAAGGGTACACACCTCTCAAGCCATTTCCACTGCAGGTGACATTCGACGATGAAATACATCGACACTCAAATCCTGAATGGCTCGCTGCTAGAACGCCTTCACAGCCCCCATACACTCGCCGTACAGCTCCCTGTGGCGCGCCACTTTTCCTTGACAGTGCATACAATCATTGTCTCGCGTTGTAGCATATCCACAGCACTCACACGACTGCTAACATGACAAGATACTGAGACATTCGACAATATACTGCGACATTCGACAAGATACTGTGACATTCGACAAGATACTGAGATACTCGACAAGATACTGAGACATTCGACAAGATACTGAGACATTCGACAAGATATGTGATACTTGACAAGATACTGAGACATTCGACAAGATTTTGTGATACTTGACAAGATACTGAGACATTCGACAAGATACTGTGACATTCGACAAGATACTGCGACATTCGACAAGATACTGTGATACTTGACAATACAGACAGTCAACAAGATACTGAGACATTCGACAAGATACTGAGACATTCGACAAGATACTGTGATACTTGACAGATACTGAGACAGTCACAAGATACTGAGACATTCGACAAGATACTGAGACATTCGACAAGATACTGAGACATTCGACAAGATACTGAGACATTCGACAGATATTTGATACTTGACAAGATACTGAGACATTCGACAAATACTGAGACATTCGACAAGATACTGGACATTCGACAAGATATTGTGATACTTGACAAGATACTGTGACATTCGACAGGATAATGCAATATTTAACAAGATATAGGGAGAGTTATTTGCTATCATTTGTCGATACAACATAGTTTTCTGATTTATGTTTAGGAAACCAGATATATAAGGAATTTCTGGATAATTTATAGTCTTTCACATTCCATATTCAATACAAACTTTGGAAACAAGGGTTATAACAACTTACAAACTAACTTAACTTAGTAAAAACCACTTGACACTAACCATTGGTGCCATGATCAGTGATATGTGTTTAACAGAACTAACAAACGGTGAATTAACCGCTCGGGATGTTAACCCGAGTGACACTCACCTCCCTGTCCAAGTAGCGGCGGTAGATAGTCTGCGCTACCTCCAGTCTGATTTCGTCCGACTCAATCTCATAGTGCTCCTGAAAGTGACACCACAGCAAATAAAACAAGTTTGTTTTAAGAACCATGTTTCATTTCCCATTTAGGAGTTAAAAGCAAGTGCATGGGAGGAGAGCTGAATAACCACCCTCAGTTCGAGAGTGACATGTTAGACCATTCGACCACCAGAGAGAGTCGTTAATGGCAGATATTTGTTTGCGGCATTCCATGGGGCAAGACAAGATAGAATGGTGTGTTGGGTTGTGTTTTGTGTGCAGTGGTAGTGACAGTAGTGTGCAGTGGGCAGACCACGGGAACACGCACAGAGCTCATGACATGTTCTAGATCCATGCTAATATTTCCGAGGACAAGGGCAGAGCAGCCTCGAGTATAAAACTATGTTGCCAAACCTCCATTTTCATATATCCTTCCGCCATTACTCTCCTCTCACTCTTAGACTTTCAGTAATCTGCCCCTCTCTCTTTCTTGATCTTCCTTGATGTCTTTTCCCTACACACATTTACAACATGTTCTTTGGCATCTCTCTTTTTCCATCCTCATTACATGTTCATACCATCTCAGTCCTTCCACCAAAGAACGTAAATTAAATAATATACACTGTTACATAAACATTGAGAAAAGAAGAACATGCTGGCCCACCAAAGAGCACAACGATCAACTCCCCATTTCCCAACTATCAATTTTAAAAATATTGATTTTGTTAATTTTTTTTTCAAATAAAAGTTGTTTATTATTAAGAGTTTTACAACTTTGTAACTATAATCTATTTCATATCTCAAAGAGTTGTGGACATATTATCAAAATGGGAAATTTTCGCTTATGTAAAAGTGCCCTCCAAGTAATTTCCATGGAATAATAAGATGCACCATTTTGTTTTAACATTAAACAGAGCCTACATACCAATTTTGATCTAAATCATTAAATGCAATTTTACGAAAAATATATATATTTTTTTCTTTTTGTGCCTTTAATTAAAATATGAGGCCCGCTTTGGTGGCTGCATGGTCCAATATTCTCGCAGTAGACTAGACTGCCGATGATGTTGAGATCAAGGTTTGAATCTCGGTCAGGTGCACTGAGGGTGTTTTTTTTTACAAAACTGTTTTCCACTCTCCATCCACACAAACCGGGTGCACTTCCTTTGAATATAGCCTTCCTAATAGCTAAAACCATTAGTGTAATTAGTACATAGTCCAAACGTGTACTAAGACGCGGTGCTAAAAAGAATAATTAAGGTACACTTAATTTTAGGGTTTGATCTAATTTCAAAAAAACCTCTGTGAGGGACCTTATGAAAGCCTAAATAGCCTACCAAGTTTTAGCCTGATCAGTAAATGGTTTTGTATCTATAGTCTCAGTGACAGACAGACAGACAGACAGACAGACAGACAGACAGACATTGCAAAAACAACTTTTTCTTGTTTAAGGTGGGCTTGAAACATTGACCTCCATAAAAATCTAGAGCTGGATTCTTTTGACAATTACAATACTTTCTCTATCAAAGGGCATAGAATGTAGAAAGCATGTGTTGAGGAAACTGTTGATATTTTATTTAAATAGTTTTAAACAAAATATTTTTCAAGCATAAAAAAACCAATAAAAATTATATTCTAACTTGATGTGGCTTGTGGCTTAAATAATATTTCACACACACACACACACACACATATATATATATATATATATATATATATTTAGAACTCAAAATAATTTGAACTCCATCTCTGTGTGTGTTGTTAGAGGTAAGGTTATGTTATTATGGTTCAATTAGTTTCTCTCTTCACCCCTCGTTAAAGTTGTTAATTGGCAGATATTGGAAGTAATTCCTCTCATACCCGTGTTAAAAGTTTCTGCCTGTGGTCGGGTCAGGTTAGTAAAATGCCTCCATATTCCACCAGTATTCTCCTCTCATTCTAACACTTGCTGTTATCTTTTCTTTAAAAGGTATTTATTATTGTTTATCTGTCTTACTTCCTGTTTGGGTTGTACATATATGTACTTATTACTAATGTGTTAAGGATGATAGCAGCAAATGTGCAAGTGAGAGGAGAAGAGTGTAAGCAATTAAAGGAGGAAAAATGGTGGAAGGATAGAGGAAGGCGGAGGCATTTAAACCAACCTCGGTACACCCAACCGAGATTCTAGCCTCGATCTCCCAGTTATCGGCGCTCGAGTCTATTGCGAGAGCAGCGCCTTAGAACAACGGTTTATAGCCTGGGTGTGTTTTGGGAGGCGGTCACAATATTTGTTAAAGTTTTAGCTTTATATTTAATTTTTTAAGTGATTTTAATGATTTTAGGAAGGTGCAAAATAAAATTAATTAAATTGATCAAAAGTGTTAAAGTTACTGCTTCTAAAGTGCCTTCAGACTATATCCTACTCTGGAGGTTTCTTACTGACTTAGTTTACTGTGGCAGCCTTATGACACTAAGAGCATAACATACCCAAATACCACCCCTCCCATCTTGATTCACTTCTACGACATGTTAGTTCATGTTCATATCATCATTATGTAGGCAATTTATAGCAACTAAAACAAGCAGTGATGGGCATATGGGCTTAATATCACACTCTTTTGGTTTGGTTTGTCGGTGACCTGGCGGTCTAGGGGTAAGGTGTCAGACTTCTGTGCTGAGGGTCCGGGGTTCAATCCTCGGTCCCGGCACAGATTTATCTGATTGCCAAACTCTTCCTTCACCTCTGACAAGACATGTATTAATCACAACTTGTGAATGTGAGGAATGCCAGGCCTCCACCGTGGTTCGGATCCCACGTTAAACTGTAGGTCCTCCATTTCATCTCACAATCACCCTACCATTGCACATTAGCCTAAGTGCGTATAACCCGAACGGGTAGTAAGACGCGGTGCTAATAATAATAATAATAGTGGGGGTCATGATTCCTAATTTCCCTCCATTCAAATAAGGGTACATTTTGTCTCGATTCTATTTACCCCACTTGTGTTATCAGATGTGGAGTCTCCTGATGGGTAGTAAGACGCTATTAAAAAATATTATTTAAAAACTCTGATATGAATGCTTGTTAGTCACCAACGAGTCTCAATAGTATAAAAAGTAAAATTGTGGTTAAACCGGGCAAAAGGTTGGTAGCCATAGTCTTAGAACATTCGGCTACAGAAATGGGTTATTCTCGAATGTTATTCCGAATCTTAGAAAATATGGTAAACATGAGATCAACTTTCCCACACATTATTTATATTTTTTTCAATTCAGATTTTGCTAACAATAAGTGGTAATCTAATGGTCTGGAGTCTGGTTGTTATAATTATGTTAAGCTTGAACACTGTAAGCATCATAAAAGCGCTTAGAAAAAAAACTAATATTTTTTTCTGAATATGAATCTTTTCAAATCATCAAATATCCTAAATAGCTTGACAATTTGCAGGACCTATCCCTGATAATAATACAGGATGTCCAGCCAAACTTTATTTTTAAATTCCCTTACTTTTCCTGGACCAGTTTACTTTTTTTTCAGATTAATATTAAGTATATTATGAAAATATTTTTTTAAGATCAAAGATTAATATTGTGGTGGTTTTTTTTTACTAGATACATGCACATTCTGAAATTGTGTCACTCAATAATGGGACCAAACGATTTCTGCCTCCGAGGAAATGGACTATTTTAAATTAAAAATAGATTTCAGTAGAATCGTATTGAGCTGTTAAAAAATTCAACTTTAGCTAAAGACACGTGGCAGAAGGGTAGAAAGACACAAAACTCACGTGTTGACCTTGAGAATAATAGTCTGTTCAACAGAGACAATGGCGTGAAAGTGATTCCAGGTCGGTATTAACTGGGAAAAAAAGTGTTATTTTGACTATTGTGAATCAAAATATGAGGCTTTTTTTATAGACAAAATGTAAAAATTCCAGAAATTTATCTAAATTCCCTGACCAAGCAAATTCCCCGTTTTCCAAGTCGCTGGACACCGGTGATAATTTAATGTTAAGACTAAGTCTTGAAAGTATTTTTGTATTTAGTAATCATACTAAAGAAGAGCCAACAAATAAATTCTCACAGTGCCGCGCAAATTAGCGCCAGTTTGAAGCGGCAGCAAACTGTTAATGATTTGAAAAAACATAAGCGCATCCGAACAGAACTAAGAGTTCAGTTAGAGTCCAATACCCCTTTAGCTAGGATAAGTGTAGTAAACCCCCCTCCATGGGTCACGCCTGATTAGAGCGCACAGATTTTATAGTATTATTGGATTGGTTACAGAAACATTTCCTCTTTTTCAATAACAATAATACTAATATTATTTTAACACTGTGTCTTACTTGATTCAGGATATAAGCTTTGTACTAATTATGCTGGGTTAAGAATTAAGAAGGTTGAATTTAGAGGAAGTGTACCTGCATTTGTATACTCCATTCACGGTAGGAATTACTCTCTGAAAGGTCTTTTTTCCTACTAATATCCTACTATGTAGTAGCTTTCTGGTAGAGAAAAAGGCCTTTAAGAAAACAACTCCTACGGTGAACAGACTTTATGGACAAAGAGTGGAAAACCACCCTCAGTACACCCGACCGGGATCGAACTACAATCTCCCCATTATCGACAGTCTTAGTCTTTGACGAGAGTAGTGCCTTAGACCATGTAGCCACCAAAACGAATTACTTCCTATTCAGGTTATATGCATTGATACTAACTACGATACAGGAATGTGTTAAGGATAGCTAAGGTTGAATAATGAGTAAGTGTACCTACATTTGTGTGGAAAACCACCTAGGAAATAACGAGCCTCGGCATACTTGAGCGGGAGTCAAACCATGATATCTTGATCATCAGCGGTCTAGTCCCTTGCAAGACTGACGCGCATAGACCATCTGACCGTCGAGGCGGGTGACCTTTTGTTAACATGTGATACCTACATTGACTGATAAACTTACGATGGAATCCAGGAAGATGTTGTAGCGATGGTATTGCGACTGAGCATTTTCACAGAACTGCCGGAACAGAAGACGGCCAATTGGTTGTTGATCCACGACGTAGGAATATCTCGCATCTGAAGTAAGTAACAACAGCATGCGAGGAGAAAGCATACATTTGTATAATTAATTGGAGCTTGTGTGGATTTAAATTATGTTTAAAATATGGATGTATCTGCATCAAGTATCATACACTAGAGTCACAAATATCTGGCCTAAAGTGGCGGCATTACAGGCCAGATAACGGACAATCCAAATGATATGGGATCTGAGTGTAAATAATTTACAGTATGAGTTTGCCTTTTTTTTTTTTTAATTTTCACAAAATCTTTAACTTTGTTTAAGTAGACTTTGCCTATTTTCTGATTTTAATATAAAATAGGAATACCATATTTAAAAAGGGACAATAAGAACTAAATGAGAAAGAAATTTTTAAAATCTTTACCAGACAATACTTTTTTTTTTGGCAATTGAACATCAACTACAAAGCAAGAACATGTGAAAATAGAGCGTCAAATAGAATACAGTATACGTTCAGTAAATGTTTTATAGTGGATAGGTCTATGAAGCGGTTTGTTTATTTTAAAACTCACTTGTCAACACCGAGAACTAGGACAGATAGTACAAAGGGCCGGATAGTCGCGACTCCAGTGTACTTGTAAACTGGACCAAAAAAAAATGTCACAAACTGCCTCAAAATTAAGAGTGAAGAATGAGCCTGAGCATGGGATGATTCCTGGATAATTCAGTGGTAGAGCATTGCGCGCCAAGCCAAGGATCTCGGGTTCGATTCTTGTGTCCAGGTGTTATTTTTCAAATTAAAAAAAAAAGTCAAGAGAAATATTTGAGATGAATCAGATTTCTTTAAATTTGAGAACTTTTGAAATATGACAAAGGAAAAATATATTTCAATGAGATCAATAAATTGGGTAGCGCTATCATAATTCTTCAAATTTAAAAATAACACCCGGACATGGGAATCGAACCCGGGACCTTTGTCTTAGTACACATCCCGTGTCCAGAGTACTATTTTTTTTCCTTTGGTTCTTTTTAGTGCCAGAGTTGGCTATGAGAAGCTACCTGTGAGAACAGAATACATTTTAGGAAAGACACTTTCGGTAAACCTGGTTGAGCATCCTTGTAACCAAGACAAGCACACTTGAATACTTCTAGGTCTGACGTTATAGTTATTTCAAAGGTTATTAAATAAAAGTCTCTTGTAGTAATTTATATTGCGGTTGTTAGCTACGACCTACTCACCTATCTTGTTGCGCAGATCAATGCACTGCGATATGTGGGGGAACTGTAAGATTTTCCTCCATTTTTTACTTTTACCCTTGTTACTATCTGTACCACCTGGAAGGTAAAACAAATAATTAGCATTAACCGAAAAATCTTGATATCACTAAAAATATCAAATGTTATGCGCTCTAAAACAGAGTGTCATACTGTATACATTTGCCGAAAAGCAAGAGCAGAGCGGAAATGTAATCCGTGACAAGCTCTAAACCAACCGCAATATTTAGCCTCATCAGTGTTGTGTGCTCGGCGCGACTTTAAATAACTTTAGCTTTCCATTTTCTGCGCGACAGCATCAGCTTGAGAGCCGATTTCAAAACAAACCGACTCAATACACATGAGTGTGTCTACAAAATGAAATACTAGCAGAAAGCTGTGTCTACATGTGAAAATTATTGAAAAATCTCCTTAAATAGAAGAAAGCGTGTATGTAGGTTTTTATTCCGTCTTAACCGTTTCATGACCCAAAACGATAGTTAGAAAACAGCTGTTTATAGTTTGCATTGCAAAGCATCATGGCCGACATACATCTCTACTGTCGTGTGAATTTCTGCGTCACTTGAGCAAAGCCCGTCTAAATTTTCGGCAACACGTGAATCAAGCTTTATGGTTATATTTTTAACTTATCATCCCACACTTGACCTTGTGTTTTCTGGAGCACCCTTAAATGTGACACATTGTGATCTCGATCCAACAATAATGTAACTGGGTCATTAAAATAGGATTTCAAAGTTCTTATGCCACTCTTTTCTAACCAAAATATCAATTTTCTACAATTGTTTTTACACACAAAATATGGTGAATTGAGATATCGGCCGGCATATTGTCTCCCAAACTACGTTTGTTTTATAAAGACAAAAATTGTCCAAAACAACCATATTCAATTTTTTTTATCAAACATAACTCACCCACAAACAAATATTATTGTTCTTTTATCTTGTTTAAAACATCTTGAAAATCTTCTACTAAAATAAAATAAAGTAAACTAGGCCTATCGCCCGTGTGGATCACGACGGGGAAGTGGGAACGAATCTCACAAAGATATAATTCAATTAAAATGGCGTGGTTGCTATTTTGGCAGGAAACAAGTAATTTTAGCGGCATTAATTAATTCTTATTATGTACCTACTACAGTTCTTACCCAGCAAACTTAACCTAATATTCAACACGTGAATAAATTAGAATTTCAATTAACATTGATCAACTAGATTAAAATTTTGAATAATATAATAGATTATATAAATAATTTTAATTTCTGTAGAAAACTATGACATAATAGGCTACGACGCTAACAATCATTGAGTCAACATTATAATGCAAAGAACTTAAGTCGAAACAAAAGATGGTCAATATTTATGTTTTTGTGACTTCGTTTCAATTGTACCGGTATATATAACCTAACTATTCAAAATGATCAAACATTAAAAAACCTGGTATTAATCGATTTGCTGTTTTCTTATAAATGTAATAATAATAATAATAATAATAATATAATTAATGTATTACAACAAAACAAAGAAAATTATTTTATTTGAGTGTGATAGTTGAGTTTAAATGTCAAGAAAAACTTAACTTAAGCCTAACCTTATTATTAACAAATGGTAAATCTGGATTACAAGTGATTTTATAATAAGCTTTAGCCAAACCTTGAAAGTAGATGACAAACCACCAAAGAGTAACATCATCCTTGTGTTTATAAAGAAAATGTAGTTATTTGGTGTATGAACACAAGTGAACTGGTTTTGTACGACTGATTGTGTGTTATCTGAAACTACCACTTATAGCTAGACTCTTAGAACAACTTAAACCAAACACCAACCAATCGTAGAAATCCCTTTAACCACAAAGTGGAACATATAATTAACCCAGCAAAGATAAATGAGGTTTTAATTTAAGGTCAAATTAATTTGTAAGAATAAAGGCAACGATTTAAAATTAACACCAAACTTAGAACGGAACTCTTAATTAGAGTATAAACAATACTAGTTGTGTTAAATATGGTCTAATTTGCATATGGATGTTTTGGTACATGATCAGATTTGTGAGACTCTTTGAGACTGAAGAGTTTGAAAATCGAACTGTGGGTTGGCCGTAATTGCTGTCGGGGAGCGCTTACCTTCTCTCGCTTTTAGATATACAGTGTTTGCAACAATATTCTCTAATTCCATGAGTTCCAGTTTGAATGATTTCCCGATGCCCGGGCCGATATCGACCCTTTCCCATCAAAATAAACAGTCGTCGGGTGTGGTGGAGCACGGAAAATGGCGACTACCTCCTGCGCCTGAAATGTCAAATTATGTTTCAGGCGAAATAAATAGAACCATTCATGTAGAAGATAACATTGTGATGGCCTAAGACATCCATGAATGACATTCTTACATTGCTGCCATGTAAGAGTCAAGATACTGGATGTTTACTTCAAGTAAAAAAAAAAAAAATGTTGCGAATAAAACTGTACGATAGCTCAACATGTACCACCGCCACTTTGATTCCTAATCTAAATCTTTTGGGTTAGATAGCTACAGAGCACAGCCTTCTATAGATTTTTGTGTTAAATAATTGCGTTTTAAGAAACTTGTTACTGATATTAATTATTGTTACCAAAGTTCAAATATGATCTAATTCTAGTTATTTTTTTATTTACGCATATTTTAAGATTTTATACAGCAATATTAATAATATTTCATGAATAGTTTAATCAAATCATATACCACAGTATGCCTAGCCTATACTATAGCCTTAATATGATGCCACATATTAAATTAAATATTCAAAAAGATATACTAATACAATAATATATAATATAATAAAGAAAATATGCTTTTGCTTATTTGGAATTTGAATGATTTCATCGTCGCTCGTTTCTGGTTTCTTATCTTAGGTTTATCTGCCATGGAGTAAGGCCTTGACCTTAAGTAGGCTGATTACAAACATTTGTTTGCGTTGCAGATGAGCAAACTATAATATATATTATATTTCTATAGATCGAAATTGACATACTAAGATTTAAAGAATTTACATTCACAATAGTTTATTCATACTTTTTCCTTCATCTTTACTAAAGTACGACATAGATTGAGCTACTACGCTTATCAAGGTTTGTATAGAGTGAGAAACTGAAATAAATAAATGGTACCACTATTTTCCCAGCCCTTCTCCTAATTAATATGCCACCAGCCACCATAGAGTCTCTAATCAGGCCCCGTGGAGTTCAGGGGTCATCGGAAAGACTATGATAAAACAAAAGTATTAAGATACCATTCTTTATGCTTCTTAACTAGGTCGTCCTGCGTTGTATTTGAAGTTTATGTTTTTGATTCGGTTGGTAACCACGTGGTTAGAGTTAAGTTGAAAGTGCGAACATTTACGTATTCTCGCGCCCTCTTTCTCAACATTATAACACAGGAGTGTCAAATATAAGGTCAATGCTCCACCCACTTGTGCTGAACACATCAAACATCTAATCAGTCACATCATACAATAAAAATTGTGTGTTTACGTAAATAAGGTTTTATTGGAGATTAGGATAAAACACTTTGCAAATTCAGTGAGATAATATTGAACTCAACGTGTCTTCATCTGCCTGAAATTCAGCAGAAACTTTTCACTGAATCTAATATCTCAAGTGACTCAACTCCATCTCCACAAACACTCAGCCTATCGAGTCAATGAAAAGCTACTGCAAGAGAGACACGATGGTATGAGAATATAAAACTGGTTTAAAACTACTGACAAACTTGTTCAGAAGGTGAGATCGAACCATGAAAACAAAGTATCATCTTTCAAATTACGATCTCTCAAGGTCTGATCCAAGAACACGTCCACTTTCTACAAGAATAGTATTTCAGGCGCTTTCTATGAATATGAAATAGTGAAAGGGAACTCACACAGATTCAGAAACGCAGTTCTCCGACTCGTCAAAGTAGGGAAAACAGCCGACAAATTCTGGGGGAAGATTCTGCAGGGTGATCTGGCGGTCTAGGGGTAAGGTGTCGGACCTCTGTGCTGGAGGTCCATAGTTCAATCCTCATTCCCGGCACAGATTTATCTGATTGCCAAACCCTTCCTTCACCCCTGACAAGACGAGTATTAATCACAACTTGTAATGTGAGGAATGCCAGGCCTCCCCGTGGTTCGGTTCCCACGTTAAACTGTAGGTCCTTCCATTTCATCTCACAATCACCCTACCATTACACATAGCGTAAGTGCGTATAGGACCGAACGGGTTAGTAAGACGCGGTTCTAATAATAAGATTCTGCAAGAGCGCTTCGACCAAATTCTTGGAGAAGATTCTGCAACAGCACTTTCTACAAATTCTTGGGAAGATTCTGCAATAGCGTTTCCGCAAAATTATCCACCCACCCTTTTCAAGATATCACTCCTTTTTAAAAATTAATGAATGGCGTATTTAACTGTGAGAGATATATATTATCTATTTCGGTCGCTGTGTTTGTAGACTTTTAGCCTCTCTTTAGAAACAGAATGTTACCCTGGGTACAGTACATCTTGTAGGTTATCTACACGTCATACCGCAATGAGATGACGTGTTTATAAAGGTGTTGAGCCAATGGAAATCTTAACCCTAACTCAAGACGAATTACCCAAACCATGGTGGCCATAGTCCCATTTTCGGGAAAAATACTTAAGGTACCACCACTAATTGAGCGTGGGACCTATAGATCAGTAACAAGGGCACTGACCAATAGACCAAGAGTCAATCTATTTCTCCATACTTGAGGGGGAAGTGACGTTTTTATCTATGCTTTCTTGAAGAAGACATGGCAGTCTTACGACTTAGTCTGTGGTCACCTTTGCAAAGAAGAGGTCGTGGATAAAATCAAACACCTCCAGCAAACATTGTCGATAGTGTAAAGCCTCTGCCACGAATAAAGTTATTGATCATTTTTATAGCCACGGACCATCGAAACTTTAGAAGTTTATATTGAACCTTCATTTTATAACAAATATTTGGTGCATAATTCAGTGGAATGAAGCCATGACGTCACCGTCGAGACAATTCTCTGTCACTTTACAAGACTTGATGCATACAGATCTCGGGTGAACTTGATTCGCTAAGTATTCCGAAAATATTATGATTCTGGTAGGAAGGGCAGTCACAACATCTACTTTCATATATTCATGCGTCATGTCATGCAATTTCAGCTGTCGATTTTGATTTATATCATCAATGCCTTTAAAATAACATTAATAATATAGTCAAATGAAATAAATGTTTACCTAAAAAATTTGTTTTTTCTAAATGTTTCGTCATACCAGGATTCTAAACCTGTTACTTTGCCTGCTACCTTGCTTGGTAAACGGAGTGTATTATACATGTTGTTTGTCAGAATGAGGATGAAATACTTTGTTCTTCGAGCTTTTGGCCAAATTTGGACGGTATTTTGGTCGATTTCAACATTTTCGAATCCCGTTTGAACCTGCTGCTATGATAGTAGAGCGACTCTAATAAATTTAGTTAGGTGGGGCTAAATACCCCCCAAACTGTGAGTCGGAATAGGAACCGAAAATACAAACTGCAGGTCTGGAAGTACCCGGTTTGGTTGTACTCAATGAATCTGCTCTAGCTATAGTTTAGCACCGCGTCTTACTACCTGTTCAGGTTATACGCCTATGCACTAACTACGCTAATGGGTTAGGGGTGAGAAAGGTTGAATTTAGAGGAAATGTACACGTATTAGCGTGAAGGGAGAGTGTAATACCATTTTAGAAAACAAACAACTCAGGGCACCTAACCGGGATTCGAACCCCAATCTCCCCGTTATTAGCAGTCTAGTCTAACACGAGAGTGACGCCTTAGACCCCAAAGAGTGTTTCCGCTCTAGTTAAGGATTGTTGTTTCCCCAGGAAGAAACCGAACTAGAGCAACGCTCTCTGAACGACATCAGATACAAGTTGGGGACAACATCCGTCTGTATGACGTCACACGGCCCTGTCGAGGAGGAGATATCTTCTCTTGGGACCTTGACGAGAGATACTGACCAGGAGGAGATATCTTCATTCGGGACCTTGACGAGAGATAAAGACCAGGAGGAGATATCTTCATTCGGGACCTTGACGAGAGATACTGACCAGGAGGAGATATCTTCTCTCGGGACCTTGATAAGAGATACTGACCAGGAGGAGATATCTTCTCTCGAGACCTTGACGAGAGATACTGACCAGGAGGAGATATCTTCTCTTGGGATCTCGACGAGAGATACTGACTAGGAGGAGATATATTATCTCAGGACCTTGACAACAAGCACTTAATGCGTTTAGTGACTGGGGAACTTAATTTGGGGAGGGGTGTAGGTAGCAAAGGGGTATTTGAGGTGCTTGACCCATGAAACAAAAAAAAAGGGGGGGGCAGAGACCTTCCCTCAATATATGTTTGGGTTTTGGATGCTTCTAGAAACTATTTAAAGTTCGATGCTAGACCATCTTTCAGCTTCAAATTCGAAAATATCAGAAGAGAGTAAAATAAATCCGAAGGAGGGGAAATTCTTGTTAGGAAAGTGGAGGGGGGAATACTTCCTGAAGGCAATGCCCCCCCCCCCCTCTCCAACCGGATACGATGGTTGGTTCTATCCGTGTCCTTGGGAACGCTCCAATACTTATCTTTGAACTAACGGACCGCTTTTGACCAAATTCCGGGCACCAGACAACATGAAACTTACAGACAGATGATTAACACGAGATTAGGGCTATTAGCACCTGGGACCTTCACTTTCAGTAAACTCAGTGTCACGCTTCACACTACCCCCCTGCCTTTGTACCAATTTAAGACTAAATATTCGATACCACCGGGTTTTGAATCATTCATTGCGAGATCTGGTTGGGCGTGGTTTAATTTCACATAGTGTCGGCCACCAGACCCACTGTTTTCCATCCCCACTCATCTAAATCGTTGTTCAATTGTTTAGTTTCACATTCAAAGCCTAGTAACGTTTCAAATTCACATCAAAATGGTTCCTACTAATAGGTGACAGTGAATAACAAGACAGTTCCTTTGAAAAAGGTCAACCGATCCATCCACTTCTTGCCACGACGTGTAGAACGCGGAAAAAAAACCCAACAAAAAAACCAGCCTGACAGAAAAAAATCATCTCGTTTCATTCTCAACTGAAGACTTCTATTTTAATGTTTTGCACATGTGGAGGAGTTACATCATTGCTTGACTTCTTGCAAGTATATGACGTCATATATGAACCCCTACTCTCCCCACACTCCGTCAAACATGGCCAGTGTTGTAAAGTCCTCAGCGTTGGGATGCAGACTTCAGTTTCAGCTACAGCCATTCCCGTGATTAAAACCAATATGGCGGCCTGTAATTAGTTATTACACGCGCACATCTGAGGCAAAGTTCGGTTACAACAATAGCGCGGAGCGCAATCACAGTTTTAAAAAAAGTTCCACTGTGACAGAAATAAGTTTCTTAAAACCACGCGTCGCATTGTTGTAAAGTTTCACGATCTAATCGGTCGACAAAATACGATCAAGAGCCGAGTAAGCGCCGTCCTGAAAACATCTCCATTCACGTTTCTTCCCTCTGCGGCTTGGATTTCTTTGTGTGTTTTTTTTGGCGCACATAGCGAGGGAAATGCAAGCGTCGCGTTGGCTACTCTGGTGCTGTGTGACGGCGGTTGTGTTGGTAGGCCTGGCGCGCTGCTCAGAGGACGGTTTGACCGAGCAAGGCTCTAAGAAAAAGCGGGAGAAGAAGGCGCATCTGGTGAAAAAGTTCCTGAAACGTCTCAACAAACCGGAAGGAACTTTGAAGCTGATCGGAGGTCGTGGAGAACATGAAGGTATTATTTACGGTTCTTACGGGATAGCAGTAGTTTCTGCCTCAATATCAGAGAAATCACTAATGTTTGAATGTGTTGTATTGTTGTAAAACCAAGGAAAGTAAGACATGTTTGAATGTGTTGTATTGTTGTAAAACCAAGGGAAGTAAGACATGTTTGAATGTGTTGTATTGTTGTAAAACCAAGAAAAGTAAGACATGTTAAATGTGCTGTATTGTTGTAAAACCAAGGAAAGTAAGACATGTTAAATGTGCTGTATTGTTGTAAAACCAAGGGAAGTAAGACATGTTTGAATGTGTTGTATTGTTGTGAAACAAGGGAAGTAAGACATGTTAAATGTGCTGTATTGTTGTAAAACCAAGAGAAGTAAGACATGTTTGAATGTGTTGTGTTGTTGTGAAACAAGGGAAGTAAGACATGTTTGAATGTGCTGTATTGTTGTAAAACCAAGGGAAGTAAGACATGTTTGAATGTGTTGTGTTGTTGTGAAACAAGGGAAGTAAGACATGTTTGAATGTGTTGTATTGTTGTAAAACTAAGGGAAGTAAGACATGTTTGGATGTGTTGTATTGTTGTAAAACCAAGGGAAGTAAGACATGTTTAAATGTGTTGTATTGTTGTAAAACCAAGGAAAGTAAGACATGTTTGAATGTGTTGTATTGTTGTAAAACCAAGGGAAGTAAGACATGTTTAAATGTGTTGTATTGTTGTAAAACTGAGGCAAGTAAGACATGTTTGAATGTGTTGTATTGTTGTAAAACCAAGGGAAGTAAGACATGTTTAAATGTGTTGTATTGTTGTAAAACTGAGGAAAGTAAGACATATTTGAATGTGTTGTATTTTTGTAAAACTGAGGAAAGTAAGACATGTTAAATGTGTTGTATTGTTGTAAAACTGAGGAAAGTAAGACATGTTTGAATGTGTTGTATTGTTGTAAAACCAAGGGAAGTAAGACATGTTTGAATGTGTTGTATTGTTGTAAAACCAAGGAAAGTAAGACATGTTTGAATGTGTTGTATTGTTGTAAAACCAAGGGAAGTAAGACATGTTTGAATGTGTTGTATTGTTGTAAAACCAAGGGAAGTAAGACATGTTTGAATGTGTTGTATTGTAAAACTGAGGAAAGTAAGACATGTTTGAATGTGTTGTATTGTTGTAAAACCAAGGGAAGTAAGACATGTTTGAATGTGTTGTATTGTTGTAAAACCAAGGGAAGTAAAACAGGTTTGAATGTGTTGTATTGTTGTAAAACCAAGGAAGTAAAACATGTTTGAATGTGTTGTATTGTTGTAAAACCAAGGGAAGTAAGACATGTTTAAATGTGTTGTATTGTTGTAAAACCAAGGGAAGTAAGACATGTTTGAATGTGTTGTATTGTTGTAAAACCAAGGGAAGTAAAACATGTTTGAATGTGTTGTATTGTTGTAAAACCAAGGGAAGTAAGACATGTTTGAATGTGTTGTATTGTTGTAAAACCAAGGGAAGTAAGACATGTTTGAATGTGTTGTATTGTTGTAAAACCAAGGGAAGTAAAACATGTTTGAATGTGTTGTATTGTTGTAAAACCAAGGGAAGTAAAACATGTTTGAATGTGTTGTATTGCTGTAAAACCAAGGGAAGTAAAACATGTTTGAATGTGTTGTATTGTTGTAAAACCAAGGGAAGTAAGACATGTTTGAATGTGTTGTATTGTTGTAAAACCAAGGGAAGTAAAACAGGTTTGAATGTGTTGTATTGTTGTAAAACCAAGGGAAGTAAAACATGTTTGAATGTGTTGTATTGTTGTAAAACCAAGGGAAGTAAGACATGTTTGAATGTGTTGTATTGTTGTAAAACCAAGGGAAGTAAGACATGTTTAAATGTGTTGTATTGTTGTAAAACCAAGGGAAGTAAGACATGTTTGAATGTGTTGTATTGTTGTAAAACCAAGGGAAGTAAAACATGTTTGAATGTGTTGTATTGTTGTAAAACCAAGGGAAGTAAAACATGTTTGAATGTGTTGTATTGTTGTAAAACCAAGGGAAGTAAAACATGTTTGAATGTGTTGTATTGTTGTAAAACCAAGAGAAGTAAGACATGTTTGAATGTGTTGTATTGTTGTAAAACCAAGGGAAGTAAGACATGTTTAAATGTGTTGTATTGTTGTAAAACCAAGGGAAGTAAGACATGTTTAAATGTGTTGTATTGTTGTAAAACCAAGGGAAGTAAAACATGTTTAAATGTTTAGTATTGTTAAAACCGGGCCTCACTACGCTCGCTCAACTACTGCAGCCAACATAAAATGTTTGTCTTTCTCACACAGTTGGAACAAAGCTCGATGTATTGGGAGACTATGATCACTGATGCAAACAGCGACTTTGACTATTGATGCAAACTGTGACCACTGATGAAAACTTTGTTCCAGGCAACGTGGAGATCCTACACATGGGCAAATGGGGCAGTGTCTGCGATGATGAATGGGACCTCAGGGAGGCTGTGGTTGTCTGCAGACAGTTGGGCTTCCCTGGGGCCGAGAGGGTCACCCACAGCTCTATGTTTGGGCCGGCGAGACGTGAGTAATAGGGCCAGTTTCATCAAGCGCGGCACTACACTGAATACAGGACACCTATCCGCGACACTACACTAAATACAGGACACCTATCCGCGACACTACACTAAATACGGGACACCTATCCGCGACACTACACTAAATACAGGACACCTATCCGCGACACTACACTAAATACAGGACACCTATCCGCGACACTACACTAAATACAGGACACCTATCCGCGACACTACACTAAATACAGGACACCTATCTAAACTAGAATGTTTTGTATGTTAAACTGGCCCGTTCCATTCTGGTACAGGTGAGTGTGGTCTTGTAGTTAGTGTAGCACCGCACTTGAGGCGTACTCAATCTGACTATTAAAATGTTCCATTGTCCCTACAAGGGTTTAACTAGTTCTTACAAATTGACGCGACGTTAAGCAGTCGTGACACATCGGCCGGACTCGGTCACAGAACCGAAGTGATAGGGCTTAGATTCTCCCATGAGCCACCTTGTCAGGTTTGTGCGGGTCGAAAGGGAGTTAGTTCATTGTTGCTCATTTCCATTGTTTAGCAAAGCTATAGTAGGATTTCAGTAGAGAAAACTTTCATACAAACATATTTTTTTGGCCAACCTTGATAACGTTTTATTACATTTACGGTGTTATTGTTATTTTACAGATATTGATAAAATCCATCAAACGTGACAGCAGCAGATAACATTACTTGACGTATGAATACATGAAAGTTGATCCATCAACTATTTTAGCTGTTAGATAAGGCCCTTCCTATGGATATCGGACTGTAATAACCAAACATGTGGCACCATGGTTTAAGGCGCCACTCTCGTAATATACAAGACTGCCGATGACGGAGAGATCGGGGTTCGAATCCAGGTCGGGTGTATTTACAGTGGTTCTTCATAAACGGTTTTCCACTATTCCTCCACGCAAATGCGGGAACACTTCCTCTAAATTCAACCTTGCCTAACACTAACACATTATATGGTTTGGCGAATGGACACATCCGGCCACGTATTAGCTACACTTGTCCCGAGGTGCAGCGGTCAGTGTACCTGGCTACGAACCTGTGAGTCCCGGGTTCGAATACCGGCTGGTACCTTGGATACATCTCCCTAAAGGGGAACTACCGCAACAGTCACCAGGTTTAGGTTGGAGATCATCACTGACTGCACACCTTCAACATCTGATTGCGGGTACAACGTGTAGACAACCTCCAAGGTGCACTCTGGGTAGATAACAGTCTATATACAGGGGACGTGTAGACAGCCTCCAAGGTGCACTCTGGGTAGATAACAGTCTACATACAGGGGACGTGTAGACAGCCTCCAAGGTGCACTCTGGGTAGATAACAGTCTACATACAGGGGACGTGTAGACAGCCTCCAAGGTGCACTCTGGGTAGATAACAGTCTACATACAGGGGACGTGTAGACAGCCTTCAAGGTGCACTCTGGGTAGATAACAGTCTACATACAGGGGACGTGTAGACAGCCTCCAAGGTGCACTCTGGGTAGATAACAGTCTACATACAGGGGACGTGTAGACAGCCTCCAAGGTGCACTCTGGGTAGATAACAGTCTACATACAGGGGACGTGTAGACAGCCTCCAAGGTGCACTCTGGGTAGATAACAGTCTACATACAGGGGACGTGTAGACAGCCTCCAAGGTGCACTCTGGGTAGATAACAGTCTACATACAGGGGACGTGTAGACAGCCTTCAAGGTGCACTCTGGGTAGATAACAGTCTACATACAGGGGACGTGTAGACAGCCTCCAAGGTGCACTCTGGGTAGATAACAGTCTACATACAGGGGACGTGTAGACAGCCTCCAAGGTGCACTCTGGGTAGATAACAGTCTACATACAGGGGACGTGTAGACAGCCTTCAAGGTGCACTCTGGGTAGATAACAGTCTACATACAGGGGACGTGTAGACAGCCTTCAAGGTGCACTCTGGGTAGATAACAGTCTACATACAGGGGACGTGTAGACAGCCTCCAAGGTGCACTCTGGGTAGATAACAGTCTACATACAGGGGACGTGTAGACAGCCTCCAAGGTGCACTCTGGGTAGATAACAGTCTACATACAGGGGACGTGTAGACAGCCTTCAAGGTGCACTCTGGGTAGATAACAGTCTACATACAGGGGACGTGTAGACAGCCTTCAAGGTGCACTCTGGGTAGATAACAGTCTACATACAGGGGACGTGTAGACAGCCTCCAAGGTGCACTCTGGGTAGATAACAGTCTACATACAGGGGACGTGTAGACAGCCTCCAAGGTGCACTCTGGGTAGATAACAGTCTACATACAGGGGACGTGTAGACAGCCTTCAAGGTGCACTCTGGGTAGATAACAGTCTACATACAGGGGACGTGTAGACAGCCTTCAAGGTGCACTCTGGGTAGATAACAGTCTACATACAGGGGACTGAACTAGTCGCTAAAAGTCAAATTTGCCATACGCTAAAAATAATAACAAATAATTTGACCGGTGCATCGTAACTTTATATATCTTACGTTCAGGGGTACACTGTCAGTTTCCGAGCGACCCGGGACTACAAATATGATGGATGGCCTTAAGATACATTCATAAATACCACTAAAGTTAAGTTTCAGCGAAAGATTAAAATGTTGAGGGCTAGTTTTTATAATAATTGTATTATTAGTAAATTTCGTTCAGAGGTCATTTCAGTTACAATATCGATGTTTGCGTCACTATTCAGTCAACTTGAAACAAACATTCTATTACCATCTTGGAAGGCCATCTATCCTACCAATCTACTGCTATCCAGTAGGGTTCTGGTACGAAATAAGGCCTTCTAGAACGGTAGTAGGAAATTTGTTCTTGAAGGCCCTCTATCCTACCAATCTACCGCCATCCAGTAGGGTTCTGGTACGAAATAAGACCTTACCGCCCAATAATGGTGTTATATATTTGCTCCTCTATCCAGGCCGGTTCTGGATGGACAACTTGTACTGCGCGGGGGACGAACTCCATCTCTCGGACTGCAGGTTCGATGGTTGGGGGTCCAGCGACTGTACCGACAGTGAAGGGGCTGGCGTCATCTGCAAAGAACTGCTTCCGACGCTGACAGAACCGCCGCTCAAAAGCGTCGCGCCGCCCAGACCCAGGTCTCGCATCAAGGTCACTCTTTACACTGGATATACCCCTCCCCCTCCCTCCGCCGCACCATCTGGTGGGAGAAACACTCAACTAACATGTTGATGGTTGCGTTTCAGGACGCCAGAGGGGAGAACATACAACTACGACTGGCCGGGGGTCGAGTCCCGGAGGAGGGGAGAGTGGAGGTCAAGTTCGGTCACTCAGGTGAGTGTCAACCTTCGTCTGTTCAACTGAGCTACAACTATATCTCTATTGGGGGGGTGTCTGGTTCACAACCCCCTCTGATCTCCCCGGACTTTGCCCCTCAGACTGGGGTGTCCTCTGCGGTGACGGCTGGGGAATCCTGGAGGGGATGGTGGTGTGCCGCCACCTGGGGCTGGGATACGCCAACGACGCCCTGCAGACAGACTTCTTCGGTGTCGGCGTAAATTCCTCAGAGGTGCAGTTGAGTGGCGTCCAATGTCATGGTACAGAGTCGACCCTGGACCAGTGTCTGCACGACCCTGAGGGCGCCGTCAACTGTCCCGGCAGGAGGGACAACATCGCCGCCGTGGTCTGCAGCCGGAGTGAGTATGGGGGCAACACAGGGCAACACAGGGCCGGGGTGAGTACAGGGCAACACAGGGTTGAGGTGAGTACAGAGGTATACAGGGTTGGGTGAGTACAGGGACATACAAGGTTGGGTGAGTACAGGGATACACAGGGTTGGGGTGAGTACAGAGGTATACAGGGTTGGGTGAGTACAGGGACATACAGGGTTGGGTGAGTACAGGGATACACAGGGTTGGGGTGAGTACAGAGGTATACAGGGTTGGGTGAGTACAGGGATACACAGGGTTGGGGTGAGTACAGAGGTATACAGGGTTGGGTGAGTACAGGGACATACAGGGTTGGGTGAGTACAGGGATACACAGGGTTGGGGTGAGTACAGAGGTATACAGGGTTGGGTGAGTACAGGGATACACAGGGTTGGGTGAGTACAGGGGCAACACAGGGCAACACAGGGTCGGGTGAGTACAGGGGACAATCAATTGATAGGGAGGTATATCTATATCCGACCTCCTCCAACGAAGCAAGAGAATGTTAAACCCCTGACAAGGACTGATATAGGCAACAGGTTGATCAGAGGAGCTTGGCGGGTGAGAATAACCAGGGTTCAACTCCTGTCCCTTGTCCCCAGCGATGGCGGACCTAGTGATAGACCCTCTGGAGATCATGCGGACAGCTCATCTTGAGGACCGCCAGCTGTTCTTCCTGCAGTGCGCCATGGAGGAGAACTGTCTGGCCTCGGCGGCCTACAAACTGCAGACTGACCACGTGGCCAGCTGGCATCTCGAGACCAGGAGACTCCTTCGCTTCACGGCGAGGATCCTTAACGCAGGGACGGCCGACTTCAGGCCCATGATCCCTAAACACCTGTGGGAGTTCCACCAGTGCCACATGTGAGTAACAAGGGCTCAACGCACCATTTGCAGCTTCAAGGATTCCAGTGTTTGTTGATTTGAGGATTAGAGGGTGCATTGATTTAAGAATTAAAGGGCTCAATGATCTAAGGATTAGAGGTTTCAATAATTTAGGGATTAGAGTTCAATGATTTAAGGACTAAAGGGTTCAATGATTTAAGAATTAGTGGGTTCAATGATTTAAGGATTAAAGGACTCAATGATTTAAGGATTAGAAGATTCATTGATCTATGGATTAAAGGTCTTGATTATTCAAGGATTAAATGGCTCAATGATCTAAGGATTAGAAGGTTAATTGATTTACGGATTGGAGGGCTCAATGATTTAAGGATTAGAGGATGCATTTATTTAAGGATTAAAGGGCTCAATGATTTAAGGATTAGAGGGTGCATTGATTTAAGGATTAGAGGATGCATTTATTTAAGGATTATAGACTTCAATGTAGCAACATTAGCAGCAGGGCGTGTCTCTCTGACCACTCCACAGTCTTGCTCTGAACTCCACGTGTTGTTACCAGGCACTGCCACTCCACAGTCTTGTTCTGAACTCCACGTGTTGTTACCAGGCACTACCACTCCACAGTCTTGCTCTGAACTCCACGTGTTGTTACCAGGCACTACCACTCCACAGTCTTGTTCCGAACTCCACGTCTTGTTACCAGGCACTAACACTCCACAGTCTTGTTCTGAACTCCACGTGTTGTTACCAGGCACTACCACTCCACAGTCTTGTTCTGAACTCCACGTGTTGTTACCAGGCACTGCCACTCCACAGTCTTGCTCTGAACTCCACGTGTTGTTACCAGGCACTGCCACTCCACAGTCTTGTTCTGAACTCCACGTGTTGTTACCAGGCACTACCACTCCACAGTCTTGCTCTGAACTCCACGTGTTGTTACCAGGCACTACCACTCCACAGTCTTGCTCTGAACTCCACGTGTTGTTACCAGGCACTACCACTCCACAGTCTTGCTCTGAACTCCACGTGTTGTTACCAGGCACTACCACTCCACAGTCTTGCTCTGAACTCTACGTGTTGTTACCAGGCACTACCACTCCACAGTCTTTCTCTGAACTCCACGTGTTGTTACCAGGCACTACCACTCCACAGTCTTGCTCTGAACTCTACGTGTTGTTACCAGGCACTACCACTCCACAGTCTTGCTCTGAACTCTACGTGTTGTTACCAGGCACTACCACTCCACAGTCTTGCTCTGAACTCCACGTCTTGTTAACAGGCACTACCACTCCACAGTCTTGTTCTGAACTCCACGTGTTGCTACCAGGCACTACCACTCCACAGTCTTGCTCTGAACTCCACGTCTTGTTAACAGGCACTACCACTCCACAGTCTTGTTCTGAACTCCACGTATTGTTACCAGGCACTACCACTCCACAGTCTTGCTCTGAACTCCACGTATTGTTACCAGGCACTACCACTCCACAGTCTTGTTCTGAACTCCACGTGTTGTTACCAGGCACTACCACTCCACAGTCTTGCTCTGAACTCTACGTGTTGTTACCAGGCACTACCACTCCACAGTCTTGTTCTGAACTCCACGTATTGTTACCAGGCACTACCACTCCATGGAGGTGTTCGCCACGTTCGACGTCTCCGACAGCCAGGGGGTGAAGGTCGCTGAAGGTCACAAGGCGTCGTTCTGCCTTGAGGACAACCAGTGCCTGCCAGGCGTCAAGCCCGAGTACGCATGCGCTAACTTCGGCGACCAGGGCATCTCCGTGAACTGCTCCGACATCTACAAGCACAACATTGACTGCCAGTGGGTGGACATCTCGGAGCTGAAGCCGGGACTGTACAGCTTCAAGGTCAGTGACAGTTCATAGTTCATAGCAGGGGATTGTTTGCTGCTTCAAGGTCAGGGACAGTTCATATCAGGGGGATTGTTTGCTGCTTCAAGGTCAGGGACAGTTCATAGTTCATATCAGGGGGATTGTTTGCTGCTTCAAGGTCAGGGACAGTTCATAGTTCATAGCAGGGGAATTGTTTGCTGCTTCAAGGTCAGGGACAGTTTAGTTCATATCAGGGGGATTGTTTGCTGCTTCAAGGTCAGGGACAGTTCATAGTTCATAGCAGGGGGATTGTTTGCTGCTTCAAGGTCAGGGACAGTTCATAGTTCATATCAGGAGGATTGTTTGCTGTTTCATCACGTGGAAACTAGAACTTGTCTAAGTTCTGACTGTTAAATATTTAATAAAATGGGTCAAGGCAGTTTAAAAAAAGGCATTTGACAGAATTTTCCTGGAGAGAGGATGTGAAACCACACTGTGAATACCTACATAATATAGACTCTCAGGGTCAATCCTCAACCATCAGTCAGGTGTGGTGACCGCTCAGCTAACAGTAACGGAAAGACAAAGTTACCTTTTCGTCGTTATTGTATATGCTTTAAGAGAGTGTTAACAGCTAAAGAGTATTTCTAGTGAACTCCGAACCATTCTTACCCTACTCGGAGACTACATTTCAACTGCGGCAAGATTCGAGGCAAGGTCTCTAGGAGGAGG
The DNA here is from genome assembly GCA_033556935.1 of Timema podura. Taxonomy (NCBI): domain Eukaryota; kingdom Metazoa; phylum Arthropoda; class Insecta; order Phasmatodea; family Timematidae; genus Timema; species Timema podura. Next base: position 88,843,833 of record JAVRXN010000011.1, read on the forward strand.
TGTACTTCTTCATGACAGTGTCAGACAAGGTCTCTGGGAGGAGGTGTACTTCATGTCATGACAGTGTCAGACAAGGTCTTTGGGAGGAGGTGTACTTCTTGTCATGACAGTGTCAGACAAGGTCTCTGGGAGGAGTTGTACTTCTTGTCATGACAGTGTCAGACAAGGTCTTTGGGAGGAGGTGTACTTCTTGTCATGACAGTGTCAGACAAGATCTCTGGGAGGAGGTGTACTTCTTGTCATGACAGTGTCAGACAATGTCTCTGGGAGGAGGTATTCTTCTTGTCATGACAGTGTCAGACAAGGTCTCTGGGAGGAGTTGTACTTCTTGTCATGACAGTGTCAGACAAGGTCTCTGGGAGGAGGTGTACTTCTTGTCATGACAGTGTCAGACAAGGTCTCTGAGAGGAGGTGTTCTTCTTGTCATGACAGTGTCAGACAAGGTCTCTGGGAGGAGGTGTACTCCTTGTCATGACAGTGTCAGACAAGGTCTCTGGGAGGAGGTGTACTTGTCATGACAGTGTCAGACAAGGTCTCTAGGAGGAGGTGTACTTCATGTCGTGACAGTGTCAGACAAGGTCTCTGGGAGGAGGTGTACTTCTTGTCCCGACAGTGTCAGACAAGGTCTCTGGGAGGAGGTGTACTCCTTGTCATGACAGTGTCAGACAAGGTCTCTGGGAGGAGGTGTACTCCTTGTCATGACAGTGTCAGACAAGGTCTCTGGGAGGAGGTGTACTTCATGTCGTGACAGTGTCAGACAAGGTCTCTGGGAGGAGGTGTACTTCTTGTCCCGACAGTGTCAGACAAGGTCTCTGGGAGGAGGTGTACTTCTTGTCATGACAGTGTCAGACAAGGTCTCTGGGAGGAGGTGTACTTCTTGTCCCTACAGTTCCGACCATGGCCGAGGACAAGCTCACGATCAAAACTGCTTCTGCGTTGACCTTTAACGAAAACACGTCAGATCTCCTTAGTTCCTTCCAACTGCGGCCGGTTGTTGTCTGTCTGTCTGTCTGTGAGAGAGAGTGAGAGAGAGTGAGTGAGAGTGAGCGCTATTGACATTCATGGCGGAACGAGCCCAACGCCCTTTTTGTTTCCTGGTTGTTATTGACCTTGAGGTGGTCAGCCATAGCTGGTCAGCTGCGGCCGTGTATAGAGGAGTGAATATTGGAGCAAGATCATACACTACCACCCATACACAGAGGAGTGAATATTGGAGCAAGATGATACACTACGAGCCATACACACAGGAGTGAATATTGGAGCAAGATGATACACTACGAGCCATACACACAGGAGTGAATATTGGAGCAAGATGATACACTACGAGCCATACACACAGGAGTGAATATTGGAGCAAGATGATACACTACGAGCCATACACACAGGAGTGAATATTGGAGCAAGATGATACACTACGAGCCATACACATAGGAGTGAATATTGGAGCAAGATGATACACTACGAGCCATACACACAGGAGTGAATATTGGAGCAAGATCATACACTACCACCCATACACAGAGGAGTGAATATTGGAGCAAGATGATACACTACCACCCATACACAGAGGAGTGAATATTGGAGCAAGATGATACACTACGAGCCATACACACAGGAGTGAATATTGGAGCAAGATGATACACTACGAGCCATACACATAGGAGTGAATATTGGAGCAAGATGATACACTACGAGCCATACACACAGGAGTGAATATTGGAGCAAGATGATACACTACCACCCATACACAGAGGAGTGAATATTGGAGCAAGATCATACACTACCACCCATACACAGAGGAGTGAATATTGGAGCAAGATGATACACTACGAGCCATACACACAGGAGTGAATATTGGAGCAAGATGATACACTACGAGCCATACACATAGGAGTGAATATTGGAGCAAGATGATACACTACGAGCCATACACACAGGAGTGAATATTGGAGCAAGATGATACACTACGAGCCATACACATAGGAGTGAATATTGGAGCAAGATGATACACTACGAGCCATACACACAGGAGTGAATATTGGAGCAAGATGATACACTACGAGCCATACACACAGGAGTGAATATTGGAGCAAGATGATACACTACGAGCCATACACACAGGAGTGAATATTGGAGCAAGATCATACACTACGACCCATACACAGAGGAGTGAATATTGGAGCAAGATGATACACTACGAGCCATACACACAGGAGTGAATATTGGAGCAAGATGATACACTACGAGCCATACACACAGGAGTGAATATTGGAGCAAGATGATACACTACGAGCCATACACACAGGAGTGAATATTGGAGCAAGATGATACACTACGAGCCATACACACAGGAGTGAATATTGGAGCAAGATGATACACTACGAGCCATACACACAGGAGTGAATATTGGAGCAAGATGATACACTACCACCCATACACAGAGGAGTGAATATTGGAGCAAGATCATACACTACCACCCATACACACAGGAGTGAATATTGGAGCAAGATGATACACTACGAGCCATACACACAGGAGTGAATATTGGAGCAAGATGATACACTACCACCCATACACAGAGGAGTGAATATTGGAGCAAGATGATACACTACGAGCCATACACACAGGAGTGAATATTGGAGCAAGATGATACACTACGAGCCATACACACAGGAGTGAATATTGGAGCAAGATGATACACTACGAGCCATACACACAGGAGTGAATATTGGAGCAAGATGATACACTACCACCCATACACAGAGGAGTGAATATTGGAGCAAGATCATACACTACCACCCATACACACAGGAGTGAATATTGGAGCAAGATGATACACTACGAGCCATACACACAGGAGTGAATATTGGAGCAAGATGATACACTACCACCCATACACACAGGAGTGAATATTGGAGCAAGATGATACACTACGAGCCATACACACAGGAGTGAATATTGGAGCAAGATGATACACTACGAGCCATACACACAGGAGTGAATATTGGAGCAAGATGATACACTACGAGCCATACACACAGGAGTGAATATTGGAGCAAGATCATACACTACCACCCATACACACAGGAGTGAATATTGGAGCAAGATGATACACTACGAGCCATACACACAGGAGTGAATATTGGAGCAAGATGATACACTACGAGCCATACACACAGGAGTGAATATTGGAGCAAGATGATACACTACGAGCCATACACACAGGAGTGAATATTGGAGCAAGATCATACACTACCACCCATACACACAGGAGTGAATATTGGAGCAAGATGATACACTACGAGCCATACACACAGGAGTGAATGTGTTTTTTGCAGTTTTTATAGCGAAACATTTTTTGGTCAAAATAAACTAAATATTGTTCCAGTAGAAACAAAGAGTTTAATTTTCTTCGCGTGTCGATATCAACAATTGTTGAATATCGGTCGCGAGCAGGGGGGGGGGAGGTACTTAAACTGGACTATTTTCCTTCATTTAAAATGTTTCTGTACATATTACAAATATAATCGCTTCGGTGGACGCATGGTCTAAGGCGTCACTCTCACAGTAGACTAAACTGTCTACGACGTGGAGATCAAGGTTCGAATATCGTTTGGGTGTACTGAGCCAAAAATTATTTGCCACTATCCCTCCACGCAAATGCGGGTACATCTCCTATTAATCTAACATCCTTAATACTTAAAAACCATTAGCGCAATTAGTCCATAAGCGTATAACCCGAACGGGTAGTAAGACACGGTGATTTAAAAAAAAATACTGGCCTTAACTCCCCCCCTCCCTTCTATTCTCATCTTAAGGAAACACACCAGCTTTTTACTGTCAGGGATCTAGTATCTGACGGCTCTCGAACCCAGTACCCCCGCCAGGTGAGCCGTCACGTGACCCTGGCTATCTGTTTATGTTCCACTCGGACTGAATAACGACGAGAGATTTATCGAAAATACGTATTTCCCTCGACTGGGATGTCCTTCGGGTCATCGTCCAACTTTCCAGAGCTACAGTCGGTATCAGACACGTCGAGAGTAGTTCCGGTCATCGTCCAACTTTCCAGAGCTACAGTCGGTATCAGACACGTCGAGAGTAGTTCCGGTCATCGTCCAACTTTCCAGAGCTACAGTCGGTATCAGACACGTCGAGAGTAGTTCGGGTCATCGTCCAACTTTCCAGAGCTACAGTTGGTATCGGACACGTTGAGAGTAGTTCCGAGCCAAGAGAACTGTTCTATCGCCGATACGTACAGATGGGCAGTTCCCTAGTTCATTTACTCTGGGAACTGTCCCAAGTTCTAACGTTCCCTCCCTCGGTTTAGTTTCTCCCGAGGACGTCAACAACAGAAACACTAACAAGTGAGTTACAATAACAGCAATAACAGTTCTTTTATCACACTCATGTGTCTACTACAGCGCTTGGTGGTCGAATGTGGCACTAACATCGGGTCTGCTGTAGGCCAAACTATGTCAATATTATAATACATCTCCTTACCCTGAGATCTCCTCGTGTGTTTAAATGGAAGCGATCACGATGCAGTTAACTTAACGTTGACTTGTAGTTAACTTAACGTTGACTTGTAGTTAACTTAACGTTGACTTGCTGTTAACTTAACATAAGAGATGTCCTGGGAGGTCTTTCACGTTAAGTGAACGTTACTTGAAGGGTATCACGTGATCTAGCCAGCCAATCATTTTGCGAGTTACGTCAACAAGGCTATTTAGTAACTCATTTGTTGGTTTTATAACAATGTTTACTCTTTAGCGTAAGTTCTAGTGATCAGACATTGAAACAAAATAATTAAACTAGAATAGGAAATGTAAATTTATCAAAAAAGTTTTGTAATAGATATTTATTATATTGATTGAAAACTGTAAACACCACAGATCATCACTTTACAAATAGTACTGATCACAGATCATACTCTAGAATGAAGATGTTTGGCTCGAGTTGTTACGTTAAGTTACGTGAATCGTGATCACACATACGTTAAGTTAACTTTAAGTGAACGTTACGTTAAGTTAAAGCTAAGTTGATCGTGATCCCGGCATTAATTCCTTAGTCTTTACACTCCGTAGAAGTTGACTCAACTTTAACTTTCTAAGGACTAATCGATATGGACTGCCAAGGACTCAATCACAGCAAAGTAAACATGTGCGCGCGCATCAAAATGAAAGCACTAATGGCTTTATAATATCAACTACACCAACTAGCTCATGTTTTAAATGTATCAAAATGTGTTGTGGCAATAATAATAATAATAATATAATAAATTGTTCAGCTGTGATCTCGTCTGTTTCACAGATGACGCTGCTTGCGCCTAGCTCAAGATAATTTTCTTCCGAAATGTTTAATTGGATTTTGTTTCCAACATTCTCATCGATTGGCACACTCACGTGATTATTGATACAGACTGTGTGGATGCGATTTTAATTTCTAAGGACCTAAGGATGCTGAGCTTATGGACCCTGTAAATATACGACAATGGTTTGTGGCTTTGTGGCCAAACCCACAGCAACAACAACAAAAACAACAACAAAGTAAAGAATCCCTCAGTCAATCATCCCTACATCCAGCCAAAGTGAAATGAACAGCCTCGCAACAAACCACTCCTCCAAGCGGCAACGGAAGACAACACATTAAGACCATAATCAAGGCTATACTTGAAATACCAATATGGAAGCCAAGTACAGTGTTACAATACCGGACACATTTTAATCTCTAGTTGCTATTATTGATTTGTATTTAGTATTTGCTAACAGCCAAATCCCCTCCCTCGGCACAGTGTGTCACCTACTCCGCCACTGCGGTTAGATATAGCCAGGGTACACCACTGGAGGTTGTTGACACGTGGTACCAGCAGTGAGATCATGTGATGATAGTGATCAGGAAGTCGTAGAGATGGTGTGAGTCTCAAACTAACATAAACCTAACTATCATCATTCCCCTTCCGGGAAAAATATCTCTGGTACCAGTCGGGAATAGAACCCGGGACCTCTAGGTTCGTAGCTAGGTGCACTGACCACTACCACGTCCCATGCGATGACTTCCATTGTGTCCCAGTAGGTATACTTCCATTTGATGGTCCCCCAGTGGTATAACCTTCCATTTGATGGTCCTCCATAGTAACCATCCATTTGATGGTCCCAGTAGTAACCTTCCTTTGATGGGCCCCAGTAGTTACCTCCATTATGAGGTCCCAGTGCGTATAACGTTTAGTAAAGTGAGGGCATTGATTGGGAGGAGGAGTGGATGAGAGCTATAGAGAGAGTGGTTCCTATCTCCAAACAATCTCTACTTGTCCGAGATGCACCATGTCCTCTACTATCAGTGTCACGTGACCCGCCCGGCCCGCCAGCCGACCGCAGTCCGGTCCGGAGTTCAGTAGGTCCCTGTTCAGAGTCGAGGAGACAAGGGGGACACCCCTCCCCTCACGGATGATCAGAGTCGCGCGTGCCGCCGCCAAGCCACGGGCGTCGCCCGCCTCCCTTGAGACGCTCTGCGTCCGGGCGTCACTGCGCCTGCTGGAAGTCACCTGTTCGAGACCCGACTACCTCCCCCGGGCCCACGATCAGCGTCTCAGGGGACTGGTGGCGTTGTCACTCCCGTGGACGCTGCGTCAGAGGCTGTTGGAGGAGCTGCTGATAGGTGGGCGTCTGTACAACACCGTGCAGCTGCTGGTACTGGAGGCGCTGCTGGCGCCGGACATCAGGCGTCTCGCTGTCAGGCACGTCCGACGCTGGTACAGGGCGAGGTTCCTCCAACTGCTTGAGTCGGGGCGGGCGTCGGGACTGCGCGTCCTGCTCATGGAGGACCTTACCTGGTTGACGGGGACGCCCGCGACGTCCGCCCCGTTCGCCGCCGCCGTGAGGGGACTCCCGCAGCTGAGGAAGGTGTCGCTGAGGTACGTGTGTCACGACGCCATCCTGGCGCGTCTCGGCGCCTGCTGCCCGCACCTGGAGGAGGTGGACGCGGGCGGGTCGTGGGGGGTGACGGACCGAGGATTGCGGGGGCTGTGTCTGAGGATTGGAGGGGAGGGCGGGGCCCGAGGAGGGGTGGGGAGGACGCTACGCGCCATCTTCCTGCGCTGTTTCCTGGAGGACGCCCTGGATGAGAGGACGGCGCTGCCCGCCTGGTGGAGAGCCGGCGTACTAAGGAAGGCGCGCAAGAACCCTTGCTGCATGACCTTAAGGATTGTGCGCCTATCCGCGACCACGGTGACCCCCGAGGGGTGGATCTTATGTGCGCATGCGCACCCTACGTCACCGTCCTGGCCTCGTGACGCCGGCCGCCATATTCGTTTCTTCTGTCAACAGAAACCTCCCTGTTGGAACTGTTGTCTCGCTGTAGATTAAGTGTCTCAGTAGTGCCATTGTCTCAGAACTGCCAGTGTCTCAGAACTACTAGTGTTTCAGTAGTGCCAATGTCTCAGAACTGCCAGTGTCTCAGAACTACTAGTGTCTCAGTAGTGCCAATGTCTCAGAACTGTAGTGTCTCAGAACCACCATTGTCTCAGTAGTGCCAGTGTCTCAGAACTGCCAGTGTCTAGTGCCAATGTCTCAGAACAGTGTCTCAGAAGTAATATTGTCTCAGTGACGTCATTGTATCAACCATCTTTAAATACACGCTAACATACATAACCTGCCAGACCCACTCTGGGAAAAACAAGCTAGCCGTAAAGACAGCTAAGTTGGTAGCACTGAAACCGCTGACTAGTTCCGGTCAAGAGCGCTGCCTGCTCTTGTGGTAGTGTGTTCAGGTCAAAGGTCGATTATTTGAAACTAAGCCCGAGTTGATAAGAAGTCCCACTTGGTTCCAACAGTAAGGACTCTACAGACTAAGTTCAAGAGGACGACCATTAAGTTTCCGAACTAAGTTCTCTGTGTGTACACCTTTCATCGTACACACCTCGTGAAGAGGGGTGATATCTTGTGTGTACTTTCTAAATACGGTACACTTAAACTTTGATCTGTCACTTATAAAAGCTACTAGTGTTGAGCTGCTGTCGCATTTGTCAATCAAAACTTTCGCAAAAAAAATTGTTTAATGTTTGTTTTTTATTTTAACTGTATTTACATTATTGAAACAAGAACTTATTAAAATAACAGTTTGAACGATTCTTTTTTGTGGAAACGGTGCCTGTAGATAACGTGGAAATGATTTACAAACGAAAGCTGATAAAAGGCTCCGTTCTTTCCATAAAATAGTTTGGCAAACCGAAAATAAAGGGTGGTTGATGACATCATACAAAATAATCATCTTTGGTATTGTTCATGCGCATCTGTTTACCAAATAAAAAAAGTTTAATTTTGAAACTAATATGTTGTGTGGCTCTCTCTCCAATTTATAAAACATTTATTTATTTTGGTGGCTAGTAATAATAAAAAACAAGTGAGAATGTAATAATTTCGATTGATAATAATAATAATATTATTAATATAATTAATTATATAATTATAATTATAATTAATATTATAATAATAATTATTAATTATAATAATAATTCATTTTAATTATTATTATTATTATTTCTAGAGATTTCTCGAACCCAAATCCAAAATTTTCTTTAGAATCTTTAATCCAAATTTGAATCCTCAAATTTTCAAAAGTACATGTTTGGTTTGTCAAAAAATTGAAAAGTATATTTTTAAAAAAAGCAAACGAATTGAAATAAACAAAATAATGACTTGTTAACAAAATTTACTACGTTTGATTACAAGAACTTAAAGTCAACTATAAAGGAAACTTCATATTTACAGTAGTTTTTTCATTTCATATTCACTTGGTTAGCCTATTAGGAAATAATTTTAACAATGTATAATTAATTAATACCTTACTTACAAGTTAAATTAATTGGCCTACAATGACACAATAAGTTATGGCCCCTCTAAATACAAGATATATATATATATATATAATTTAACTATTTACATTATTTTAATTCTGTGGTCAGTCAAGGTTCATCTAAAGTTAAATAAACGGACTTGTTAATTGTGTCTGAGTAGCCTAGTGGCGGGTTCATATACTAATTGTAGAAATTGAAAATATTCTGTATAGAACATTAGCATGGCAAATAAAACTATTTTTTAGAAGGTTAGGCTCCACTGAACATTTTTATTAATCTGTTTATTTGTCTTTTCTATTACGTTCAAGAACAAAGGAGACATTAAAGTGATTACACGATATATTATTTTTCTGTAAACCATTTTATTAAAAAAAATGGTGATTTTGTTGTATTTTTTTTACATAAACGAAGCTAAATTTTTTTTTCTAACTACACGAATCTATGTAATTTCTGAAAAATTGTATTTTGAGTTAAATCTAAGGCCTTTATATTTGGATTCGAGATTTTTTGCTAAATTCTCGGATCTCTCTAATACCATAGGATTTGAAGGATTCGAGGATTCGAGCATCCCATCTCTAATTATTTCCACACAGGTTGAAATTCGTCACTTTCAGCCAATGTTGACAATAATAATACTATGCTAGCTGTCAGCCAACAAGCCTACGCTGGAGAGACTAAATCTTGAGCCCTTTTTTCACCAATCCTGGTCTTATAGCTCCCCAAAAGTGGTTGAAAACTAACCAATGTTACATTTTCAAACAATTGTTTATATTAACAAAAACCTAACCGACCTGTGCTGTTAAGGAAAAAATGCCCTGTTAGAATCTTTAGACTTTATTTTTTAGCGAACTATATTTTGAAACAACGCGTCATAGAGCGTTAGAGACGAAAGTTTCCGCGGCAATTTCTCACTTGTTTAGGTGGACCCCTTAACAGTTTGTTTTCTCGCACGAAATCGAACCAAACACCCTGGAGATCAGGAGCTGCGGGGACAGAAAATCATGAAAGTGACTTCGACACGAGATTTAACTCCTACACTTAATCTCTCATTTTAAAAAAGTTTATATTTCCTGAGAATAGAGAACAAAGTCTTAAAATTGTATTTAATCTCATGTTTAATTTTGTAATCAGAAGAAGTTTTAAAATAAAGTTATTTTAATTTTAAGCTGGTTAATAATTAATATTGAATTTGCTGAAGTTCGTTCCCTTTAGTATTTTCAATTTTATATGTTGTCCTTTGGACACGCGTGAATAGGCTCCCCTCGCCTGGTTATGAGGATGGTTATTGGTTATGAAGATGGTTATTAGTTATGGGGATGGTTATTAGTTATGAGGATGGTTATTAGTTATGAGGATGGTTGTTGGTTATGGTGATGGTTATTAGTTATGAGGATGGTTATTGGTTATGAGGATGGTTGTTGGTTATGGTGATGGTTATTAGTTATGATGATGGTTATTAGTTATGAGGATGGTTATTAGTTATGAGGATGTTATTGGTGATATTTATTGGTTATGAGGATGGTTATTGGTTATGATGATGTTATTGGTGATAGTTATTTGTTATTAGGATGGTTATTGGTTATGATCATAAACGTAAAACTGATATATTTAACTTGGTGAATTGTTTGTTATTATAATTGAACTACCTTCACACTCCACCGGGATTCGAACAAGTAAGATCTCTCAAAGGGGGTAGAACCACGACTGATAGTGAGTGAGTGGTCTGCTCAGTGAGAGAAGTGAGAGCTCTGAGTGGTCTGTTCAGTGAGAGAAGTGAGAGCTCTGAGCGGTCTGCTCAGTGAGAGAAGTGAGAGCTCTGAGCGGTCTGCTCAGTGAGAGAAGTGAGAGCTCTGAGTGGTCTGTTCAGTGAGAGAAGTGAGAGCTCTGAGTGGTCTGTTCAGTGAGAGAAGTGAGAGCTCTGAGTGGTCTGTTTGTTGAGAGAAGTGAGAGCTCTGAGCGGTCTGCTCAGTGAGAGAAGTGAGAGCTCTGAGTGGTCTGTTCAGTGAGAGAAGTGAGAGCTCTGAGTGGTCTGTTTGTTGAGAGAAGTGAGAGCTCTGAGCGGTCTGCTCAGTGAGAGAAGTGAGAGCTCTGAGTGGTCTGTTCAGTGAGAGAAGTGAGAGCTCTGAGTGGTCTGTTCAGTGAGAGAAGTGAGAGCTCTGAGCGGTCTGTTTGTTGAGAGAAGTGAGAGCTCTGAGTGGTCTGTTCAGTGAGAGAAGTGAGAGCTCTGAGTGGTCTGCTCAGTGAGAGAAGTGAGAGCTCTGAGTGGTCTGCTCAGTGAGAGAAGTGAGAGCTCTGAGTGGTCTGTTCAGTGAGAGAAGTGAGAGCTCTGAGCGGTCTGTTTGTTGAGAGAAGTGAGAGCTCTGAGTGGTCTGTTCAGTGAGAGAAGTGAGAGCTCTGAGCGGTCTGTTTGTTGAGAGAAGTGAGAGCTCTGAGTGGTCTGTTCAGTGAGAGAAGTGAGAGCTCTGAGTGGTCTGCTCAGTGAGAGAAGTGAGAGCTCTGAGTGGTCTGCTCAGTGAGAGAAGTGAGAGCTCTGAGTGGTCTGTTCAGTGAGAGAAGTGAGAGCTCTGAGCGGTCTGTTTGTTGAGAGAAGTGAGAGCTCTGAGTGGTCTGCTCAGTGAGAGAAGTGAGAGCTCTGAGTGGTCTGGTCAGTGAGAGAAGTGAGAGCTCTGAGTGGTCTCCTCAGTGAGAGAAGTGAGAGCTCTGAGTGGTCTGTTCAGTGAGAGAAGTGAGAGCTCTGAGTGGTCTGTTCAGTGAGAGAAGTGAGAGCTCTGAGTGGTCTGTTTGTTGAGAGAAGTGAGAGCTCTGAGCGGTCTCCTCAGTGAGAGAAGTGAGAGCTCTGAGTGGTCTGTTTGTTGAGAGAAGTGAGAGCTCTGAGCGGTCTCCTCAGTGAGAGAAGTGAGAGCTCTGAGTGGTCTCCTCAGTGAGAGAAGTGAGAGCTCTGAGTGGTCTCCTCAGTGAGAGAAGTGAGAGCTCTGAGTGGTCTGTTCAGTGAGAGAAGTGAGAGCTCTGAGTGGTCTGTTTGTTGAGAGAAGTGAGAGCTCTGAGCGGTCTCCTCAGTGAGAGAAGTGAGAGCTCTGAGTGGTCTCCTCAGTGAGAGAAGTGAGAGCTCTGAGTGGTATGCTCAGTGAGAGAAGTGAGAGCTCTGAGTGGTCTGCTCAGTGAGAGAAGTGAGAGCTCTGAGTGGTCTAGGATGGAACCAGGGACACACTATGAGTGAGGAGTGCAGGTTTTACCTACCCTAGTTATAACCGTGTGTGTGTGCACTAGTGCATGTCAGTAGGTGCCAGCCTCTATTGACCCCTCCGAGGATAGTGTCCGGTGAGAGAGTGTCTTAGTAACCCTCTCACCGTGGCTGGGTGGTCAGAGAGACCGACCATCGGGCCAGAGGAACCTCTCTCCGAGCCACTGAGAGATATAAAATACTGATATAGTTGTGTATTTGAGATGTTGACACAATACAACTCTGTATGCTGGGAGACAGCCGTGATGTTCAACGAACAATTGATAAGGTAATCAGAGTTCTGGAGATAACAACGGAACATTGAGCGTCAACACTTTCATTTGACATCTTGTAAACAGATTATAAACCGTGATAATGACATCAACTAGCAGGAAAACAGACGAAAATAGAGGCTCTAGCAATCAGGAAAACAGACGAAAATAGAGGCTCTAGCAATCAGGAAAACAGACGAAAATAGAGGCTCTAGCAATCAGGAAAACAGACGAAAATAGAGGCTCTAGCAATCAACAAAACAAATTAAAACAGTGGCTCTAGAAATCAACAAAACAAATTAAAATAGTGGTTCTAGCAATCACACCTGTTTTATATATATATATATATATATATTTTTTTTAATCGCCAGACTTATTGAACGGAAGGTATCGTGTGCGCTGTGGCCTTGTATCAGCTGTGAGGGTCGCGGCAACCACATTATAAAGAACCTGTCCATTGTTTCTAGGTTAGGTCTGGTCACAGCGGCTCATTACGCATTCCGGTACACACTTAGACATTGATCTTAGCCATGAAGTTTGTTTCCTCCTTGGAGGATCCAGGCCATAGAGGAAACAACTCGTAGTTTCCTTGGAGATAATAGAGATAATAAGTTCTAAACTGGTTAGGTTTGGCGCACAATCTGGCGTATCGCATCGATTGGGAAAATATCCCACCTATTTATTACAAAATAATGTAGGCAGGAGAGTTTCAAGAGGACTTAGATTAATGAGTGTTTTTTATAAAAAGATTTAACTAAACGGCATTTCAAATAAGGTAGTTTGATTACTAATCTTTTAGTGGTTTGAACAACAATGCAAAAGGGTAAGCATACAAAACAATAAAATAATATCATATTCAAACTTTAATCAATGCATTCTTTTAAAATAACAACAATGTATATATTCGTGCGAATTATTATACTACTATAAATCAACATGGCTGACTCATTCACTCACTGACATTAATGTTTACCCACTTCCAGATGAGCTAAAAATTGAAATTTGGCAAACTTATAGCTTCTAGATGTAACCGACGGAAAAATTCCAAAAAGTAAAAAAAAAAAATTTTAACCCCCGAAAAAAATTCAAAATGGTGGAGCAACTTTAAAGTAGGTGCGGTAATACAATACAATACCGGTAACTTTAAGTTGTTACGGTCAAAACAACGCTGAATTACATTAGTTTACATCCACTTGCAAAGAAAACTTAGCTTTACTGGGCAAACGAGTACCTTATAAACCTACAAATAAACGTTGTTGCTTCATATTTTGTCCAGCCTAGTTCCACTCTAGCTTTATCCCAAGAACTTCTTCCTGGGTTCGATTAGCTACAAGACTTAGAGTTGAGGTGTTCAGTCACAGGAATTAACTTATGGACGCGCAGCAGGAACGTTAGCGATTACTACACATAAACCTAGAGTTGATAAGCCTAGCTTCCAGGGCCAAGTAGAACTTGACTACCAGGGTGTATCAGTAGAACTTAGCTTCCAGGGCCAAGTAGAACTTGACTACTAGGGTGTATCAGTAGAACTTAGCTTCCAGGGTCAAGTAGAACTTGACTACCGTACGTACACAGGAATTAGCTTCAGGCAAATAAACTTGACTACCAGGGTCGTATATCAGTTCAGAACTTAGCCTCCAGGGCCAAGTAGGAACATTGACTACCAGAGTCGTAGTCAGTGAACATTAAGTCTCCAGGGAAGTTTGAACTTGCACCAAGTCGTATCAGTCGAACGTAGCTCCAGGGTCCAGAGATGAGTTACGACAACAATGTACACCCGAATGTCGTATTGTTGCAGGTGGCCGTGAACCCGGAGTTCAAGGTTCCGGAGATGAGTTACGACAACATTGTCACCCGAATGTCGTATTGTTGCAGGTGGCCGTGAACCCGGAGTTCAAGGTTCCGGAGATGAGTTACGACAACAATGCCGCTGTCTGCTCACTCTACTACACAGAATCTTACGCGCATGTCTTCAACTGCACCACTCAGAGACCATGAGACACAACAATGCTTTGTTTCCGTTTAAACAACCTGTAATATTCTTGTGACAGCAATAAACATATTTTATATGCATGGGCTTATCGTTGATGTCTTTGTTTTATTATAAAATACATAAAATAGGCTACACTTCATTGAATGCATTGATAGGAGATGGTTATTAAAGGCGTATCAAAGGGAAAGAACGCCAAGTCATCCAGTTTTATTTCAAATGGACATATCTGACAGCTATAAAACGTGACTAGATCTACTTTCATTGATTCATAAGTCAAGTCATGTTATCTGTAGCTTTCGCTCTTAGGGCCGGCCTTATGACTACCGGATGAATTTTGCTATCGGGAGGTTAAAGTTAGCTACCAGATTAAGGTTATCAACCACTTTAATATCTTACGCGTATTATGAACTGAATTTATCTGCCGGATAGCTAGCTTTAGGGTAAATATATTTTTATACAGAAAACGAAAGGCTGGTACTGTTTTTACTGGTGCGCGCATGCGTATAAGCCCTACTGCTACCGCTACAACCTGGTGAGTGAGGACAACGCTCATCATTTGTTAAATAATGGCGGCTAAACGACTGCGAGGAAAAAGATGACGTCACGTGGGTGCAGAAGCTAAGTTGTCTTACAAGTACTAATTTCGGTGTCCTCGAAAATCTGGGCAATAGTATGTAACAACATTTACAAAATTTCATTTAGTGTACTCAAATTTAAATAATTTGTTCTTATGTAAATATAACTCTACAAATAGCTTGTCAGTTTATATAAAAGTGTGAATTAAATGTTCTAACTTTATATAGAGTTAGAGTCTGGGCCTATGCTTACTAAACACGTGAACCAAGATTTTAACCTAAAAACAGATTCTGATAGGCAAACCTCATAAAAAACATCGCGTCACTATGGCAACGCCAATTTAAACTTTGAGATTAAAGTTATCAGGTACTTAAACCCCCCGATAAAAATGTGAGAGATAAATACATTTTATCTGGCAGATAATGCTATCTGGCGGTCATAAGATGCACTTTTAACTTATGGACCAGGTACAATATTTATCGGACAGATTAATATTTATCCAGTAGTCATAAGACCGGCCCTAAATAGATATTATTATTATTACATAAAACATAACAATAATAATATAGTAAAATGCTATCAATGTTGACAGCAAACAATATATTTGTATTGTTTAAAAAGTGCTCCACACGTCCAATCGTAGGAAAATTAATGAAAACATATAGTTAAGCGTAAGTTCGAACGTTTTGTTAGTTTTGTGGAAATCTATAGTTCAAGACTTTTTTTTTTTAGAAACCTCACTCACTTTTCCTATGACATCAATAAACCTGTCTTAAGGCGACCGCCTCGATCTACGAGAAAGTATCAATCGCTGTCAGGCCACACGACTTAAAATACAATGGTCTGTGTCGTTTTCTGGAACTATTATATTTTGTTTAAGCTAGTTCATACTCCTTTTAGCCCTTCACCCACAACCTCTCTTTGTCATGTCAATAAGAAAGAGGGGAAAAGAAACTACGAAACTTCTTATGACAAAGTAAAGAGGAAAGCTCGCTGCTAGTTCTCGAATATCTTAAAATTACTGTATTTGTTAGGGGAAGGATAAACTAGAGCCCTTTTTCATCAAGACTGGTCTAATAATTTTGCTAATATGATTAAATTTAATTGAAAATGAGATAATGTCACATTTTTATAGATTTATTTCTAACAATAAAACTCTAACCTATTGGGTTGTTAAGTAAAAAGAGCCCTGTTGTAATCTTTAGACTTTATTTTGAAATAACATATCATAGAATTAAATATTGCGTTAGAGCCGAATGTATGCGCGGCAATTTGTCGCTTACCGAGTCGGCCACCTTAAGAACTTCCATACATTCACCAACTAACGTACGCTGTTGGAAATTTGTAAACTTTAATATGATACTACTCGAAGTTACTGCCTTTATTTAAAAAAAAATCAATTTAGTAGAACTCAATAAATTTCTGTTGAAATCAATTGTGGTTTTTTTTTTAAATTGAAATATTTGAAACATCCTTGTTAATTAGATCTCTTTTTAAAAAAATTAATAAATAATATATTCTGGAAATTATTTTTGTCCTTGGAACACACGCGGAAAAAAACCCAGGGAATTTCACAAATAATTAAAAAATAACCGCTGAAATATTTATGAATTTAGAATATTATACTTCGAGCTTTAAATATTATGCCTTTGTAAAAAAGGTAAAATCTAATTGAAAAAATAAGCACGCCGATTCAAACACATGGTTTTAAAATTACGTTTTTTCTATTTAAGATGGTGCCAATAATACATTTTATAAAATGCAGCTCCATTGAGTATTTTCAATTTTCAATGCTGCCCTTTTGATCACGTCTTCTCAAAAGAATGTGGAAAACAAGGGCATCACTTTTGGTAAACCTGAAACACCACAGGGAAAAGTGTGTGTTAATAAGCTATTGGCACCCCTGTCATGGCAACTCTGCCAGCGCGGAATGGCACGCTCCTACCTTCACCTGTACAAGGGGGTGGGGTGGGAAGGGGTTTGTTCATGAATTGATCGGTACCAGGTGACGTGGTTCAAACGACGTCCGACGCCGGTAATGGGCTCAGAGCACCTCAAGGGTTTCCAGTCATCTAGCCGTCGTCGCGACGCAGGGAAGAGTTCTGCTATGGCTTGTGTCCAAGGTAGGACATTCACACATACTGTATATCATCTCTGTTTGGCTTGTACCCAAGGTAGGACATTCACACATACTGTATATCATCTCTGTATGGCTTATGTTCAAGGTAGGACATTCACACATACTGTATATCATCTCTGTGTGGCTTGTACCCAAGGTAGGACATTCACACATACTGTATATCATCTCTGTGTGGCTTGTACCCAAGGTAGGACATTCACACATACTGTATATCATCTCTGTATGGCTTGTGTCCAAGGTAGGACATTCACACATACTGTATATCATCTCTGTGTGGCTTGTACCCAAGGTAGGACATTCACACATACTGTATATCATCTCTGTATGGCTTATGTTCAAGGTAGGACATTCACACATACTGTATATCATCTCTGTGTGGCTTGTACCCAAGGTAGGACATTCACACATACTGTATATCATCTCTGTATGGCTTGTGTCCAAGGTAGGACATTCACACATACTGTATATCATCTCTGTGTGGCTTGTACCCAAGGTAGGACATTCACACATACTGTATATCATCTCTGTATGGCTTGTGTCCAAGGTAGGACATTCACACATACTGTATATCATCTCTGTTTGGCTTGTACCCAAGGTAGGACATTCACACATACTGTATATCATCTCTGTTTGGCTTGTACCCAAGGTAGGACATTCACACATACTGTATATCATCTCTGTGTGGCTTGTACCCAAGGTAGGACATTCACACATACTGTATATCATCTCTGTATGGCTTGTGTCCAAGGTAGGACATTCACACATACTGTATATCATCTCTGTGTGGCTTGTACCCAAGGTAGGACATTCACACATACTGTATATCATCTCTGTATGGCTTGTGTCCAAGGTAGGACATTCACACATACTGTATATCATCTCTGTTTGGCTTGTACCCAAGGTAGGACATTCACACATACTGTATATCATCTCTGTTTGGCTTGTACCCAAGGTAGGACATTCACACATACTGTATATCATCTCTGTGTGGCTTGTACCCAAGGTAGGACATTCACACATACTGTATATCATCTCTGTATGGCTTGTGTCCAAGGTAGGACATTCACACATACTGTATATCATCTCTGTTTGGCTTGTACCCAAGGTAGGACATTCACACATACTGTATATCATCTCTGTATGGCTTGTGTCCAAGGTAGGACATTCACACATACTGTATATCATCTCTGTTTGGCTTGTACCCAAGGTAGGACATTCACACATACCCCAGGCCCCGGACCTTGATGACGTGTCAGCTCTTGTTTTGGTACGTCACAGACGATGTTACATTCCGTTCATGATCTGGTTGTGACACGTTTTTTTTATTCAATAAGTCATCTTTTGTTAGTTTTGGAATTTTAGAGCGTATATCTTTCTTGGTTTGCTTTATATTTGAGGCATTTTTAGGCATTTTTGTTGGATAAGTATATTTTTTAATACCATCGCTATTTTATAAATACATAAATACTCCAAACATACACTTTTTTTTAACCCTAAGCTGTTTGAATGAGAAATTAATGTAAACATGAAACTTTGTATCCTCTTTGCTTGTCTGGTTGTAAAAGACACATTCCTTGAGATTGTAACTAGACTGGAGAGGGTTGTGTTGGGAGGGGGTAGCTATTACTTCTGAAGCAGGTATTACACATTCCTGGTGAGACTGTAACTAGACTGGAGAGGGTAGCTATTACTTCTGAAGCAGGTATTACACATTCCTGGTGAGACTGTAACTAGACTGGAGAGGGTAGCTATTACTTCTGAAGCAGGTATTACACATTCCTGGTGAGACTGTAACTAGACTGGAGAGGGTTGTGTTTGGAGGGGTAACTATTACTTCTCAAGCAGGTATTTGTAAATCAATACTGTATTTAACAGAATGCGTAGATATTTTTAGTTCACACTTGTAAAATGCGTGTTTGATTTAGTCGTGTTCATTCATTATTAATTTTTGTGTGTATTTATAGGTCATTCTTTAGTAAATTCGAAGTAATTCTATTTAAAACTTTAGTTTATAAACACATGGCATGCATCCCGCATTACACTCCAACTGAGTGATATGGAATGATTTGCTCAATATAGGTTTTTTGATTTGTATTTTTTTTAAATTAGGCTTTAGTTGTTAATAAAAGAACCATATGTGTTTAGTTAATCTTTATTTGCTTTTGTTTGATGAATACAAATAACTTTCTTTATTCTCCAGTTTACAAGTAGGCCTACGATATTGTAGTATTATGATTATGACAACACATTTAGTGGGTCTTAATATTATTAATTTTTTAATCATCCCGTCTTACTATCCGTTCAAACCGTCCCCGTGGTGTAGTGGTCAGTGCAGCTGACTACAAGCCTAGGGGTCCCTGGTTTGATTCCCGGCTGGTATCTCGGGTATATTTCTAAAGGGGGAGTTAACCCAACAGTCACCAGGGTTTGGTTAGTTATGCTTAAGTTAGGTTTAAATGTTCCCACACCCTCATACTCACTATCACCCTCATAATAACCTCATTGGGACATGGAAAGACCCAACTGAGAGTGACGCCTTAGACCGTTCAGTCACTGAAGCCGGTAAATATTATTTATTTTAAAAGCCGTTGATTGGTGGGCCAGAGGAAAGCATTGCGGGCCCTGGGTTGGACACCACAGGCCTACACCAGTAAACATCAAGGCCATATTGAGGGCTTTAGCGAACATTGACGTTAGAAAATATGACCAACCAACCAACTCTGAGAGGCCAGGTTCGAGTCCCGGTTGAGACGAACTCTATTCTAGCGTTGTGAAAAACACGAGTGATTCGGAGCTCACCACAAGCTGGGTACCGTGCCCATCTGGGTACATGACCGAGACCTGGAGTGAGCCCAACCGGAACACAATACAACTTCACTCTACAACTTCCGGTCACGTGGCACGCTCCTGGTTTCCGGTAGCGTGGAGTTATTGATCGTTTCCCCTAAATTCCTCCTCCTCTACGTGAGTCATCTCCTCCCTCGGTAGTAGGACCCGAACCACTCGGCTGTGTCACAACAAACTGACCGGAAGTACGTCACGAGTCAGGTAATACCGGTCCTTGTGGTCAACTGGAGGCTGCAGCGTTGTCACACATGAGAGAAGTACGTCACGAGTCAGGTAATACTGGTCCTTGTGGTCAACTGGAGCCTGCAGCGTTGTCACACATGAGAGAAGTACGTCACGAGTCAGGTAATACCAGTCCTTGTGGTCAACTGGAGGCTGCAGCGTTGTCACACATGAGAGAAGTACGTCACGAGTCAGGTAATACTGGTCCTTGTGGTCAACTGGAGGCTGCAGCGTTGTCACACATGAGAGAAGTACGTCACGAGTCAGGTAATACTGGTCCCTTGTGGTCTAACTGGTAGGCTGCAGCGTTGTCACACATGAGAGAAGTACGTCACGAGTCAGGTAATACCGGTCCTTGTGGTCAACTGGACCCTGCAGCGTTGTCACACATGAGAGAAGTACGTCACGAGTCAGGTAATACCGGTCCTTGTGGTCAACTGGACCCTGCAGCGTTGTCACACGTGAGAGAAGTACGTCACGAGTCAGGTAATACCGGTCCTTGTGGTCAACTGGAGGCTGCAGCTTTGTCACACGTGAGAGAAGTACGTCACGAGTCAGGTAATACCGGTCCTTGTGGTCAACTGGAGGCTGCAGCGTTGTCACACTTGAGAGAAGGAGAACGTTCTTAAATTAAGTAAGGGTCAAGGTTTGAAACCCGTCCTCTCCGTCACAAAAAACCAGACTGGACGAGCCTGACGTTTAGACACCGTGTTCACCTGTGCGGGATTTCCATCAACAGATCTTGACTGGATTAGGTTAGTTAAACACGAGTAGGGTTAATTCAGTTTAATAAAAGTTCTGTTCAGCAATATGTGGTGGATTGTTTTAAGAAGATAAGAACAAAATTAGTACAAATACATTTTAATTTATCTCTAAATTTCTCAGCCTGCTCTGTGCTCATATTATATATACCATGAGTTGTTGCACGGGGTATATCTGTGATCCTCAACTATTTGTTACATGGGAGCGACTCTGCTGGCTCCAGTTGCGTACAGCGAATTTTAACGGAATAATTCTCTAATGCCATAAAGTAAGTAAATAAATGGTACTGAACTCCGCACGGACTTTCTCGCTCTATTGTTTTAAAAATGGAGATATTTACTCAAAACTTGTATTATATGTGAAACGAAATAATATACACTAGCAAATCCAAGCATAAATTGCACTATACTTGTGTAAAACATTTTTCGAGTCACGGTTTTAATTTTTTCAAATTTTATTCTTACAGAATTAATGCCCTCATTTGAATGTTTGGACCAATAAAAAAGATCAATATTGGGCCCACAAGGATCAACACTTCGTATTAAAATTTCGACTTCCGGTTAAAATGTTCGACATTTTATTAGGTGTTGCAAATCTTCAGGCCATTGTATTGCTATTAAATTCCTCATTTATAATCATTTTGACCAATAAAAAATGTAAATATTGACTATTGAGTCTAAAATGGAGATAGATCATTGTTGTACAAATATTTCTCCTAAGAGGTTTAAGGAAAAATAACATAAACTTTTTGAGAGACTTACTAATATTTAATTAATCTATGGCATTACAGAATTATTGTGTTAAAACTTAAGTAGTATCTCTTTACAACTAAAGCTCACAAAATTGTATGAATATATTTGCCAATATCTCAAAAACTGTGGGTTTTATAAAAATATATTTCACATACAAGTTTTTTATTTTTAATAGTCCTACAATTTTGCAATGAAAAATTATTTAGTATCTCAAATAGTTGCAGAGATACGGAAATCTTCGCTTCTGTAAAGTACCCTAAAAGTAATTTTCACGGGAAAATGAAAATATCCCGTTTATTTATAATCTTAATCAATTTTGAATTTTGAGAAAATCAATTTTTTCTCTTTTCGCCCTTTATTAAACTACTCTTAATTTTAAGTTTAAACAGACACAAAGACAGACGGCATTGCAAAGACAATTTTTAGGGTTCGGGGGTTAATGAGACGTCGACATCTTCCAACATTTCCCGTTAGATTTTTTTTTTCACGGTCGCAATAATTTACCTTTTGTGTTCGAAAAGTTAAGAAATATTTATATTTGCGTATAGCTTGAAAGTTATTGGTTTGATAAAATATGCTTCAAATAAAATATTTGTATTATAAATAGATCTACATATTTTTAATGATAAGTAATTTCATATCTCAAAGAGTTACGGAGATATGATAAAAAAAAATGATAATTTACGCATCAGACCGGAGCCCTTCAAATAATTTTGCCGAAATGTTGAGAGTAGCCATTTTGTTTAGAATATTTATAAATGTTTGAAATGAAATTTAATGAAAATCGTTAGAGCCGATTTTGAGAAAATCGACTTTTTCTCCTTTTGCCCCTCAGTAAACTACCCTTAATTTTAGGGTAATATATCCAATTCCAAAAACTACTCGGGGCAAACTTATGAAAACCCTAGTTACCAAGTTTTAGCCCGATCGGTAAAATAGTTTGGGCTCTAGTTGGAGGTACAGACAGACAGACAGAGAGACGGAAATTCAAAAAAACTTTTTCGGATTCGGGGGGTCATGAAACGTTGAGATTCATCAAAATCTCAAGTCCGATTTTTTTGACAATCAAAATACATTCTCTAACGAGAAAGTAAAAAGTTAATGTTCTTTTTCCTTTAACCTCTTAGGGGAAATGTTTGTACAGAAATGATATATCTATATTATTTTAGATTCAATAGTCAATATTTACCTATTTAATGGTCTAAATTTATAATGAGGAATTTAATAGCAATGGGATGATGACCTGAAGATGTGCAACCCCTGATAAAATTTCGAAAATTTTAACCGGAAGACTAAATTTTAGTACGAAGTGTTGACCCTTGTGGACCCAATATCGATTTTTGTTATTGGTCCAAATATACTAATGAGGACTTTAATTCTTTAAAAATAAAATTATAAAATTTAAAAACTGAAGTAAAAAAAAAAGTTCTACGTAAGTATTTCGCAATTTGTGCTCGGATTTTCTGGTATATAATATTTCGTTTTACATATATAACGAGTTTTGAGTAAATATCTCCATTTTTAAACAATGGAGAGAGAAAGTCTGTGTGGAGTTTCATACAATTGTTTGTTGTTGTTACAGAGTCAATTTTCAGGGACTTGAAGAATGCTGTGGTTACCTCTGTTGTTATTCGGAGCGATCTCAGCCAGGGCTACCAACCTTTGCGACAAACCCAAATCCTTGCTCAAGATTCCAGGAGACGCCACCATCACTGGTAATACTATAATATAAAAATAGAGGACTCTGTGAGCCCACTTTTGTCACTTGTCAGGCAGTATCACCCATCTCTGCTCAAGACCCAAAGATACGGCCCTGCCATTGGTAACTATAGTAAGATTACGGGAGCAAAAACCGTATTTGACAGCTACAAATTTTTTAAAAATAATATCTGGCTGGATCTGTCACAAATAGGGCCAGCTCTGGTTTGAGTTGGCCCAAATATTACATAATCTGGCCCATATCTGGCCTGGATCTGACTTGACCTGGCCAAAATTTGGCTTAACCTGTGTAACATTGTAACTAACCATATATTATTACTGTGGGGTGGGGTGGGGGTAGTAGGGAAATGTTATTTTACATCAAAGTGAATACATTAAGCTCTCATCTAAAACATAATTAAACTACCCTTAGTTTAAACTTTATTAACTTTGTTAAAATATAAAACCATAGCTATATAATTTCTTAAATTTAAAATTAATCCTTTTAATCATATTTGTAAAATCATTTGACTATAGGCCTACATAACTTCTCTTGCTGTCTCATTCCTAAAATTAAACTCACGTGCAACATAAGCACATTTGACTAATGTAGTTGGAAACAATTTCTCAATAATAGATTAAATAAATAGGATAATCGGATTCTACCGTATTTTAAACATTTGTCCCACAATAATATTAAATGAAAAAACAAAAAACCATATTATGTCTTCACGGAAGTTATGTATGAATCAAGTTTGATAAACAACTACTAATTATTTGTTCTAAATTAAACGGACACCTTCAAATAAACACACGTTTCCTTTAAAGACGACAATTAATGCATCAATATTGTTTCGTCATGTTTGTCAGCCTTGTTCGACGTCCATGATGGTTCCAACTGCTCCATTGCAGTGTCTAGAGGTCTCCAACAGATGGCAGCAGCGTCGTGGCTGGTTCACTCACTCAACCGGCTCAAAGCGATACCTTCCGTAAAACTTGGTCAGTATTCAACGTGTTGGCGACCATTTAATGTCTGGAACTAGTAAAAATATGTTTAGGAAGGAATTTTTATACGGGATGAATTCTTAAGGCTAGTATTTAAAATTAACTATTAATTTTTTAATGGAGTGCTTTACTAATATTTTTGGCCTTTTTAAACTCTCAAGATCAAAACCATGGCTTGTAATGAGTAGCTACATTTTCAAATCTCATAAATTTATAATTTAAAACCCACACAAAGGTCCTTACCTACTTGTGAAGTAACAAAAAGTAAGATAGGATTTCTCATGTTAAGGTATTTATGTTTTATTAGGTAAGTTTTAACGATACAACATTAGAACAAAAACCATACATTTCTAAATAGTTTTAAAAATAATCCTACATCGACACTTTTTTTTATATCTTAAAGTAGTTTTTTTTTGTAAATTTGTTTTATTTAAATCGTGTACAACCAAGACTATTTTGTTTATTCATGAAAATTGCAGGTAGCACTCTTCCTGCCAGGAGGCAGATTAAAATAGTCACAGAAAATATTTGTATATCTAGAATAGGAAACAAGAAAAGGTTAATTTTGAAATGGAAGTCAAGGCTGTCTTAGATGCACTCTCTATTTCATACATTGGCACCTATGGGGGATAGTTCTTAGGGTGTTTGATTACATCAAGTTAATATGTAGCCCGCTAGATAACGTCGTTTAGAAGTGACTCATGATGTGTTCTTGTAGGTTTGGTTGTGTACGACACCTGCTCGTCACCCTCCGCCGCCCAGAGGATTCTGGTGTCCGCCCTCGTCGAGAGAGAATGTGAAGAGTCCTATCCACTGGGTGAGTCCAACACAGCACCCCCTCTCCCCTCATGTTTGTGCGGATATAACACACATGACACCCGAACTTTCCTTTAAATTTAAACAAACGTATTTTTAGATGATATTTTAATGGAATTTTTGTGTAAATATTGGGTTCAAATCCCTGTCTGTGTGTCTGTCTTTTTCTATACTTACACAAATATTCCATCATTATTTTATCTGAAAAAAGTATTTGTTTAAATCGCCACAGAACTGTTTTCTAACTAGGCCCATGGTTGACGCTATCCTATTATGTTGTATAGGAGTATCCACTTGTCGTAAGAACTAAATACGTGCGTATTTTTGCAGTTTTTTAATAGTTTTTTCTATACAACATAAATAAAATATTGCTTGAGTAAATACGTTTAGTTTGATTTTTAGTTTAATTTTCTAGACACACTGATACCAACAGTTCTTGAATATCTGTCATGAACTCAGTGGGGTTTGAACAAAAATATTAAAGGTAAAAAGTCTTGGGTCGAATTCCATTGTCCCTGACATATGATCATGGATTGTTGACATCATCATGTGTAGAAAATTAAACTAAACATATCAACTGAAATATTTTTTTTTAAATAACTAAATTATTTGCTATACAAATTGCAAAAATATTGGCCTTAGAAAGCGTTTCCTTTCGTTCCATCTTAAACGTGATATTATTTGAATGAAAGTTATCGCTGTTTTTGATTTACGCAATTTTTTTTAACTTGCCTAACAGTATTTTAAAATGAAGCTCTGTTATTTATATTTATTCATATGTTTGTATAATTTACAGACGTGGTAGCCAGTCCAAACGTGTACCACGACCTTGAGAAGCTGTCGAGCAGTCTCGACGTTCCGCTGTCTATGGTACTGGAACCCTCGCCAGCTCCATTGCTAGCAGCGCTCGCCGCGGCCGCGCTAGAAGCTCTTCACGCCAACACGGTCGTTTGCGCAGTCGCCCCTTCGCTTCAGCTTCTCGACATGTTTGGCCACCAGGCAGCGTTGCGCGGAGTTTGCGTGCGTAGACAGATACACGCGGCTCAGCATGGAGGAGGCAGGTTAGTTGAACACAATCTGTAGAAAATGATGACAAAATATATATTGTTATCCTACTAATATAATAATAAGAGCGAGTTGGTGTCTGTCTGTTACCCTTTCAAGCAAAAACCACTTGAAGGATTGTGCTGAAATTTCGCATGGACATCACTAGGACGTTCGATTAGCGTAAAGACTAATTAAAAATGTGAATCCACCATTTTGTTTCAAGATGGTGACATTAAACACACTCATTTTTGGATCTTTTTCTCGGCTTCTGCTTATTTGATTTTCATTTAATCAGCTTTGAAAGATTCCAAAATAGACAGGTCGGCCTTCTTTATAGAAAATGGTGGTTATATTATACTACTTTAGAGTTTTTTCAGCTCTCTAGTTCATAAAGTATTGGAAACTTGAAATTAAATACGGCCTCAAATGATAAACATGTCTGTATGTCATCTATCACGTTGTCTGCTTAATAAACTATACTAAACACTTCTATTTAATTACAATAATGGTTAATTATTCATTTAACGTTGAATATGTCTTATATATTATATTGACGATAGAAGAACCAAGATCAGTGATATTTTTTTATCCGATCGTGTCAGATGATATCTCTTTAAATTTGTAATTTCGAGCCCTTTCTTTTACCTTTGGGGATTTTATATGAAAAATCAATATTTTTAAAGTTATTTTGATAGTTTGTTTTCCACTGAGCCTCTATATCGACTCTTGGTGCCACTCAGTTTAACATAATCTCCATAGACTTGTGTTGTCGAACAAAATATTTATAGCCATAATAATAGATATATATATATATCCAACAAATTATATTCATATTATATATATTTTAGCATTGCATATGTATTGTAAAACCATCGTACGAGGAACGGGTAGTTGGCTAGTTTGTAAATATACATACATTGTGCTGAACGTTACGCGAAGTAAGAATTACTTTCAATACACGAACTATTTTTTTTTCCAAATAATTTTAAGCACTAAATTATTCCTAGAGGAAGAGAGAAAATTTCTTTGCCATCCTTTTCCCTTTAATGGCTGCCATGTTTTAAATAAGTAGCAGGGTCGTTTTCTTCGTTGTATTAAATGCATGCACGATGGATATGTTTAAGATATTTGAGTGAGTATTCATTAGTCATCTGAATATTGTGTTGATATTCCATGATACCAATTAAATGAAGAATAATTATAAACTCATTGTTGTGTTGTAATGTTACCAGTGATTGGGAAGTCCATCTTAGAGACGCCATCAGACAGGCTTCGTCGGAGAGCGCTACCAGTATCCTGGTAGTGTTCGGGACATCACGGCTCATCTCGGCGGTCGTGCAGACGGTCAACTCGTCTGCTGTCAGATGGATAGTAGTTCCTTGGGACTCCACGATTGATCAACAGCACGCAGGTAAATCGATACTCTCAATAACCCTAACATATGATAGCTGATATCTGTTCCTCTTTCACGCGAAAACCACAGCACTGAGAGTGCTAAAATTTCGCATGGAAATAACCCGGACGTAAGGGTCAACGTATAGGTCAATTAACATTTACGTTCACCATTTTTGTTTCATGATCGCGGCTACAAGAAACAACTCATTGGCCTTTATTTCTGAGCTTATGCCTATCATGTTTTCATTGGAAGAGTTTTGAAAGTTTCCTGGTGTTCAAGTACACCTCAAGTATGCCATATTAGGTAACATACTATCACGCTCTCTTTGCAGCAAATCTACCGTCTGACGCCTTGATCATCAAGACCCGCACCAGATTATTGGACCAGGTCCGTGCCACCACGGATTCCCTCAGCAATCCTGACAGCGTACTGTCCCTGGGACCGTGGGCCTCCATGAAGAGCAACATATTCCAAGGAGTAGCATCGCCCATTCTGACAACGGTCCAGAAACTCCGGGTGGCCCTAGATCACCACTGCAAGACCGCCGGCACGGGGATCTGCAAGAAACTACCGGCGTTCAGGAAGTTCGTATCGCTGCAAGTGATCGCCAACACCAACGACGAGGTCCAGAATATGTTGGTGAGGATGAAGTTGAATGTCACGGGACGTTTCTACTCGGTCTACCGGGTCAAGCGGGACGAGGATGTTGGTGACACGCTTTTAGAGGAAGTTGGAACATACGAAGAGACCAACCAAACCTCGGGGTCCCTTCAATTCACCGCGAGCTTCCTCCGACAAATCCCTCACTCAACCGTCGTGAATGGTAACGAGTCTCATGTTGACACGATCTGTCACGTGGATAACATTTCCAACAACACTGGTTGCGAGAAGTGCGTGAACTTCGCCCAGCAATACTCTGGGGTGTTCGGGCAGATGTCAGGTCAAGGCGCGGTCTACCTGCTGGCTGCTTGGAGGCACGAGGCGTGGGTGGCGGCCATGGTGTCCATAGCGACCGTGGGCGTAGCCTGCTGCGTTTCAGTAATCATCTTCATCGTCGTGCGAATATGCAAAGGGGATATCCTCGAAGGCAACCCTAGTTTCACCTTCCTGCTGATCCTCGCTATCATCTTCACGTACTCTTCCGTCCTCCCGTTCAGCTTCAGGGCGATCCAAGGACACGGCGAACTCCTCTGCGGACTCCGAGTCCTCTGCCCTAGCCTCAGCTATGCCTTCCTCTTCTCCATCATGATCTCCAGGAGCGTGATGCTGGCTTCGTGCGACCAGGACGGAGGCTTCATGAGCCACGTCAACGGGTACATCCAGACCGTCCTGTGTTTCTTCATCGCCGGCGTCCAGTTGGCTCTCAGTGTCCAGTTCTGGTTCATCAACAAGGGCTTCTTCATCGGCGAGGACTGCACCGCCATGTACGAGGGTTACACGTTCCTTCTGATCCTCTCGTACGACGCGTTCCTCCTATGCATGCTCATCTGCGTGACTCCTTTCATCGTCAGATCCAAGAGGAACTACCGGGAGGGGGTGTTCTTCACGGTGGTGACGGCTCTGTGTACCCTCATCTGGGTAGGTTGGTGCGCGATGTACCTACTGGTCCCCCGTCGTTGGCAGGACGCGGCAGTCACGGGCGGACTGACGGCCACGGCCACGGCCGTGCTCGTGACTGTCTTCATACCCAGGACGTACATGATGATGACGGCCATCGTGAGGGACCATCTCGCCAGCGCTCTGCCCTCCCTGGCCTACGTCAGCAGCACTAGCGTCCAGGATCTGCATTACAGGACGACGACGTCCAACCAGGCCCTGTACGACGCCGTGAGATGTCCGGACGGAGGTCAGAGCAACCCCAACTTCTACTCGGACCAGCCCCCGATACCCGAGTTGCCCTCGCAACACAGCGGCAAGAAGATGGACAACAACACCTACGAGAGGTACGGCTCTCCCCCGTCACCGAGTACCGTGACCAGGTTCTGATGACGTCACGGCCGTTCCTGCAGGTCAATCAACCTGGAAGGTCCATAAGAAGAAACTAATTAGGTTTAACGTGAACTGTTCACATTTCTTTGATACAGTCCAATTTTCTTAAGAAGGGCCTTTTAGAGAATACAAACATATTTTGTTGCAATCAACATGGGTAGTTTTTATTGTACTATTATTATTATTATTATTGATATTGTATATGCGGTATTGATGATTTCTATCAAAAGTGACAACTGCAGATCATATGACTTGACGTATGAATACGTGAGATCTAGTAACTTTTATATCGCTCAGAAAAGGTTCTTCTTATGAAAATGGGGCTGTACTTTATATCCCTGTGTATTTAAGAAGTTTCAATCCGCAAATACGTATCTTTAGTGCCTAGCGCTTCCGCTAGGGGCGTTGACAATAGCACACGTGTCAAATGGATTATATACATTTTAATACCAACCTCAAGATTTTGCATTTAAAAGGTTTACCACTACACAAATTAAAATTACTCCAAACATTTTAAGGTGGGGCTGTGGGAAATTTGAGTTAAAGTAAGTATTTATGCTTTTTTTTAAATAAAAACAATTTCGGACCGAATTAATAATGTATTGTTCCTGTATAAAAAAGAGTTTAAGTTTCTACACACGTTGATATCAAGTTCTTTAATATATGTCAGGAGTTGCATTCGAACAGAAATATCTTCTTCTCGTGCAAATAGTGTCTGTACAAATAGAAATATTCAACAACTCAATTTATCTACCGAGGCCATATTTTATTTATTTTGGACACATTTTTTAATGTGCTTTGCCTTAAAATCCGTAAAAATATAGACATTAGCTTATTTTTCCTTTCACCCCACTTCGAAAAATAGTACATAAACATAACATATTAAATGTATTGCCCTCCCTAAATAAGTTTCTGGACGCGCCACTGACTTATCCTCACCTTAAAGTTGTTGTTTTATTGTTAATGTGATAAGTTGTCGTTGCTGTTATCGCAATATCCTTGTAAGTTTGTGGTTCCTAAAATCCGTCCATTTCTGAACGTGTTGGTCTATTTTATAAAACTAACTAACAAGGCTCAAACATTTTTGATGTTGTTAAGAACAACCAAAATAATAGATATTGTATATTTTTACTTTATCACATAGAGAACGTATAGAAGTCATGACAAATTTTGACCCAGAGATTATGATTGATTTTGATTTTTAAGTGTCCACGACTAAAAAAAGTGGGTCTTGAAAGTTTGTCTATCTCTGGGGTTACGGTCGAAATTTGTTGATTTATTTCGTTCATACTTTAAATGTAGATGTTATACGCCATACCTCGTGGGCGAATTGTTATTTTGACTCTAGTCATAAAATTAAGAGTAGTTTACTGGTGATAGATTTTTTTAAACTCGAAATTTTTCGAGAATGTTTCTAAAAACTTTGTTTAAAATTTATGTTTGAAGAGGGTTTCATATAATTAACACAATAATATGTTTATTTTTCTGAGAAAATCTTATAAAGGGGTAATTTTACTGATAACAGATTTTTTTTTACTTGTTCACTGCTAAAATAGACTATATTATCAAATATGTAAACCCTGATTTTCATAGGAAGACGTAATTTTAAAACAGTAAACTCAGGTTGCCACAATGACTGAACATAAATTACATTATTTACGTTTCCAGCCCGTTTCATTATTAATTAAAAGATAAGTAACTACAAATAAGTAAGTATTAGTGTATGTGTTTATATTTTGATGGAACTCATAACTCATAACTCACAGCATAGTATGTATGTATGTATGTATGTACCAATTATTTTCTCAACTGTTTCAGACCCTAACAATATGTAAATAGTTAAAAGAATCCCAAACAGTTCTGTATTGTGTTATATGTTGTCTTGTCATTTTGTCGAAGAGGTACCAATAAAGTTTTATTTACTACTCATAAATTGACAATAATTTTAATGTGACAGATACATTCTAAATCTTTATATGACAGATTTAAATTATTTGTTTCTGTAAAGTTGTTTTTAATTCACCAATATTATCTCATTGACGTAACTAACTACTTATAGTACAATGAAACTTTTTATTTTTAAAAATGATGTTGAATAATCTACAATCCTTTGTTTTTACATTTATGTTTATGGCAATATTTTATATAAAATTGCCAGATCTAGAAAAACAAGCAATAATATAACTGTAATATTATACAGTATATAAATATAGCTCTTTGATAATAATTGCATTGAATAATAAATTTGTGGTTTGCTCAGAAAAACATGTTCTATTTTATTTATTTGGCTACTTCTTTATCTAAGTTTCGTGATGTGTTTTAGTAATTTTTGTTGTATTAAAACATTGTTACATCTTTTAAATGAACTAATTATATCCTTAAAATATTTGTCAAAATATGTTAATCAATACTAATCTACGCTCACTTATGATTCCTGCAACTTATGCAGCAAGATCTACATGTGTTACATTCCAAGTCCTACCAACTTCTAGCGCCGTGACATAAAACTGGATACTACATGTGATACATCCCTGTATTCCTTGTGGTATGTTCTCGTCAAATAAATTAAGAAAATACAGAGTCTCTACATAAGCGATTCGGGGGGGCCACGAAGGGTTATTTAGGGGGGCCTCGAAATGATTATTTAAAATTTTATTTGCTTATTACTGAAGTCAATTATATTAAATTTAACGTTTTGGAAGAAAGAATTCGATGATCGTAAGCATGTAAATAAGGTAGACTCTCAAATTTCCGGGGTAGTGGAGGGGAGGGGAAGCACGGATAATAGAAATCACGGATAGTACAAATAATCCTCATCTGTCTACCACCATCATTCAAAATTGTCTGCCCTTTGTTACTATTTATGTGAAAAGGGATTTTCCACAGTGGTAAATATTAAACGAAGCAGCGAAATCGACTCCTGCATGTGAATAGCATTAAGTAATACAATCGAAACAAGAATATACAAAATAGTGGAAAGTGTCCAACAGCAGCGAGAGGTCCCATTAAATACATTTAGGTAAGTTAATTTATGATTTTTTTTGTTATTATAATCAGTAAATAAAGCCTCTATTTTATAATAAATCTTAGGGAATAATGTTAGTAAAAACTAGGGGAACGCAAAAATATTTTAGGATATTTAGGGGGTCGCAAGTAATAAAAGGTTAAGGTACCACTGTACTACGACATAATGGATTTCACAATTAACCACGTTTAAAATTAAATACTAATTAGACTTACAAATTGAATATAAATTTAAATTTTGACATGGATATCAAGTAACGTTATAAAAACAGTGGATTTCAATTTATTTAATTCTACTTAGTCAACTACTCACACATTCTTATCCCAGAAATATATTCTGAAAATGACACCTGGATATGGGGGTAGGAAGGAGGGGGTTATTGGGGTACAAACCCCCTCACCCGAAATGTTCAGAAGTTTTTAATATGAAGCTTAAATATGGCCTTGTCTCAATCTTCAAATAACTTAATGTCATTTCATTTTTTTTTTAATTCCAGGGGAATATCTCTCTAAATGTCTTCTAAGTTATTCCAAATTTCAAAAAATTCTTAGTGAGGACTATATCAAATAGTTTCTAGGGGATATAATTTATTTTTTAAAAAATCTGGTGAGCACTTTATAAAATACCTTTAGAAGCATTTAAAAAAATTGCCGAGGGAGGTTTACTCCAAATAGTCTCCAGGAATGTCCAATTTTCAAAAAAAATTTCGGAGGAAACAATATTCTAAATAGCTTTTTAAAAAATAGTTGAATTTTCAAAAATTTTCCAAACAAGGGACATTTAAAATAGCTTCAAGAGGCATCCAGTTTTCTACCATCAACTGGGAAAGGGGAGAGTATAAAGTTCCTAAAATACTTTTTTGTTACTTGCCCCTAACCCTCTTAATTACCCTCTTACACAAATAAAGTTCCCCCACTACTATATAAAGCAACAGTGTTCTTGTAGCTTGGGGTTTAGTAGTAAGTCTGAACAGCATGTCATAAACTCCAGATTTCGACCCCCTCCCTCCCCTGACACCAAATCTAAGCTCTCCCTACGCCCATGCACCTTGACACGGGAATCGAACAAAGACTTTGGCCGGGTTCCAATTTAACTTCACAAGATGTTAGTACCATTCAAGTACTCGTAGATGTAGTAGAGTAGATGAATTACAAAAACAACAGATCTAAACACTCATTCTCTTAGCCTCACTCTATTTCACACTTCTCTCTATCTCATACTTCCTCACTCTCTTTCACACTTCTCTCTATCCTCTACTTCCTCATTATCTTAGCCTCACTCTATTTCACACTTCTCTATATCCTCTACTTCCTCCTCCTCATGCAAGACGTGACATCACTTTATATATATAACAACGTGTTACTACCCGTTCGGGCTATATGCTTATGTACTAATAATTATGATAGTGGCTTTAGGGATTAGGGAGGTTATATTTATAGGAAATGTACCCTCATTTGCGTGGAGGTAGAGTGGCAAATCATTAAGTAAAAACTACCCTCAGTATACCAGACCTAGATTCGAACCTCGATCTCCCCGTCATCGGCAGTCCAGTCTACTGCGAGAGTGGCGCGTTAGGCCACGTGACCCCACCAAAGGCAGAGTCTGTGATGGACGTGTGGAAATTATCGGCTACTATCATCGGCGTCACAGGCACCGGCGACTCGGTAATTCATTGTCTAGCGTTGCTTTCTTCCAACTATCGATGTCTTCCCCCCCTTACACCGCCTTACCACCCGTCCAGACTCTAACCACACATTGCTAACGGGGTAAGGATGAACAAGTTGAAATTTTCAGAGGAGATGCACCCGAATTTGCGGGGAGGAAATGCTGGAAACCGTTTAGGGTTTAGGTATTCGAACCTCTATATCCTCATCAATGCCAGTCCAACAAAAAGATTGACGCCTTGAACTACACTGCCATCTGTGCAGGTTTCATTAGTATCATTTCCTTGTGAAGGGACAATATGACCGCCACAAGAGTCGAACTAACGTCTACATTGTAAAATGATACTGACGGAGGCACGAGATGGAGACTCTAGGCTAAATCCTCCACCCAAGTCTCTCGCCAAGATGCGTGTCTGATGGACCGGGGTGGGTGAGGCGGTGGGGGAGACAGGCAATAATGGGGGTGGGGGAGGGTTAGACCGCATTTCACGGCCCGCTGCCCCCATACACCCCTCCCCCCGCTATAAACCTCTAATCTGGAGCCAACAGATGCTCCCAGGCCTGGATTCAAGATTAACTGGGAGGGTACAGGCGGAGAAACAAGCTCAGGTACAGTCCGAGACAACAACAAGGACACCAGCTTCTGTGCTCTAGGACTCTAACGCGCTACTCTCGCAATATACTGGACTTACGATGACCGGGAGATCGAGGTTCGAATACCGGTCGGGTGTACTGACTGTGCTCTTACCTCAATGGTTTTCCAATATCCCTCAAAGCAAATACGGGTACAATTCCTTTGAATTCAACTCTCCTCGTCCCTAACACATTAATGTAATTATTATACATGCGTATAGCCCGAACGGGTAGTAAGACGTAATCAACAATCAACGCTTTGAGGGGAGAAACAGGAGAAACCGATACTTCAATCTCCTTCTCATGCCCGGGTTTGATCTACATCTAGCAACAAGGTCAGTCAGCGCGTCAGTCTTACTGCTCCCCTCTGGGTAGGTTACCTCGCAATAGAAAGTGCCCTTAGACAAATAATACAGTATTACAATACAATATCAATACAGGCTTGTATTAATTGTCTCTCAACGGAGAGGAGTTCCTTCATACGACATTTAACGGGAGGCTTAAGAGCCGAGGAGTCATTTTCAATATCTCTTGAAATATTTCTTTAATTACTGTAAAATAAAGAAAACTGAATATTGTAGTTATAAGAAAGAGGATAAGGGCTAATAAAGCTATAAGGTTGGATGGAGTAGAGAGGAGAGTAGGGAGAGTTGTTCTATAGGTGTGTAAGAGACCTGCTATGGAGAGTTGTTCTACAGGTGTGTGTAAGAGACCTGCTATGGAGAGTTGTTCTATAGGTGTGTAAGAGACCTGCTATGGAGAGTTGTTCTACAGGTGTGTGTAAGAGACCTGCTATGGAGAGTTGTTCTATAGGTGTGTAAGAGACCTGCTATGGATAGTTGTTCTATAGGTGTGTAAGAGACCTGCTATGGAGAGTTGTTCTATAGGTGTGTAAGAAACCTGCTATGGAGAGTTGTTCTATAGGTGTGTAAGAGACATGCTATGGAGAGTTGTTCTATAGGTGTGTAAGAGACCTGCTATGGAGAGTTGTTCTATAGGTGTGTAAGAAACCTGCTATGGAGAGTTGTTCTATAGGTGTGTAAGAGACATGCTATGGAGAGTTGTTCTATAGGTGTGTAAGAGACCTGCTATGGAGAGTTGTTCTATAGGTGTGTAAGAGACCTGCTATGGAGAGTTGTTCTATAGGTGTGTAAGAGACCTGCTATGGAGAGTTGTTCTATAGGTGTGTAAGAGAATTGTTGTAAAACTACGTACTTTGTACTTATTTCACATATGCAACAGAAACAAGGACAGTGAATGTAAGAGAGACAAGGAGAGCATGTTAGCTGTCACCAGGAGAAACAAGGACAGTAAATGTAAGAGAGACAAGGAGAGCATGTTAGCTGTCACCAGGAGAAACAGGAGTACATGAGATAGTAGAGGAAGCAAGGAGATGTTATGGTCATGTAATGAATATGTAAAAGGAGAGGATGTCAAAGAAAATAATAGAAATGTGGTATGTGGGAAAAATACTACAAAGGAGACCAAGAAAGAGATGGGAGTAGCAGATAACAGAAAGTGAGCAAGTGAGAGGAGAAGAATGGAAACAACTAAAGGATGAAGAGTGGTGAGCGGCTAGAGGAAGAAGGGACCATTTTACTGAGCTGACCCGGCCACAGGCTGACATGATGATGACTACTGTAATCATATTAATGGTTTTTTAATAGTGTTACCTGTAAGTCCAGGACTTGATTAGTTCATGTTATTAAAATAAAAGCCTTCCATGCAAAATCAGGTACATATCAACATTTAACCTTCCTCATACTTACCGTATCTAGTATATATGGCTATAGCCCGGACGTGTAATAAAACGCGGTGACAAGACATAAAAGGAAGAAGTGTTATTACTTGACTCTAGCCCATCATCCCACCCCACATGTTGCCATTGTTGCTGCGCGCATGCACCAGTATCCCTCTCAGGAGGTTTCATAAGGGGTGTCTACCCTCAAAGCCTCAGTAGTTTCATCTCTATAGTCCGGGTCAGAGGCAACATGGACTAACATCCCGACTACTCACTATTCAAGTTGAGAGAGCATCTTCTCAGGTGAGTAATATCTTGGTCATCGTGTGCAGTAGTAGTCTGGGACCTCCTTACTTTAGTGTAGTGTGGAACTACCTGGGACCTCCTGACTCTAGTACAGTGTGGAACTACCTGGGACCTCCTGACTGTAGTGTTGTGTGGACCTACCTGGGACCTCCTGACTCTAGTGTAGTGTGGAACTACCTGGGACCTCCTGACTGTAGTGTTGTGTGGACCTACCTGGGACCTCCTGACTCTAGTATAGTGTGGAACTACCTGGGACCTCCTGACTGTAGTATAGTGTGGAACTACCTGGGACCTCCTGACTCTAGTATAGTGTGGAACTACCTGGGACCTCCTGACTCTAGTATAGTGTGGAACTACCTGGGACCTCCTGACTGTAGTGTTGTGTGGACCTACCTGGGACCTCCTGACTCTAGTGTAGTGTAAACCTACCTGGGACCTCCTTACTATAGTGTAGTGTAAACCTACCTGGGACCTCCTTACTATATTATTATTTATTTTATTATTTAGCACCGCGTCTTACTACCCGTTCGGGTTATACGCTTAAGTACTAATTACGCTAATGGATTAGGAATTGGGAGGGTTGCATTTAGAGGAAGTGAACCCGCATTTGCGTGGAGGGAGAGTGGAAAACCATTTAGGAAAAACCACCCCCAGTTCACCCGACCGAGATTCGAACCTCGATCTCCCCGTCCTCTCCTTACTATAGTGTAGTGTGGAACTACCTGGGACCTCCTAGCTCTAGTGTAGTGTGGAACTACCTGGGACCTCCTGACTCTAGTGTAGTGTAGAACTACCTGGGACCTCCTAGTCCTAGTGTAATATGGAACTACCTGGGACCTCCTGATTGTAGTGTAGTGTGGAACTACCTGGGACCTCCTAGCTCTAGTGTTGTGTAGACCTACCTGGGACCTCCTGATTCTAGTGTAGTGTAAACCTACCTGGGACCTCCTTACTATAGTGTAGTGTGGACCTACCTGGGACCTCCTGATTCTATTGTTGTGTGTACGTTGTCTATTATCTGTGACCAGCGGCTGGTACATCATGAGAAATTATTTGTTCCTATATAATTTCCCACTCTCCATCCACACTGATGTGGGTACACTTCCTCTAAACTCTATCAATCCTGCCATCTTCATTAGTTTGACTATACGAAAAGCTATTACGAGCAGTTAGACACGGGGTACTTCACTAAACATTGTCAGATGTATTCTCGGCTGTACTAAGCTCGTGTTATTCTGCTGGGAAGGGTGTTAATGATGGGTAACAAGAACTCACGGGTGTTAATGATGGGTAACAAGAACTCACGGGTGTTAATGTTGGGTAACAAGAACTCACGGGTGTTAATGATGGGTAACAAGAACTCACGGGTGTTAATGATGGGTAACAAGAACTCACAGGTGTTAATGATGGGTAACAAGAACTCTCGGGTGTTAATGATGGGTAACAAGAACTCACGGGTGTTAATGATGGGTAACAAGAACTCACAGGTGTTAATGATGGGTAACAAGAACTCACGGGTGTTAATGATGGGTAACAAGAACTCACAGGTGTTAATGATGGGTAACAAGAACTCACGGGTGTTAATGATGGGTAACAAGAACTCACAGGTGTTAATGATGGGTAACAAGAACTCACGGGTGTTAATGATGGGTAACAAGAACTCACAGGTGTTAATGATGGATAACAAGAACTTACGGGTGTTAATGATGGGTAACAAGAACTCACGGGTGTTAATGATGGATAACAAGAACTCACGGGTGTTAATGATGAGTAACAAGAACTCACGGGTGTTAATGATGGGTAACAAGAACTCACGGGTGTTAATGATGGGTAACAAGAACTCACGGGTGTTAATGATGGATAACAAGAACTCACGGGTGTTAATGATGGGTAACAAGAACTCACGGTGTTAATGATGGGTAACAAGAACTCACGGGTGTTAATGATGGGTAACAAGAACTCACGGGTGTTAATGATGGGTAACAAGAACTCACGGGTGTTAATGATGGATAACAAGAACTTACGGGTGTTAATGATGGATAACAAGAACTTACGGGTGTTAATGATGGGTAACAAGAACTCACGGTGTTAATGATGAGTAACAAGAACTCACGGGTGTTAATGATGGGTAACAAGAACTCACAGGTGTTAATGATGGGTAACAAGAACTCACAGGTGTTAATGATGAGTAACAAGAACTCACGGTGTTAATGATGGGTAACAAGAACTCACGGGTGTTAATGATGGGTAACAAGAACTCACAGGTGTTAATGATGGGTAACAAGAACTCACGGGTGTTTACCATGGGGGGGAGGGGGGGACAGACATAAGTACAGTCCTCTCCACATATAAAGCACTATGACACTTTCACAACTTAATAAAACTATTTCAACACGTAAAGTCATGTTATCTGATCTGTTACTTTTGTTTGGGTTGTACGCATGTTTACTAAAGTAAAGTTATTTGAAATTATGAAATATAATCTATAGTTATAACTTCATAATCTTAATAATATGTCAAGGTAGCCTCTGGTTGTTTCGCCGGAATACACAATCGTGGAGGGACTGGTATTGGTAGGTGACCTCTTGAACCAAGATATATGTTATACAGAGCCGAGCGCCCACCTTAGAGTCGAACCCAGAGCTTCCTACTGCCGGAGTTCCCACTGTTGTCCCAATGAACCAGGATTGACCAGGTGTTGTACACGGGTACCAATTCTGGCAATGGGGAAGGGGACTTAAAAATAGGTTCAAAATAATGACTTGCAAATGAGATTAAAATTAATACATATTATTCTTCCAATAAATAAAATAAAACCTTACTTAAA
Source organism: Timema podura (assembly GCA_033556935.1). NCBI lineage: Eukaryota > Metazoa > Arthropoda > Insecta > Phasmatodea > Timematidae > Timema > Timema podura. Next base: position 88,883,618 of record JAVRXN010000011.1, read on the forward strand.
TTTCCATACCTGGCAGACGTCATGCTAAACAATTGTTGATATTTCATAGCATTGTTGGATAAAATAGAGAATCTTGAAACATTCACAAAAAAAATAGATAAAATCTTATCTGAACACTAATATTATATTCCAGATAAGGATACAAATATAAAATATTGTTGAGAGTATTTTAGGACTTATGAACTTGACTCTTAGGTTTACAAAATAATGAGTGTTGATAATTAAACATTTTAGGTACAAATTTGGTTTAAATTTGGCTCAAGGCCTTAAATAATGTTAAGTTGATATATTGATATATATATATAATATATATATATATATATATATATAATATATATATAATATTTAAAATTTAAGATAAGAATTCAAAATGTTTGCAATGAGGTGTGAACACACACTAGGTAAAAACTGAGTTAGTGCTGCCATCTGTTAGATAATCATCAAGCTAGTGCTGCCATCTATTAGACAATCATTGAGCAAGTGCTGCCATCTGTTATACAATCATTGAGCTAGTGCTGCCATCTGTTATGCAATCATTGAGCTAGTGCTGCCATCTATCAGACAATCATCGAGCTAGTGCTGCCATCTGTTAGACAATCATGATACCTTTATAATACACTTTAGATTATGGTTAAAAGAGATCTCTGTTATATTCAAACTAGAATTATTTAAAGTAATAATATTTACTGGGGCCCTTTTGGGGTTAGAGGTATAAAAGTTGTCGTCCTGGAGGATATGTGTGAAGTGACTTCCCCTCTTTACCCTTGTACCCTGCAATTATTACTGATCAACGTTATGTGAAATATCATGTGCAATAATATGATACATTTTCAAGTTAGGGAGACCCAAAGATCAACTTTTAACTACGATGTAGTTTTATTAAGATCGGCTGATAGTCGAGCCCTCGTTCGACCCGCTGCCGTCTCCAGCCTGGGAACTTGTGGAGAAAATGTGCTTGTATTGTCTTAAAGGTGCATCTTGTGGTGAATTGGCCTGTACACACATATTCCTGGGCTCAGCCCTTGTAGGTCAAGGTGCGGTCCAACACTACAAGTTGTTACATGTTACATGTTACAGATCCACCCCTGACAGCTACACGAGATGAGCATCTCAGACCGAGTCCAGTCCGTCAAGAATTCCAAAAATATGTTGGTGGTGATTGTGTACATCTCCTTGTTCCTGGACAACATGTTGCTCACAGTACTAGGTGAGTGATGGGACATGTTGCTCACAGTACTAGGTGAGTGATGGGACATGTTGCTCACAGTACTAGGTGAGTGATGGGACATGTTTCTCACAGTACTAGGTAAGTGATGGGACATGTTTCTCACAGTACTAGGTAAGTGATGGGACATGTTGCTCAGAGTACTAGGTAAGTGATGGGACATGTTGCTCACAGTACTAGGTGAGTGATGGGACATGTTGCTCACAGTACTAGGTGAGTGATGGGCATGTTGCTCACAGTACTAGGTGAGTGATGGGACATGTTGCTCAGAGTACTAGGTGAGTGATGGGACATGTTGCTCACAGTACTAGGTGAGTGATGGGACATGTTGCTCACAGTACTAGGTAAGTGATGGGACATGTTTCCACAGTACTAGGTAAGTGATGGACATGTTGCTCAGAGTACTAGGTAAGTGATGGGACATGTTGCTCACAGTACTAGGTGAGTGATGGGACATGTTGCTCACAGTACTAGGTAAGTGATGGGACATGTTTCTCACAGTATTAGGTGAGTGATGGGACATGTTGCTCAGAGTACTAGGTAAGTGATGGGACATGTTGCTCACAGTACTAGGTGAGTGATGGGACATGTTTCTCACAGTACTAGGTGAGTGATGGGACATGTTGCTCACAGTACTAGGTGAGTGATGGGGCATGTTGCTCACAGTACTAGGTGAGTGATGGGACATGTTGCTCACAGTACTAGGTAAGTGATGGGACATGTTGCTCACAGTACTAGGTGAGTGATGGGACATGTTGCTCACAGTACTAGGTGAGTGATGGGGTATGGTTTTGGACCAAGCCCTGCTTACCCTGGCAACATTCCGCGACACGACACTGTTCAGGTCACGTGTGTTTGTCGTTGCAGTTCCGATCCTCCCAGACTTCCTGTACAACTCGGACAACCAGAAGGAGACGGCCATGTTGAATTCTGTCAACACAACCCCTCTGGAGGTCAGGGCGACTCCACCAGGAGACACCAGCAGACATGCTGAGGGACAAGGGTCTGGCAGAGGGGGAGTGGGGCAGTCGACTGAGTGGGGCGGATCCTTGGACCCTCGCCCCAACCACCAAGGTCCGGCTGACAGAAGAACAGAAGGGCGGAGTGGACAACTCGGAGACATTACCTCTGGGTGAATAGCTTTAACAGTCCAATCTTCATAGGAAGGACCTTATCTGACAGCTAGAACAGTTATACAATCCAGTCTTCATAGGAAGGACCTGATCTGACAGCTAGAACAGTTATTATAGTCCAGTCTTCATAGGAAGGACCTTATCTGACAGCTAGAACAGTTAATACAGTCCAATCTTCATAGGAAGGACCTTATCTGACAGTTAGAACAGTTATTATAGTCCAGTCTTCATAGGAAGGACCTTATTTGACAGCTAGAACAGTTAATACAGTCCAATCTTCATAGGATGGACCTTATCTGATAGCTGGAACAGTTACTACAGTCCAGTCTACATAGGAAGGAACTTATCTGACAGCTGGAACAGTTACTATAGTCCAGTCTTCATAGGAAGGGCCTTATCAAACAATTTTTTTTGTATCTGCATCGGTGGTCGTGTAGTCTAACCGTAGTGTTAGACTGGATTGCCAGTGATTGTGGAGATCAGGGTTCGAATCCCGGTAGGATGTACTGGGGATAGTGTTACATGTTTTTCTACTCACTTCCACGCAAATAACGGGTACATTTTACCATCTTCACCCCTACACCCCAGCCTATAGCCCGATTAGCTCTATTGACTCAAAATACTGTTCCTCCCCCTCAGACCGAACGACGCCAGCGTCTCGACGTTGATTCAGGCACCGCCAGGCAGCATGCTGGACGAGAATGGCCGCGTGGGTCTACTCCTGTCCTCCAAGGCCTTGGTTCAACTCCTGACTAACCCTCTGGTGGGGGCTGTGACGTCACATGTTGGGTACAGCCTGCCTCTATTCGTGGGCCTGATCAACCTGCTGGTCGCTGCTCTGTGTGAGTTGTCGTGATTCTGAGTTGTATTGATACCGGTACTGTGTGAGTTGTCATGACTGTCTGAGTTGTATTGATACTGTACGAGTTGTCGTGACTCTGTGTGAGTTGTTTTAGCTTTGTGTGAGTTGTCGTGGCTTTGTGTGAGAAACAAATATGGCGGGGCTACTGTATTCAAATATTCCAAGTAGATAACAGTTCGTGGGAGTACAAAATAAATCGTATTGAGATTTAATTCTTTAAATGATTGTTATAATAATATTATTTAACCATTTTACAAGATCTTGTTGTTCTCTACTTAATTCTTATATCTAAACATTAATGTAACTTTGATTATGTTGACAAAATATTGGCTGAGCTAGAATTGTTTATGTTACCAACTAAACTTAATTAAATATCTCTCAGCGCGCAGGGCGCTCACCAAGGCTGTCGTGAGAACTATCTGCTTGTTGACGTCCAGCCTCGCCGGCCCGCTCGATACGCTTAGTGTCATTCTGTCCGAATGTTCGAACTTTATCACCGGGCGCTGCGCTAAGGTCACGTGTTTGAATTTGTATGGATTGAGTAAATATTTTGGTAGCAAGACTTGTTTTATAATAATGGTATTATAATAGTGAAACTTTGTGAAGGTACGCATCAAAGAGTTTACTATATAATGTAACATATATTGTTTTAATCCGCAGTGTTTGCGTTTGGTGAGAAGTTCGCTTCCCTGCTAATCGCCCGGAGTCTGCAGGGGGTCGCTTCAGCCTGTATTGGTGTCTCCGGTGAGGCAACTTACTTGAGAACTACTTTCCTCTCTCTATTTGCTGTCTGTCACTTGAACATACGCGTGTGCTGTCCCTGTTGCTATACACTTACTGTTCCTGGTTGTTATACACTTGCTGTTCCCTGTTGCTATACACTTGCTGTTCCTTGTAGCTATACATTTACTGTCCCTGTTGCTATACACTTGCTGTCCCTGTTGCTATACACTTGCTGTTCCTGGTTGTTATACACTTGCTGTTCCCTGTTGCTATACACTTGCTGTTCCTTGCACTCAATCATTGATGTCCATGATTCCTCCAGGGATGTGTTTGGTGGCCGAACAGTACCCAGACGAGTCCACCCGAAGTCGCGTCATGGGGGTGGTCCTGGGCAGCATCGCTCTAGGGGTGCTGTTAGGGTACCCTATGGGGGACTTCTCTATGACTTCGTCGACAAGATGGCGCCATTCCTGATCATAGCGGTGTTAGCGCTCCTGGACGGAGGTCAGACAACTAATGGCAACATAGCCGATTAGCTTCTGTTTGGTATAGCTTTGTTTAGTGAATGATTTAAAAACACCCCGTGTCGTCTAGTGCCTAGCACTGGGTTGAATGTTCAACACGGCACTACACCTTAGTGTCGTCTAGTGCCTAGCACTGGGTTGAATGTTCAACACGGCATTATATAGCATTTACTTTATAAGGCATGTTATGATATGACCAGGCATTTAGAAAGTGTCTTCTGAATAATTTAATACAAATGTTAAAAAAAAATCCATATAGTGTCCTTAAATCAGCAATGCTCGCAGTGATTATATATTTAAATCTAAACACTATCACAGGACAGCCGAGCAAAATTGTAGAGTGATCTTTTCCAAGAATACATAGTTGGAACAATAACATTAGAAGCAGCACAAATTGTGGCTGATGATAATATGTTTTTGTGTGTTTGTTCAGTCATGCAACTTTTTGTCCTGGATATGAAAACATCTCCCGAGGTAAGCCGAACAATTTTCTCTATATCTTATACAATTATGCACAATATAAACCGCCTTGCCGGGAAATGACGTCACACCTAGTCGTGGGAACGCCAAGCGGCGCTTGGATACATTGTCTTCATTGACGCGTTTAGTGTTTAGTGACGGAGCGATAAACATCGTGTTTGGAGGTGATTCGAGAACACGAGTTCAAATTATCGACCCGTTCACATTCGGAAATTATGTGTCAACCTCCCTTTACTCCTATTATTATCCTTTGTGTAGCACAGACAAAAAAAACCTGTGTACACAATTTGTATTTACATTTCTACGATAAAAAACGTTTCCAATCACTAGTGACACAAACGTGAACTTTTTAAACGTGTCATGTGAATGTTAAACTGTCGTGACAGTTCGTACACTGCAATGTAGTAAAGTAACGGTCTACTAATATCCTAGACAAATCATGTTATTGGGGTGTTATAATATACTGCAGCACACTAAGTCTAGGATTTTTTTTTAGCAGCCCTCCCTGAAGATAAGCGTCACCACTCTTCTATCTGATGGCGTCATTGTCGTCACGGCCGGTGCCATATGGTTGTCCACCTCATCCATGGCCATCCTGGAACCCTGTCTCCCCATATGGCTCATGGACAACATCAAACCTCAAGTATGTTAACATGGCCACCCGCATACATTTTTACAAGGGGGGGTCAAAATATATTCCTCCCCCTTCTCCCCTTCCACACACACACACGCGCGCGCATATCGTTCATTTTCTCTGCTCTCAGGCGAGATTATGATGAAATGTCAACAATAGTTTAAAATGTAGTGACAGGTTTTATTCGGAAATGCATCTAGTTACTAGTGGATGTGGTGATCATATACCATGATTGTAAAATATATGATAGTTGTTAAATGTTGGAAAATAAAAATGGTAAGGCAAACTAGAAGATTAAAAAAATGATAGCAATGCTTTCTTTTCGAAGAAAATCTTATTCCAGGGAGGGGAAAGTTCCCCCCTTTGCCTGTTACTGCGGGCGCCCATGAGTATGTATATGTGTAAATATATTTAAATGTATGTTAATAATAGAGCTGTAGCCTATTATTCACATAGCTCATCTATTGTTAGCCCACCATAAGTAAAAAAGTTTGAATTTTGAAATTCAAACCAATATGGCTGCCGTGATTTAATATATATATGGCATTGATAGATGAACCTTGGTTCATCCCAAAGAGTGCGGACCACCTTTTGGAGGAGAGGACGGTAAAGTTTAAGTTTAAGTGGAAGGTTATGGTGGCGGCCATGATTCTGGTTCTTATGTTTGCTCTCTTGACACAGAGATGGCAGCTTGGCATGGTGTTCCTCCCAGACAGCGTCGGCTACTTACTGGGGACCAACTGTTTCGGGGTTGTAGCGTACAGACTGGGGCAGTGGAAGGTCGCAGTGGCGGCCATGATGCTTGTAGGCGTGTCCACCTTCCTGGTATAGTACATTTCTCACAACTCTGGTAAAAGTAGCTCGTGGAGGGTATAAAAAAAGGCAAATGATCGACAACAATACACTTTTAAATAGTTTCTTCCTTATGCGGTTATAATTTTACCATCTACACACAATTTGTTAAAAAGTACATAGAAAAAACATCCTGCTAGCGCTGTGTGCGGACAGTATAGTAACTAATGGACGGAAAGAGGATAAAATACCAAATAAATTATGTGCTCTTTTTACTTAAAAGATTTTAAACTACTGTATTATAAATTTGATGCTCAACACTTTTTGTAGGCAGAATGTGATTAGCATCCATGCAATATTACGACTTTACCATTCTAGCTCTAGTGATCAAATGGTCTAAGGTGTCACTCTCGTGTTAGACTGGTCTGTTGATGACGGGGAGATCGGGGTTCGAATCCTGGTCGGGCCTATTGAGGATGTTTTTCCTAAATAGTTTCCCACTTTCCTTCTACGCGAATGAGGGTAGACTATCTCTAAAATGCTTCCTTCCTCATCCTGACCCCGTTAGAGTTAATTATTATATATATACGCGCATAATTATCAGGTAGTAATACGCGGTGATAAAAACAAAACAAGTAATAAGTGTTCCAACAAATTTGAACACAACTTAGTATTTCTAAAATACGTCTACTTTAGAACACTCAGATCCAGTTATTGCGTTACTTTACCCGGTTCTGATCAGTTTATTGGTTTAATTCTGTTTTTATTAGTTCACTTTTGCGCATGCGCATGATATACTTATCGTACTCCTGTGACAGTTTTTTCACCACTACCAACTTCTCGCAGATTTGAAACGAAATTCCTTCAAAGTTTCACTTCAGTACAATACTAGCAACGTGACTTTGTCTCTTTACCATTGATCTCTATAGTATAACTGGATGGACATACACATGCACATTCCAAGGACAAAAGCGTGACGCTCAAGTGTATCGTCTGCTACACTGAGGGGGGGAAAGATTTAACGGTTTCTTTAAATGTTCTTATGCGAAAACATGTCTCTGATGAATAAAAGTGTTATTGTTTGAAAATAGTGAAGTATTATACCATACTTTCCTGAAGAAACATTTACATTAAAGGATATACAATCCAGTTTTACAAGTAATACTGTACAAATACGAATAAAACCTTAGATATTTCAATTTTTATGTAGTTATCATCAATGTTGTTTACAGCCTGCCACGACAACACTTATATTTAAAGTTGGTTATTAGCGTGTATATTGGTTTCAGAAACCATATTTTATTGAAAGTTCGATAAATATAATGAACAAGGTATCTTAAAAATTGATTACATTTGTTTGAATGACAAACTTTGAATAGTTGCCATGCATTCAAACTATCACTTAGGTTATAGGCTTGTGGAAAGTATTATTGTAATAATACCTGTTTTTTTAAGTTGGCTCATATCTTTCAGAAAGCATATTATGTTGAAATATTGATAACTATAATAAAACAAGTTAGCTAAAAACTGTATTACATTTGTTTGAATGACACACTTTGTGTAGAAGTCTTACGTTCAAATGATAATTTAGGTTATTGCCTTGTAGGAAGTACAGTATCTTATAAACCTGGATTTTAGTAATAATTCCAATCTGTAAGGCTTTATTTCGTACCAGAATACTATCATATATATAATATTTTGGTAGGATGAACGGCAATTTAGAACAGAAGTAGAAATTTACTTCTGGAAGGTCTTTTATCCTAACTAGACACAAATATAGGGTAGGATTCTGGTACGAGATAAAGCCTTAAAAGTAAGCTTCCTTCAAAAATCATCGTACATATTAGGCTACATCAACTTATTTAAAGAAAAAACTAACCTGTTTTGAACTTTTATATGCTCTTCAAAGCTTTAACTAACATATTTATTTAATTTAACCACTCTCACATTGATGTATCTCATATAATCAATCAAATTAATGAACGATGTCAAAATGCCACATTGCCTTGTATGGGTGAAAGAGAGAAAGAGATACCCGAAAGTTTCTTTCTCTCTTACCCAATGGTATGCAGACGACAGCTCGAAAATTTCAGCCACAGATGTCCATCCAGTTATAGTATAGAGATCAATGCTCTTTACAGATCCCCAGCGCCAAAGGAGTGGCACAACTGGCTGTGCCTCATTTTGGTCTTGGACTGGGGATCGGCGTGGTGGACGCAGCTCTGGTGCCTATGTTGGCAAGCCTGGTCGATGCTCGTTACGGGGCCAACTATGGTTCTGTTTACGCTCTGCAGCAGTCTGCAGTCAGCCTGGCCTATTGTTTAGGTATGTTGTTATTGTTATTAGTTAATACCTACTATAGACTAATGATAATTACTGAATCAACTACGACAGCAGATCGCCATCAGCCTGGTATGTTATTTATTTAAACGTGTTCAATTATATATATATATAAAATGCTCAATACATCGCCAAATGTTGTAGCAGTCTGCCTCACCTATTTTCTAGGTATGCTGCTCTAATATTATTTTAATAAATAATGCTCATTGCTCACTACCTGGACATATATGTTTATAATATATTCCCTAAATTTATTAGAATACTAACGCTGTTGTATTATTAGCGGGTCACTGCTTTACAAGTTCATAGCTTCCTCACTGTCGCGTGTCATAAAATGGCGTTCCAATGTTTGTAGGTCCCTTGTTCGGTGGCTTGTTGGTACGGAGTATCGGGTTCCCCTGGCTTATGAGGAATTTGGGGCTGGTAATAATTCTGTACTGCCCATTGTTGGCAGTCACTGCAAGACAATCCGCCACAGTGCAGGTAAATAACAAAGGGGGCATGCGTATTCTAGAATTAGTAAGTATATTAAAATGACTAATGTGGCATGCCCAGTCTAAGAGTAACAAGTATATTCAAATGACAAAGTGGTATGCTCAGTCTAGGAACGATAAGTATATTCCAATGACAAACGTTGCTTGCGCAGTCTATGAGTATTAAGGATGTTAAATAGCAAACTTTACATGTACATATTTAGGAGAAACAAGTATATTCAAATGATAAAGTGGTATCTTAGTATATTTTTTATAGGAATAATAAGTAAATTTAAACGACAATCGAACTGGAGTGTCGACGTAATGTTTGATAGTTTCAGAGGAGTTCTCTTCTGACGGACGTCCCAGCGGTGAACTACAAGACAAACGAAGAGCGCAATGGCACGGACATTTTGGGCAGTAGCCAGTACAGAAGATTCTTGAACTCTGACACGGTAGATTAGATGACGTCATCGTGTTATTTGTTGTGTTGCCAGTTGGAAATCAGACTCACAAGTACCGTCTATCAGGGCATGATTGCTATTAACGTTTCATAATGATAACCGATAACCTGTGAAATGTGCTGTATTATTAAAATAAGCGTTATTTAAAACCTTTAATTTAAAATCACTATTTTAATATATCGATGGAATGTATATACTAACTGTATTATTTTTATATAGTAGGCCCATATTTGCAGACGATCATGTGGATCATAGTAGGAGGGACAAATCAATACGCATACCTTATCTATAGGCTGTTCTAAAGAAGCACAAAAGTAATAATCATCCCGTCAATTGAGGTGGATCATAATTTATTACGGTTGAAACTTGAGTAAATTTAAATTACATGTTAAAGGATTAAAATAGAACAAGCATTTATTGCCCTTTTTATCATATGTTGTAATAAAAGTTCCTAGTACCTACAATCACCAAAATCCGCCCCTGCTCGACGCCAATGATAACAGGATTATTTTAAATTAAGGTTTACCCTGTTTCCTTTGGTAAGTCACTGATAGTACTGACAACAAACCGTAACAATACAAACCTTTTTGTGTATAGTTTTTGGAACGTTCATTCTTCTACCAACTACACCATATAAATCAGGTTAAGGTTTAAAATGAAACCAGTTTAAAATTAAGATTTTTCTACTAGAAAATGGACGAATAAAATTTAGTAAATTTATTTGATAGTAGTTTTGTGTGAAACCCCCAAAATATGATTGGTTAAAGAAAAGGTAGAATACTTATTGGATTAAATAATTGTAGAGTAGTGAGCTTGAGAGCTTAGTGTTGCACACTAGATTGTTTACAAGGTGCATATATGACGGTAGAGCTGGGGTTTGGAGATGTTTTCAAGGCGCATATATGACGGTAGAGCTGGGGTTTGGAGATGTTCTCAAGGCGCATATATGACGGTAGAGCTGGGTTTGGAGATGTTTCAAGCGCATATATGGTGGTTGAGCTATGATTTGGTTGTTTACAGGGTTTGTATATATTGACAGAGCTGGAGTTTGTGGTTGTTTGCAAGGTATGTATATATTGACAGAGCTGGAGTTTGGATGTGTTTGCAAGGTATGTATGTTGTGATAGAGTTGGGATTTAGAGATGTTTGCAAGGTGTGTATATGACGGTAGAGCTGGAGTTTGTGGTTGTTTTCAAGGTTTGTTTATAATGGTAGAGCTGGGGCTTGGAGATCTATTCACCATGCATAAATGAAGGTAGAGCTGGAGTTTGTTATTGTTTACCAGGTTTGTATAGTATGATAGTAGAGCTGGGGTTTGGATATGTTTGCAAGGTGTGTATATGACGATAGCTCTGGGGTTTGGGATTGTTTGCAAGGTATGTATATGACGGGGGAGTTGAGGTCAGTCATTGGTCTCATTGTCCTGGATAGTCTTGACAATAGATCCCATCTTGTCCAGGAAGCTGTTCCACGAATTCTCCAAGGGGGTAGTCATCTCCCTGCCCAGAAAGCTTACGAAGGAAAGTCATGAAAACTCCGCTGAAATTCTGTAAGCCAACCAAAGCTATAGATAAATGGACAGATGACTTGCGGACACAACAAGGTATCTATGTCCCAAAACGGCGTACAATTACAATTTGTCCGATTTTATTGTTTTAGTAGCAGTCTTACCATGATGGACTAAACTATGGCCCTATCTTGTAGGCTGCGCCATGGTAGAATAGAGCGAGGTAAGTGTGCAACTTTGCAGGGTAGACCAGGTATACATAACCTCAACTCTAAAGGTTTCTATTATTTTACAACGTTTAATATCTGAGTGACTTCTGAAGTGCCCGATCACAACTCCTAAACCCAAAAATGTTGGAGGTGTGATTTCTTAAATAAAATGATTTGATGTATTAAAGACCCAAGCTTTTATATTTGTTAATAATTATGGTTGTAGCTGCATATAAACAACATATTCTTTATATTTAAAAATGACATCTGGACACGGGACACCTTTGACTTAGCACGGGTCATGTTCTAACCACTGAGGGACTACTGGATAGCTAAGTAGATAGAGCATTGGTGTACTAAGCCAACGGCTCCGGGATCGATTCCCGTGTCCAGGTGTATTTTTCAATCTAAAGAATAAAAATGGTACGGGTTTGACACAGCTTTGCTAGAAAAGAGTTAGCTTGGAAGAATTTCTTACGGGTTGGGGGAGGGGGTGTATCTTCCATCCCACCAATCATATCTCTCCATCTAAAAACGACGGAGATGTGATCTATTCACTGAAACCGTTTGGGCTTGATACAACTTCGATGGAAAAGGGTTCGCTTGAGACTTATATGGCCGATTCCCAAGCAAGTTTTCAAAACGCAGAGGGAAGTAAATGTCCTGTCACGTTAACATCGAAACCTCGCCAAGTTTATAGAATACTCATCCTGCTGTTCCCCTGGGTTGGATAGTAAGTCAATACTGACGTTTGGATGTGCACCATCAGTAAACATGACGGGGAAGTGATATTTCTCGAAAGACGGGCCTGGTTCGAATCTCTTCCCCCCCTCCCGTCCTTTCAGGTCCTGCCCTCAGACCTGGAAGTGGACCTCCTTGATCTTCTTCCTGGCGTGGGTCCTCGCCATCTTCACCAGCTGCACCTGAAGAACTTCCGGGTCGTCCAATCCGTGCTCGATCATGGCGGACAACGAGTACATCACTATGTTGGAGTGGGCGTTGATGGCCTTGGACTCCTTCAACTCAGTGACGGGGATCTTTTTAAGCTCGCTGAAGAACGACTTGTACTGGGGATACACGCTGAAGAGCCTAGGATGATACAGATAGCAGGACAGTAAGGATCTCCCCAAATTGTTTTAGAGCAACGTACACCACATATATACACGCCGTGCAACAATTTTAAGCTTTTTTAAAAAATTATCTGTAGATATATATATCTTTATCAAGATTATTCGAAAATATTCCAAAATTCCTAACAAAACACCAAGATAGTCTAAAGCAGGTGTCGGCAACCAGTAGATCACAATCTGTCAGACGATCTCGTGGCAGTTTTCAGTCAATCTTTTAGTCTTCTAGACTCGTAATTATATCAAGTGCTTTCAGATAATATTTTAGAGGTTGGCTCCAAAACATTCTGGATCGTGAATAATAGATGGTGTTATAAGAAAATCAAATAGTTCTGTTATGAAAACATACATTTTATCTATTCAATTTTTTTTTCTAAAAGGGTGGGGACATAAGTATTTGAGGAAGGTAGATTTTAAGTAATGAATAGGGCCTATAAAATGTGAAGATGTATAAAAAGAAGCAAAGGCAATGTGTAAAAACGATCGCTAGACCTTTGATAATTCTATGATATGTCGATCGTGGCCCAAATAGGTTGCCGAGCTAAGGGCGGTATTACAACATAATAATTATTTGATAAAACGTATGATCAAAAGTATTGTGGCCTCCTTTGATAAAATTAATTCACATTTTCTCCAAAATTGGTGCAATATAATATAATGATTGCAAAATTGGACGCCAATCAGGTCGATAATATTTTTATTAATGGATCATGCAACTTAAAAAAAATTGCTCAGTTAATTTGAGTTATTAAATAAATAAAAAAGAACTAAACTTATAATAGTTGGTTACCTTTTTTAACTGATTTTTATGTAAAGGTTACACTTTAAGATGCCACCATTTTATTTGATAAAATCCGAGAGAATTTTCTTTTATAACATATTTGTAAAATATATTATTTTACAAAAGATCTTTGTTGACTCATTAAAGTTATATAATAATAATTTTATCAAGTGACTTTTATAAAAGAAACGTAACAGTGTAATACTACACTGAAGCATGACGTCACGGAAAACAGCGTCATGCTGCGAGTAATAGAAATATAGGAGAGCAGTTAGAAAGTAAGCCAGCGCCCCTGGTGGCGCGTGCACGTACTCGATGAAGAGATTCCTGCCGTTTACAGTGAGATCTTTCCTGACCCTCTTCCACGAGTCTTTGATCATCTTCTTCTGGAATGGGTCCAGCCCAGTGGCGTCTGTTGACACTCTACTATCGTCAGAGATGCTCGAATGCAGCGAGACGGAACTCTCTGGAAACAGAGACTAGGCGTTTTTATAATTAGAGAAAGGTTCCGTACCAGTTTTAGATAGTATGAGCTGAATATATTATTATTGATTTCCCTGAACGAGCCCTTCCCCGACATTATCTGAGCAAGCACTCCAACATTATCTGAGCAAGCACCTCAACATTATCTGAGCACGTACCTCAACATTATTTGAGCAAGCACCTCAACATTATCTGAACATGTACCTCAACATTATCTGAACACGTACCTCAACATTATCTGAACATGTACCTCAACATTATCTATGTTCCAAGCGGCTATTTATGTGAAACTATTCTTCCTCTGAAATGCGATCGAAAGTTTAAAATTAGTTTTTGAAAACCCACCTGCTAGGATGGGAACCTTGAGTTTGTAAGTGCTACGAGGATGCCTGGCTCCATCTTGTTTGTCCTGGTGTTGAGGGGGTAGTGCGAAATGGTGGGAGGGGGAGGTAATGACCCTCTATGGCCTAGAACGCATTACTGGGCCTAGGATATCTGAAGTCCTAGTACTTAGCCAGATGTTCCGGTGCTTAGCAACACGGCCTCAAACCTGTCAATTATCATTACTGTACTGTTGCTATTTAGACTCTATAGTTGTCTGTTCCAGTGCTTAGCAACACGGCTACAAAGCTGTCAACCATCATTACTGTACTGTTGCTATTTAGACTCTATAGTTGTCTGTTCCAGTGCTTGGCAACACGGCTACAAACCTGTCAATCATCATTAGTGTGTGTATAAATCCACCTTTGTCTTAGGAATGCAAATCAATTAACTTGAGATCAAAGTGTGGTTAACCTTTGATTTCAGACAAAAAATAAGATTGTCTCAAAACTTGCAATCATCATGTTAATTGTTTTCAAATTATAGAGGCTATGATCCAGATGTAACTGTTAGAGAAAGAATTCTTGATAAGAACTGTCTGGCGTCCAGGACTGTTATATAGTTCCAGGACTACAACCAGAACTGTCAGATGTCTAGGACTGCTATATAGTTCCAGAAACATGACTGTCAGATGTTCAAGACACGGTTGTAGCAGCTGAGCCATGTCCGAAGTTTCGAGCCAGGACAAGACTCGATATTCTCGGACTGTTTACTTCCCTTGTCTCGATTGAGCCGCTGATGTCTGCGTGGGAGGGACATTCTCTGACAGATTCTCTTTGTATTGTTCTCGAGAATACTCGAGTGACGATATCTCAATTGAGGAAAACTCGACTCTAGGTAGTTACTGATAGTGACTGATACTAGACTCGTCACTTGATTGGACGGTCTGACGTTACACTAGGGGGACAGGGTCAGGAAGGTGAAACACTCAACTAGGGTCCACTTGTCAAAGATCACAGTTTACATCTAGCGCCGCGTCATACCACCGATCCAGGTTATACGCTACTAAAGACACTAATGTGTTAGTGATGAGGGAAGTTGAATTTAGAGGAAGTGTACCCGAATTCACGTGCAGGAAGAATGGGGGAAAACCACCCTCAGTACACCCGACCGGGACTCGAACCCCGATCTCCTTGTCATCGGCAGTCTAGTATATTGCGAGAGTGACACCTTAGACCATGCGGCCACCGGACACATCTAACACAATTAGAACTGATTTACTCCTTTACTCACCAACCTGCGTAGATACTTGTAGAACAGCTAGATACCAGGGCCGCCCTTAACGGACGAAGGAGGTGACCTGGCGATCTAGGGGTAAGGTGTCAGACTTCTGAGCTGGGGGTCCGGGGTTCAATCCTCGGTCCCGGCACAGATTCATCTGATATCCAAACCCTTCCTTCACCTCTGACAAGACGTGTATTAATCACAACTTGTGAATGTGTGGAATACCAGGCCTCAACCGTGGTTCGGATTCCACGTTAAACTGTAGGTCCTCCATTTCATCTCACAACCACCCTACCATTACACATTAGCGTAAGTGCGTATAACCCGAACGGGTAGTAAGGGCCAGTTTCATAGTCAAACCTAGTACGCCTAAAGTGCGAGTCGATACTAAATACAGGACGACACCTACCTAGACCAAAATGGAATGGGCCAGTTTCGCATATGAAACTGGCCCATTCCATTCAATTTCAGGTAGGTGACGTCTTGTATTTAGTATAGCGCCGCACTTGAGGCGTACTGAATCTGACTATGAAACTGGCCTAAAACGCGGTGCTAGTAGTAATAACGGATGAGGGGCTCTGGGAAAATTTCTTTTTCAAGCCCCCCAGTAATTTTTGTAATGTTATTACGGTCGTTTGCACCTATATTCCAATGTTCAGCCGAATATGGTATCAGGAAATACCCTAAAAGGTAGATAAATTCAATAATTAATGTTAGAAACGAAGTATATCTATATCTATAAGGGTTAATCTATACCCAACCCTTTATTCTGTTTTCTTCCCCGACGAACTTGACCTGTATAAAGGTACAAATAATAGCTGGACCAAGTTTTAGGGTGAGACGGATTGGGGCGTGAGAAAAAGTGAGTGCTTTTGCAGTTTTTATGGCGAAACATTTTTTTTTTGTTTTTTGGTGAAAATAAATCAAATATTGCTCCAATAGAAACAAAGAGTTTGATTTCCTTCCCACGTTGACATCAACAGTTGTTGAATATCTGACAAAGATGTCCTAGAATTTAATGACAACTTTTTCTATTAATTTAAAAAGTTTCTCGTCTAATGCCGCCATGCTCGTGACAGATATTCAACAATTGTTGATATCACCAGGTGTGGAAAATTATTAAACTATACATTTCTACTGGAGCGATATTTGATTTATTTTGGCAAAAAAAATATTCTGCCATAAAAACTGTCAAAACACTGGTCTTTTCCCGCCACCCCTCCCGTCCCGCCCCACCTTAATTAACTCGGTTAATGAGTTCTGAAGTGATCATGACACATATCCACTATCCATCACAGACAGACAGACAGACAGACAGACAAATGCATATCAGTAATAGAAACCACTCGCTATAAAACAAACAATTACACATTAAACAATGCTTTGATTTTAATCAAATTATTACAGCCATGAGCTACAAACAGATAAATAAAATTATATATTCTAGATTTTGTAACAAAATTTTAGGTACACACAATTGAAAGTGCAGTAGAGTGATTAACTATCGCTCACTGGACAGTGTGATAGTATACTGTCTCTGTCACATCACTGGGCAACATGACAGACGGAGGTTGACCCTGAGAACGTATAATACATGTGACTGACCAAGGAGAACGCTCAATCATGAAGCCTCCTGTTTCTCCTTGGGACAATCTGCATATTCATGACGTCACTATCCATCCTGTTTACCTTGACTGATTACACTATGGCCCTATCCTATAATCTACACCATAGTGGAACCAGTTCTATGTTAACGGAGTAGTTATCCAAGGCCGTAGTTGAGGTATTTTGTAGCAGAACGCACAAATACTCCTGAATAGAACTGTTAAATAAATAGCTATATTTCTAGATAGTTGAAACGTTTTGAAATCACAAACATCTTCTTTGTGCTTGGAGTATTCAGGACCATGAACTGATCATTAAAAACATGTCGGAATAAAGCTAGGAACTATTTATCTAATACTGAAATTGACAAGCAGGCGTGTCCGCGGACATTCCAAACCTTTCTTTGAGGCTTAATACTGATAGAAAGTAGGTTCATCCTTGGGAGAAAAATGGACACTCGAATGGAGCCATATTTGCACTACTCTTGTTGCACTAAGTAGCACTAATACTGCAACACCACAACAACATGTTGCACTAAGTAGCACTAATACTGCAACACCACAACAACAGCATGTTGCACTAAGTAGCACTAATACTGCAACACCACAACAACATGTTGCACTAAGTAGCACTAATACTGCAACACCACAACAACATGTTGCACTAAGTAGCACTAATACTGCACCACCACAACAACATGTTGCACTAAGTAGCACTAATACTGCAACACCACAACAACATGTTGCACTAAGTAGCACTAATACTGCAACACTACAACAACATGTTGCACTAAGTAGCACTAATACTGCAACACCACAACAACAGCATGTTGCACTAAGTAGCACTAATACTGCAACACCACAACAACATGTTGCACTAAGTAGCACTAATACTGCAACACCACAACAACATGTTGCACTAAGTAGCACTAATACTGCAACACCACAACAACATGTTGCACTAAGTAGCACTAATACTGCAACACCACAACAACATGTTGCACTAAGTAGCACTAATACTGCAACACCACAACAACATGTTGCACTAAGTAGCACTAATACTGCAACACTACAACAACAACATGTTGCACTAAGTAGCACTAATATTGCAACACCACAACAACAGCATGTTGCACTAAGTAGCACTAATACTGCAACACCACAACAGCATGTTGCACTAAGTAGCACTAATACTGCACCACCACAACAACATGTTGCACTAAGAAGCACTAATACTGCAACACCACAACAACATGTTGCACTAAGTAGCACTAATACTGCAACACCACAACAACATGTTGCACTAAGTAGCACTAATACTGCAACACCACAACAACAACATGTTGCGTTATTCAGATCAGACTTGTTCACAATGTAAAACTGTTTTTGTTGTATTTATTAATATTATTTCATGTCCCCTAATATATGCGTTGGTAAAAAAAATACAACCTTAAAAAATATACTGACAAAGCATTTGAATAGTTTGCATCTCCTGCTCTTCCCTAATCCGCTTTCCAAGGTCAAGTCTAGTCATCTGCTCTCTTGGTCTCAGGAACTACCATGGCCACGAACACGGTACCGCTGACACCAAGTCTAGTTCTCCACTCCTAGCTCAGATTCTATCTGCTCCCTTGGTTTCCTCTTGGTCTCAGGAACTACCATGGCCACGAACACGGTACCGCTGACACCAAGTCTAGTTCTCCACTCCTAGCTCAGATTCTATCTGCTCCCTTGGTTTCCTCTTGGTCTCAGGAACTACCATGGCCACGAACACGGTACCGCTGACGCAAAGCGCGGCGAAGACCCCGTAGCTTACCACACCCCCGAAGTTCCCGATCACGTTGTTGATGAACTGGTTCACGATGAACGAGAGGACCCAGCTGACAACGTTCGCCGTCGACTCGATGCTTTCCTTCTCGTCCGTGGGGGGTATCTCCGCCGCCAGGACCCAGGGCAGCGGTCCAAACCCCACGGAGTAGGCGACGATGTAGAGGCTGGCCACGAGCACGAGGATCCAGGAGTAGTAGGAGGTCTTGTTCAGGTGGCTGTTGAGTGACAGGACGGCGAGGCAGACCGCCATCGAGGAACTAGACACACCCAGGAGGATCTTCCTCCCTATCCTGTCAACCACCGCGCAGGAGACTATGACGGCCAGGATCTGAATGACCGTGACGATGACGTAGCAGATGTACTGCGAGTAGACTAACCTCCGCCTGGAGCTCTGGAGGAGACACACGGAGAAGGTGATGACGGTGTCAAGACCGCAGACCTGCTGGAAGAACATGAGGCCCGTCACGATGAAGGTCGCCTTACCGGCGGGTGACGTCACGCGCACGTTACTCCAACAGACACCCTTCAAGAAACAAGGTATCCTGAGGATCCTCGTGAGGATGGAGGACGTGTCTATGACGGAGTATTCTCCTAGAAGCTTCTCGAGACCTAGGATGTCCTCCTGGATGTCCTTATCGTCCTGGCCTTGCACTGACCCTCGGAGCCACTTGAGGGCCTTCTCGGCGTCCTCCTTGTGCCCTTTGTAGAGGAGGTAGATAGGGGACTCGGGCATGAAGTAGAACGTGACGAGGAATAGAAGAGGGAGGGAGGCGGAGTAGACTGTGACCCAGAAGTAGGATAGGTACGCCACGGCGATGTAGGAGCACAGGGTGCCGACTGTCAGGAGGAGGTCGACGTACACCCCTAGAGCACCTCTGATGTGGTCATCCGCGATCTCCTCGATGTACATGGGGGTGACGGTGGTGGTTGCCCCCACGGCCAAGCCGGATATAAACCTGGCGATGAGCATCACTGGAATCTGCGGTCAAGACAGAGACAGGAGGTGACCCTCAGAGAGGCTGTAAGGAAACTGTACAAGGGCAACAGCGGAATGGCTGACGTCCACTGAACCACGTCTAACTGAGGGTGTCAGAACTCTGGAGGATCTGATGTTCGAGTCCCGGCTGGTGGACGTAAAGTGAGGGGCCGAGCTAAGTACGATATGTTTGGAGTCAGGAGATCCCAAGTACCCACAACCCACCTTTTATTAAGGGTGGTTAACTAGTCCGACCACCTCTGTGGTCAAATGGACAGAGTCCAGAGGTCCTGGGTTCGATCCCCGGCACTTCCAGATGTTTCTGTGAAGCATTTGGGTCTGTAATGAGATCAAAATCAGCCCCATGAAGACAATTGAGGAGCTACTTGAATAAAGAAGTATTTGCTCCGGTCTAGAAAAGTGAGATTAACGGAAGGAGAGTTCATTGTACTGAATACATGAGAGCCTTTATAAACAGAAGTTGACAATATCTTCCTCAACAGACGGCGAGTGCTCTGCTATGTACCCACCAGAGTTACAGTTTTAAGAAAACCTCTTTGGAGCCTCAGTCAGGTCAAGATGTACTGTCAGCCCGGTGATGACCCTGGGAGGTAGATACTTGGATAGATGGAATTGTTAAAGACGTGGAACAGGGCTCCCAAGAGGAGGCTCTCGACCACGGCAGACACTCACACAATCCTCCGTGAAGGCGATAAGCAGCCAACCCAGAAGGTAAGGTATCGAGCACCCCAATAAGAAGGGCCTGCGCCCGAAGCAGTCTGCGAGGTCCCCGGAGAACAGCGACCCCACCACGGCACCCAGGTAGGGGAGGGAGGTCAGCCAGTTCCCCTGTTCGTTAGTGACAGGGGCGGCAACCCTGCCTAGTGGCTGCCCACCGTCCCAGGAAGGGTTGGACTCCTGGAGGTACGGCAACACCGCGGTGGACCAGCCCAGCACCCCACCAGCACTCATGGCCCCGAGAGAGGCTGTGGACACAGGAGGGTGACGTCATCACTCACAACAATATAGCTAGACCTTGAATGGACATTCGGACCCCCTTTTAAAAAATACAAACATATTTACCTTGCGGCCAACATTGATAATAATCCACTATAATATTATTTCTATTTTATAAGTATTGACAGTATCTGTCAAAGTGTCAGCTTGACTTGATGTATGAATAAGTGACTGTATATCTAATATCTAGCTGTCCGGTATGTAAATTAATAAGAACAATTTGTGATACTAGCAAATAAAGAAGAAGAGCTTCAAACTGTGATGAACATATTAGTTGAAACTGGAAGAGATAATGGAATATAAATTATCATCGAGGAGGGTAAGATAATGGTAATATCCCAGCGAGAAGAACCTCTGAACTTCGCGGTGGGAAATAAAAAGCTGGAGAATGTGGAAAGTTTCGAATAATATTTAGGAAGAAGATGTGCAGTGTAGGATGGACAGGAGGTAAAGTCAAAACTAGCAATGACCAAGACTGATTTCGACAAGAAGAGGATGTTACTGGCTATCAAACTAGACCTGGAGAGCAATGACCAAGGCTGATTTCAGCAAGAAAATGATGCTACGAATATAAAATTATACCCGTAAATGACGAAGAAACTGACGATATGAAGTATTGCTTTGTATGGAGCTAAGACATGGTGATGAAGGATAATGTAGAAGATAAAATGGACAGATCCTGTAAATAATGAAGTTTTTCTGCAGGTTGTTCTACGAAGAAAGTCCAACTGGATGAGCCACATCATGGGAATAAATGGTTTATTGAATGACGTCATAGAAGACGAGGTGGAAGGGAGAAAGGAACCAGGAAAGCCATTAATGAAGTGAAGGGATGACCTCAAAAAGAAGATGAAGTTTTACGACTTAAAAAAAAAGAGTTTGCTGATAAGACATCTGGAGGACTCACTCCAAACAAGGCAATGGACCTGTAGAAAGACCAAAGGCCTAACGATGTCGAGTATTGGTGTTAAGTTGTACGAATTAAGAGCTGCTGGTTTTTACCTACTACCGCCGCCAAGTGTTGGGGCCATCTTCTCCAAACTTTGGGTGCCTCACAAGATTCCACTTGTCCCAGGCATTTTTTGGGAGGCCACAGGTCAACCTGCCCCAGACAGTTGTTGGTGGATGAGAGGTCAACTTGCCCCTGATGTTTGCTGGAAGGTATGATGATAGGGCCTGTCATACCTTGCAGTCACCGTTCTGCAAGGACAACAACAGCTGATGAATTCTCGCAGCATTTCCAACAGATCTCACATTTAACACAAAAAATAAATACTCACCCTATTGGGGGCTCTTTTTTTATATATGATAGGAGCAAAGGACATGTGTGACGGCTAGTCTGTGTGTCGGATTCTCTCCCCCCTCACCACTCCTCGTAGTTTTAGAACTGATCCGTAAATCTCAACCAAACTATGAAGACGCAGGCACTCACCATGAAAAATAAAAACCTTGCCTGTTTTTTTATATTCACAGTTTGGGGTCAAAGTTCATTCAAAACTCAAGAAATGATCTTGTCAGGTATGTTTGGCCCTTTGTAATCAATATGAAATCATTTAACTGCCAACATTGTTTTATGGATGTGAAGTGTGGGTTTGTCAGGAGAAACACAAGAGCAAGGTGAATGCGGTTGTAATGAGATATCTTAGACATGTGGGAAAACTCATATAGACAGAGTCAGTAATGAATGGGTGCTGAAGGGGTGCGGTTTGAAAGGGAATCTAATAGGTCAATGTGAGAGAAGCGTCTTAGGATGGTTTGGACATGTCGAGAGGATGAGTGTGGACCGAGTGACGAAGCAAATATATGAAGGTAGAGTGTGTGGATCAAAAATAAGGGGTAGGCCATGTAAGATGTAGCTAAATGTTGTAGATGAATGTGTGAACAAGATGAACATTAAGAGTTTTAAGAATAAAAGAGGATGTATGACTCTATGTATGGATGTTGTTGAAGAGAAGGGAGTATGCAAGGATAGGGAAGTGTGGAGAGAGTTAGTGAGGATCAGGGCCGTATTTAAGGGGGGGAGGGATACGCGATCAACCCCCCTCCGAAAATATATGTTAAAAAAATACCAGAGGTGAATGAGGTAGAAAGAGTTTTAAGAAAGAATAACTGTTAGTGTGCACCAGTCCTATTGGAATGGATGAGTTTGGGTAGTAAAATGAGGGAGGAATATCCGTCAATGGGGTGAAGGGGGGGGGGTCTTAGTTGGTGCGCGCATTTATTATGAAGGTCACAAGGTGTATTTCCACGGATTTTCCTTGTTAATGTTGTGGGCAATGTTCTTGTTTAGACCTTCTGACATAAGTGTTAATGTTTTTGTTCGTTGACTTGAAGCCAATTTTACAGTTTAATTTTGAGTATATTTTAAAATAATTTTGTTTAGTAATTTTGTTTTATTTCACCTATTAGGCTGTAAAACAATCGGAAAGTAAAATTGTGTATTATTAGATCCTCGCAATTTTAAAAGGCAAACACGACCATGATTTATTAAGTCATGTTATTTATATTGGTGGTTATTTCTGGTATTTACAATAGGTCCTATATAACTCATTTATTAGAATTATGCAAAACTAATTGTAGGTTCCTTTCAAATTATTTCTTTCCTAGATGTATTTTGTACAGTTCATCTCAGTATTCTTTATCGGTTTAAGTCAAGGTCATTTCAAATAGCAATGTCTGAAATCAAACATGGTAATTAGTTTATTTATCATCAATATTTTAGCTTAATTTTCTTGTGGAAACATATAATAGATTGTTGTTGATATTTAGTTTGAGCATACTTATTACCAAAATTATGGACAGTAGACCCAAAATATTTAGACCCAACACAAATTAATGTGTAACTTTTTCAGTTCTTTAAAGTACATTTGTAGAAAAACTGATTGATACTAACTTTTGTTTTAATTATGTATCAGCTATGTTGTAAAAAATAGAACATATAGTTTGCATCATATTATATATATCGGTACCTCACGACTCCCACATATATAGTTAACTGGAAGAGAGCTTAAGGTTTTTATCAGTTTAGGTGGTTCACATTTTTTTTTTACAAAATATGATAATGGAATAAAATATTAGTCCTTGTGCTATCAAATATTTCTATCTTACTATTTTTTCGGTCTCTCCCCCCCCGAACATATATCCTGGATACGGGTCTGGTGAGGATGATGGATTAAGTACGAAGTTGTAAGGGGACAGCGTGATAAGGTATGTATGAATTAAATTGCGTTTATCAAAGTGAACGTGCCTTATTAGGGGCTGTCACACTTTGATCACCCTTTTGTCAGCACGTCTTACTACCTGTTCAGGTTGTACGCTAATGTGCTAATTACTCTGAAGGACTAGGGATGAGGAAGGTTGAATATAGAAGAAGTGTACCTTTATTTGTGTGGAGAAAGAGGGTTAAACCATCAGAGGAAAAAACTAACCCCGCCTGACCTTAATTTGAAACCCTGATCTCCCATCATCAGCAATATAGTCCCACACGTGAATGACGCGTTAGAACACGCGACTAGCTTGGCGGATGAAAACATATCACACAAGTACAGTACTAGTAATACCTCTGCTTACACTGGCAACACTCCACGACACTGGATGGTCTACTTACTCCCTTGTGTTCTCTAAGGTTGTATTTTTTTTTTACGACTCCTGTATCCTCCCTAGAGCCTCCATCTCATGTCCTCCAGAAGTTGCGGGGAGAAAGGCCGAGGGGGGTACATGGTCTGAACCCGATGTCACATTCTTGAAACCCAACCAAGATGGCTGACACGCGCACACACTGCTATATTATCTCCGTGACTCTCGATGAAACGACCAGCTATTGGCGAGACACAACTGACCAGTAACGCTGGCCCGGGCTCTCCGCCGCCGTTTTAACAGTCACGTTGGCCCACTTGACGTTTGGACATCATTATCTGGTCGTCGTCCTCAGACATGTTACCTGTGTCGTCTTCACGTCCGGCTGTTAACACTGATAACAGACCTGACAGCCTTCTTGGCGCGCTACGACATGACTCGCCCGCTCATGACAAAGAGACCGGGACTCTAATCCCGGCGTTGGGTCTATACTGAGGGCAAGGCCGTAGCCAGCCAATAATTTCGGGGGGAGGGGGGGGTTTGGTGGGCACATCCCCCAATTGCTGGAAGCTAGGAAAAATTCTAAATGATAAACAGTTCTAGAAGCTCTCTGAAGTGCTTTTTATGGTAACACAGCCCCCTAATTTGTACTTGTATCTTAATTTTAATATTGTTTAAACCATAAATAAAGCCATATATATTCTGTTCATAAAATTTCGCGGGGGGTTTGAACTCCCAAAACCCCTCCCTGGCTACGGCCTTGACTGAGGGCGGTTGTCCCTAAATCGTTTCACAGTCAAACGCGGGTACATTTCCTTTAAAACTATACCATCCTCATTTCTAACGTATTAGCGTCGATAATGTATGCGTGTATCCCTAGCGGGTAGTAAGCTGTTGTTGTGCTGACAATACTCATATCAGTAATGTGTGGGTATTCATCAACTCTGAATGTAATCTAGTACAGGATGTTTCACTCGCTCTCGGCCACTGAGTGCTCCTCATGCACCGATTACGTCCACTAGTTTGAAACTCAGGGGCCGAGTGCGAGTGAAACACCCTGTATTATTGATGCATTATTTTATTTTTTAATTTCAGAGGGATGAAGGGAGTCCCCTCACAAAACTCGAATACGGCCGTAGATACCCGAGCACCGAAACCAGTTTCGACCGTCAAACGAGTCCGACATCTCAGAGCGTCAAGTTGTGTGTCTTCCCACTGAGATGAGTGTCCAGAGTTTGACTCTCGGCAGGTCCGAAATATTGATCATTGGTGATTAATTGTGGGTTTTCCCCCTTTCACAGTGAGGTATTAGCGACCGGGGGGCTGGGTGTTGTGTCGGTTCAGAAAGTGTACGTTAGAGGGCCCCGCCCCGGTAAGCGACAAATGGCCGCTCAGACGTTCAACTCTTAACGCAATATTTAATTTCACGACACGTTGTTTCAAAATATGGTTCACGACTAAATTAAGTCGAAAGATTCCAACAGGGCTTTTTTTTATTTTTATTAACAACCCTATAGTTAGAGTTTTATTAATAGAAACAAATGTGTGAAAATGTGACATTAGCTCGTTTTCAACCACTTTTTAAATCATATTAGTGGATCTGTGAGACCAGTCTTGATGAAAACGATCTCTAGGTTTATCCTTCCTCTAACAGATACAGTAATTATAAGATATTCGAGAACTAGCAGCGAGCTTTCCTCTTTACTTTGTCATAAGAAGTTTCATAGTTTTCTTTTCCCTCTTGCTTATTGACATAACAAAGAGTAATTGTAAGTGAAGGTATAAAGGGAGTATAAGCCTAGGCAGAATAGAGAAGTTGTTCCAGAAAATGACACAGACCATTATATTTTAAGCCGATTGATACTTTCTCACCGACCTCCTTAAATATCTAAAATATAGAAACTGCCACCGAGTGTCCACTATCAAAAAGGTCCCCCAGATTTGAGCGGTGACATCAAAGAAGCGCCAATTGGTCCAAGGTAACCGGTATTATCCAGTTATTGGGCGGGTTTATCTGGCAACCTCCGTCAGACATTAGATATCCACTTGGAGATAGTATCTTCAATCGCACAGAGCATTCTTGTAGTTTCAAGTTGGCCTTGACTTGCCAGGGATCCTCAAGGTATTGGCTATCTAGCAAGAGTCTCTGTTACATTCCCTGTGAGGTCCAAAGTTAGATTATCGTGTAAGTTTGAGTCGGTCATGGAATGAGGGCATTGGAACTCACTTTAACTGTGGTTGGCAGCTCTGACACTTTCACTGACTGTACCCAGATCTATCATCCCCTCATTGCACCCTATCCTGAGCTAGTTCTATCCAGTCCCTCACACACCCTATCTGAGCTAGTTCTATCCAGTTCCCCTCATCACCACCCTATCTTGAGCTAGTTCTATCCAGTTCCCCTCATCACACCCTATCTTGAGCTAGTTCTATCCAGTTCCCTCAACACACCATCTATCTCTTCCAGGTCCATTCTAATCTTATCCTTCCATCTGCATCTAGGTCTTCCCACTGGTTTCTTCCCATTGTCAGTCAATATTCTGAACAAGGTTCTAGAGTCTTCAAGACTTGATTAGCCTGACAATATCTGGTGATGAGTACAGGGTATGTAACTTATTATTATGTGACCTCCTTCACTCTCCAATGGTTTCATCCCTTTTCGGAACAGATATTTTTCCTAAGAACTATGTTTTCTAATACCGCTGTCTTGTGGCCAAGAGAGCAGGTTTTCACAGCCACGAAGAACGACCGGAGGAATCCACGTGCTTGTTGAGAAATCAATAATTGAGAATCTTTGTCAAGTCATTATAATCTCTCAAACTTTCTCAGTCACTTGAGAGATAAAAGTTAATCACTCAATTGTTTTCTCGGCGGCATATCTTGAACTACAAACAATCACCTAGTTAATTATTATGCGAAGTAAACACTCAACCAATTAATTGTGTTTTTTTTTGGCATTTTAATTGCACGTTTATAATGAATGTACCCATTACCAATCAACAAAGTCTCACGTAATTTTGAACCAATGAATTTAAAAGTAAAGACCATTTCGTCATCGATAACCTGACTTTATTTCTGCACCAGGTCGTACCACCTTTCCGGGCTATACACAATACTAATAGGCTATACACAACAATACTAATAGGTTATACACAACAATACTAATAAGTTAGGGATAAGGAAGATAGCATTTATATTTAAAATATTATAAAAATATAAATAATGATTTGTTTTACTCATATTTCCATTTATTTCTATATTGTTTCCACGAGCCCAGGATGGAACTTTTGAGGATACAAATTAAAAAAAAATTCCCTAAACGGGGGATTAAGGGGGGATATTTCATACCCCCAAATTGCTCCCTAGATCCGCCACAAGCTCGTTTATTCGTAACCTTTACATTCTACACATCTTCGGTGCTAAATATCTTATTTTTACTTCATATGCTTTAAGTTTTTATTAAAATTATTTTTTTGTCTTGGAAAAAGGGGGGGGGGGGGCTCAAATGCCCTTCTCGCCTTCCCCATTCCCATTTTGGGTGCACCACTGCTTCTGCGCATAGAACATGTGTTGGAAAAATAAACATATTGAAATCTGAGACCATTTAAATTTTATGAGTCAAGTATTTATTTACTTATAAAATAGGTAATGCATTAATAAGGCATACATTTTTATTTTGTTTTGTTTTTAGTAAGAGTAACATTAAACAAAAGTTTTATTACAAAGGTGTAAAATATTAAGCCTGTGCGAACCTTCGAAATTTTGAATCCGAATATTACTAAGGCTCGATTCGAAATTTTGAATCTTAATATTGGAAGATTTGGATTTGATAGGTTTAGTTCAAAATTTGAATATATTCATACTTTCTTAGCAAATTAATACAATCGGACCAGAGACCAGTTTCGCGATAGAGAGTGAAGAGAGAACTTAACTTGAGTTTCAGGTCGTAAAGGAACGCCGTGGGAGGGGGCAGTTGTTTGTGAATGAGAGTATCTTGTTTTTAAAAAAAAGTAGCATGGCCTACCTATTAATTTTACGCTATGATTAGAAAAGTGGTATATCTTTTTTTGATTTTTCACCTTTTGAGATTACACCAGAGCTCGATTATCCGGCCCAGTTCTAGTTGTTAACAAGTGCGTTTTAAAATAAACAAACGGTAAATATCCACTGTAAAACATTTACTGAATTTATAATGTGATACATTTGACGCTCTATTTTCACTTGTTCTTGCTTTGTGGCCGATGTTCCACTTCCAAAATAAAGTATTGTCTGGTAAAGATTTAAAAAACTTATTTCTCGTTTGATTTTTACTGTTCCTCTATAGTTACTGTATTATTCCTATTTTACATCGCAATCATAAAATGGGCAGATTCTATTAAAACAAAGTCAAATGTTCTGTGAGAATTTAAAAATAGTAGGCAGACCGATACAGAAAATTATTTACGTTCGGATTCCGTATTAACCGGATTGTCCGTTATCCGGCCAGGAATGCTACCACGGGCTCGATAGCAGCGATTCTACTGTAGTGCTATTTATTACATTATTACTTTTAGTAAACCTAAAATGTGTCTGAAATGTTTATCAATTTTTTTAAAAATATTTTGATATTGGATTGGATTCGGAAACTTAACAAAGTAAGATATTACCTATAGCTTGAATTTAAAACAATATCATAGTAAGACTAAATTAAATTATTCAATTCAGACTTGAAAATATTTTAAAAATAAATTATATACTTTTTTTTAAGCACGGGTTTCGACTAGGATTCATAATCGAAAATTATTGATTCGCACAAGCATATAAAACATTTTATCACTTGTTCGCAGTCAAGGACTCAAGCCATAATGGCCGCTTTGTGATTGACTTTGAGTGAGCAAACATTATATTTATTACTTATAGACTACTTAAGACTAGATATTGGCCATATACCAGAAACGGCCAACATGCATTATCTATGGCTGTGACGTCATTTTATTTTCAACACAAGCGCAAACACCTATTAGTGAAATCGACCACTATACTTTGTGACCGTGACGTCATTAAAGGCAAAAGTGCTACAAATTTACGTGACCTTCGTCGACCCTGAAAGGTATAAAGCTTGCCTTGCATGGTTTCACTATAGTGTAGCTTACAAGATAAGGCCATAGTGTAATCAGTTAAGGTAAGACTGCTATCTTGCTTGGTTTGTAAGGAATGAAGTTGTGTAGTAGATTGAAAAAAAAAAGATTTCTTTAGAAAGTGAGAGGGCGCCTCTTTAATAAAATACCGTAGAGAAGTGAGAAACTTAATCTCGAGGTATCCGTGGGCGTGACTATTGAAAATACCTTCCTCTTGGTCGTAGCACATAAGACCTGAAGTTTCCTTAGCAGCCGTGTGACACACAGTGGTCGTGGTGTAGTTCCTTTGAATTTCCGGGATTTGGGCGCCAATAGACAATCTGTCTATAAAATTGTCGATTGCTGCCTAGCGTTAATTAATACTAAGTGCAACAGCGACTTAAAAAAAAGACAATAAAATATATCTTTGACCACAAAATAAATGGGAATGATGTATTGTGTGTGGGTGTGAAAACACTGTAATAAAGATGATTAATAAAAAAATTGATAGTCTTTGTTGTTATTATTCTCAAATGTGCAAATGTAAGTATATAATATCCTCCCTATGGATATCCACATAAAAACATCGCTAATCATACAATTAAGTATTGGGTAGAACAAAATATTTAATTACAACTGGTGTAATTAGTTCAATTTAATTATCTAGATGACAAAAATTACTAGAATCAAAATTAAACGAAAAATGATTACTTGGATTCCTTTTAGGATAACAACATTTAGATCAAATATTTTAATATAATAATAATATATTCTTGAAATAAGATAATGAAGTTAGTTATAAACAGGTAAATAAAAATAATTAGATTGATTAAGCAAAAGTTTGTATTGTTGATTTTAAATGGACTCCATTGAATTGGCTTTGAAAACATGAAATATTTTGAAAGTCAGTCTTAAGTATGAAAAATAATAAGTTTAGTAGAAAATCTTGAAGTGAATTAAAGGGCAGGAACAAATGTCTTGAAAGGGTAAAGTAGTGTAGTTTGTAGGTAAAAGGAAGTTGACAGTATCGGTTGAAAACAAAAATATATTGTATTGCTCTCACCAAAAGTCTGTATCTCAAGGTAAAAAAAAACATACATTTAAATTGATACATTACTCAGGTGTATTGCAGATCACATGCGTGATTATTAGCTCAGGTTGAGCGTTTAAAATTGATCGTCCTTTTATGGTATAACTGTTCTTCCTTTAAAAATAGTACTCAGCAACACCAGAGCAGCTCTTTCAAATTCCGAACAAAACGCCAACCAAGGTTACAGTAGTTCATTATACTCGAAAAATAATTAGTTCTGTTAATGTGGGTAGACATTTGGAAGTCATAATTAGAAAATTCTTCGCGGAAGATAATTCAAAATTGCTGTAGTAAGCTTCCTATAGTACTGAACTAGCAATAAATTAGTTAAAATAGTTGGTTTTCATTTAGTTTCATTCGGAGATCTTCGGGGTTCCTGTTGGCCTCGATAGATGGAAGCACCGTCGGATTGCATGAAACATACAAAAGCCTATCTATAAATGACGTAAGAATGCTTCCTTAATGTACATAAAAGAATATCTTTGTTACGTATAATATGATATAAAAACTGGTTTTAAATGAAGGTATTGTCTTGGGTTGTTGAAATCGTCTTTAAGGTAATCATTTCAAAGAAATGAGAATGTCCTTTATAGTTTTATGGAGGCTAGGGCTACTAAAAGCACGGTAGCCAACTCCTACATCTGTCTACCAGAGCTCAAATAAATATAATAAACGAACAAAATAAATAGACAGTAACTAAATGAATTAAAATTGTTACAGGTTCCACTATAGTGTAGTTTATAAGATAGGGTCATAGTATAGTCAGTCAAGGTAAGTCTGTTGCATTGCAGGGTAAATGAATCATACATGTGAGCTATGTCCGCTGTAGGTTTTAAGAACAGTCTAAAAGTAATATGTTTATAGTGCAACTCTTTTTATAGTACACGAACTTTGAATGAAAAGAGAACAATATATATTATTGCCATCTATTGAGATCCAGTAGAACTTTCAACACAGACTTGATAAAACAAGCTAAGCTGCTTTACACAATTAAAAAATCATCTTATATTTTTTTTTTAAATTATATTTACTCAGTACTTAAATAAATGTACAAAATATCAATGTTCAACCAATGAAATACAAGAACCGAGAAAAAACAAATATGGCTTCTAGTGTCAAATTTTTTTACTAATTTAAATAGTTGATTGCTATAATTCGATAATATATTCATTATTTTTGAATTTGATCGAATGTATATTGCTACACCACAAGCATCATATATGAACCTACAGTAGTCCCATGGCTTCTTTGGTGCTGACTGACAGCTCACAGCTGACTTCTGACAGTCAACATTTAGGTATATACCTAAATGTTGACTGTCAGAAGTGACAGCTGCTTAACACATGTTTTTTTAGATCATATGATTCGGCGTAGGGATACATAATTAGGTCTGGTAACTTTTCAAAGCCGTCAGCTGTCAGCTGTGAGCTGTCAGTCAGCACCAAAGAAGTCATGGGGCTACTGTAGGTTTCGTAAATAACACATTTGTAACTAAAGCAAACACTGTAGGCCGTGGATTTGGAAAAAATGTTAAGCATACAACTCTCTGGACACCGTCATTTATTAGAGATACTGAACATGCACTTTCTGGAAGGACTGATTATATCAGCACACGACTTATATACTAACTTAAATACATAAGACACAACACACAGCCTCCCGGTCGTTAATTCATCACTTTGAAAGGGAGACCACCCACACTTGTGCCTCATGTTCGGGCATGGTGGCAATTGAAAAGTGTCCTATGTGCGAGGTGTCTTAAGTCGAGGTATGTCTGTATTATTAATACATGAAAAGATGGCTGACAGCAGTATATATTCTAGAGCTAGCAGACTAAAGCAACCACAGGAAAATATTTCTTCCTGATTGACGAACAGAAAAAAACAACACAACTCTTGACACTACGTTTCCAAAATTCCGAATTTGAAAAGTATAAGTCTACTCTTGGCGAGATGAAAGTCACTATTATTATGTCAGATCACATTGTCACATCCTTGAAGCCACAATTTCAATTAAAGAACCGACTGTTTCAAAGCTAAAAGTTTGTTTTTATTGTTGTATCGAGATTTAGACATTCTCAACGTCAGTTAGATAACTATCAGCACAACGGCTCGTCACAGAAACTCTTGGAGTCCACATAGAAGCGACGCATATGTAGGCAGGGTCTGGAATCGAATCAAGAACTCTTGATTACGCAACCCCAATTGGTGGTGGGGAACCTTATTTGTGTAGGAGGGGGGTAAGACAAAGGGGTCCATTCCCCTAGTAAATGTTTGAAAATTGGTTGCCCCTAGAAGCAATTAGGAATGGTCTTCATTTGGAGTTATTTTTGGAGGGGGGAATCAAACTCCTTTATAAATTATTTGGAGTAGTCCCACCCCCATAAAAAGTTTTTTAAATTGAGGGCATCTAGAAGCTATTTAGAGTTTGCTTTGAAGCCATCTTTTAGCTCCACATTTATAAAATATCAGAGGGGAGCGAGATGAATATAGTAGAAGGGGGATAGATTTATTCCATAAGGAGTAGTAATTTTCCTAGGGAGCAATGCATCCCTTCCACACCCCATCTTTCCCGGCGGTTTCACCGCCAATGTAGCCAACTGTCATAAATATTAAACTATTATACTGGGTAGAAAAAATCACATGGAAAAGTTGACCCTGTTGTTATGTAACCCGTATAACAACGTGGTTGAATCACAGCGACTGTTATCGACAGAGTACTCCCCCCCACCCCTCCTAAAGAGGACGATGTATTTTGTTCTTCAGGTAGGTCTGTATCTCCTCCCTAGACTTTCCCTTAGTCTCGGGCACCACCAAGAACACGAACCCGGTACCCAGGAAACAGATACCGCTCAATACACCGTACGTCGTCGCCCTCCCCACGCTGATCAAGACACAGTTGAAGAAGTAGGTGACGGCGAAGACGAGGCACCAGTTGAGGAACACGGCCAGGGAGCTGATGAGCCCCTTGTGCTGCGTGGGGACAATCTCGGCCATCATGAGCCATGGGATGGGGCCGAGCCCCAGGGAGTACGCCACCAGGTACACGATGAGGCACGTTAGGGGCACCCACCCGAGTGAGAACTCGCGTTGGCCGAGTGCCGAGACGTCCAGGGCGAGAATCCCTAGACTCAGGGCCATCAGGAGCTCCGACACGATGAGGAGTATCCTCCTGCCTATCCTGTCCACGAGGAAGAACGAGACGGAGGTGGCCACCAGCTGCACCACACCCACCACGATGGTGCTCAGCTGAGGGGACAACGAGCTGCCTCCAAAACCAATGAAGATGTCGACGGTGTAGAAGACGATGGCGTTGATGCCCGACAACTGTTGGAAGATCATCAACCCGAACACTATGACGACGGCCCTACCTGTAGGGCTGCTCATCGACAGATTCCTGAACGACTCCTTGATCGCCGTCAGGGTAGATCGTCTCGTGAAGTAGGACGTTCTCAGGCGTCCCTCCTCGATGGTGCTCTGAATGCGGACCATCTCGCTCTTGATGGCGGCGTCTTGGAGCGTCTCGGAGCCTCTGAGCCACCTCAACGCCTTCTCCGCCTGGTCGGCCTTGCCCACGGTGACGAGGTACTGGGGGGACTCAGGCATCCAGAGGAAGGTGGCGGCGAACACGAGGGGCAGAAAGGAGCAGGCGAGGGCAAGGTCTCGGTATGAGACAAGGGACCCCAACACGTACGACACCAGGATGCCCACCGTCACCATGAGGTCCAGGTACACGCCCAGAGCGCCCCGCACCCGGTCTTCGGCGATCTCCTCGCTGTACAAGGGCACCACCACAGTGACGGCACCCATAGCAACACCCGAGATGAAGCGAGAGGTGTAGATCCAGGGAACCTGCAAACACCACAGAGATTGTGTTCAGTGGAGCGTTGTGTCAACACCCCTGGGATTGTGTTCAGTAGAGCATTGTGTCAACACCCCTGGGATTGTGTTCAGTGAAGCGTTGTGTACAACACCCCTGGGATTGTGTTCAGTGGAGCGTTGTGTACAACACCCCTGGGATTGTGTTCAGTGAAGCGTTGTGTCAACACCCCTGGGATTGTGTTCAGTGAAGTGTTGTGTACAACACCCCTGGGATTGTGTTCAGTGGAGCGTTGTGTACAACACCCCTGGGATTGTGTTCAGTGGAGCGTTGTGTACAAACACCCCTAGGGATTGTGTTCAGTGGAGCGTTGTGTACAACACCCCTGGGATTGTGTTCAGTGGAGCGTTGTGTACAACACCCCTGGGATTGTGTTCAGTGAAGCGTTGTGTATAACACCCCTGGGATTGTGTTCAGTGGAGCGTTGTGTCAACACCCCTAAGGATTGTCTTCAGTGGAGCGTTGTGTACAACACCCCTGGGATTGTGTTCAGTGGAGCGTTGTGTACAACACCCTGGGATTGTGTTCAGTGGAGCGTTGTGTACAACACCCCTGGGATTGTGTTCAGTGGAGCGTTGTGTACAACACCCCTGGGATTGTGTTCAGTGAAGCGTTGTGTACAACACCACTAGGGATTGTGTTCAGTGGAGCGTTGTGTCAACACCCTGGGATTGTGTTTAGTGAAGCGTTGTGTACAACACCCCTAGGGATTGTGTTCAGTGGAGCGTTGTGTCAACACCCCTGGGATTGTGTTCAGTGAAGCGTTGTGTACAACACCCCTAGGGATTGTGTTCAGTGGAGCGTTGTGTCAACACCCCTGGGATTGTGTTCAGTGAAGCGTTGTGTACAACACCCCTAGGGATTGTGTTCAGTGGAGCGTTGTGTACAAGACCCCTGGGATTGTGTTCAGTGGAGCGTTGTGTCAACACCCCTGGGATTGTGTTCAGTGAAGCGTTGTGTACAACACCCCTAGGGATTGTGTTCATTGGAGCGTTGTGTACAACACCCCTGGGATTGTGTTCAGTGGAGCGTTGTGTCAACACTCCTGGGATTGTGTTCAGTGAAGCGTTGTGTACAACACCCCTGGGATTGTGTTCAGTGGAGCGTTGTGTACAACACCCCTGGGATTGTGTTCAGTGGAGCGTTGTGTCAACACCCCTGGAATTGTGTTCAGTGAAGCGTTGTGTACAACACCCCTAGGGATTGTGTTCAGTGGAGCGTTGTGTCAACACCCCTGGGATTGTGTTCAGTGAGGCGTTGTGTCAACACCCCTGGGATTGTGTTCAGTGGAGCGTTGTGTCAACACCCCTGGGATTGTGTTCAGTGAAGCGTTGTGTACAACACCCCTAGGGATTGTGTT
Organism: Timema podura; assembly: GCA_033556935.1. Taxonomy (NCBI): domain Eukaryota; kingdom Metazoa; phylum Arthropoda; class Insecta; order Phasmatodea; family Timematidae; genus Timema; species Timema podura. The sequence continues at coordinate 88,919,408 of JAVRXN010000011.1, forward strand.
CAGTGAAGCGTTGTGTACAACACCCCTGGGATTGTGTTCAGTGGAGCGTTGTGTCAACACCCCTAAGGATTGTGTTCAGTGGAGCGTTGTGTCAACACCCCTAAGGATTGTGTTCAGTGGAGCGTTGTGTCAACACCCCTGGGATTGTGTTCAGTGAAGAGTTGTGTACAACACCCCTGGGATTGTGTTCAGTGGAGCGTTGTGTCAACACCACAGAGATTGTGTTCAGTGGAGCGTTGTGTCAACACCCCTGGAATTGTGTTCAGTGAAGCGTTGTGTACAACACCCCTAGAGATTGTGTTCAGTGAAGCGTTGTGTACAACACCCCTGGGATTGTGTTCAGTGGAGCGTTGTGTCAACACCCCTACGGATTGTGTTCAGTGAAGCGTTGTGTACAACACCCCTGGGATTGTGTTCAGTGGAGCGTTGTGTACAACACCACAGAGATTGTGTTCAGTGGAGCGTTGTGTACAACACCCCTAGGGATTGTGTTCAGTGGAGCGTTGTGTACAACACCCCTGGGATTGTGTTCAGTGGAGCGCTGTGTCAACACCCCTGGGATTGTGTTCAGTGGAGCGTTGTGTACAACACCCCTGGGATTGTGTTCAGTGGAGCGTTGTGTCAACACCCCTAAGGATTGTGTTCAGTGGAGCGTTGTGTCAACACCCCTAAGGATTGTGTTCAGTGGAGCGTTGTGTACAACACCCCTGGGATTGTGTTCAGTGGAGCGTTGTGTACAACACCACAGAGATTGTGTTCAGTGGAGCGTTGTGTACAACACCACAGAGATTGTGTTCAGTGGAGCGTTGTGTACAACACCCCTGGGATTGTGTTCAGTGAAGCGTTGTGTACAACACCCCTGGGATTGTGTTCAGTGGAGCGTTGTGTACAACACCCCTGGGATTGTGTTCAGTGAAGCATTGTGTACAACACCCCTGGGATTGTGTTCAGTGAAGCGTTGTGTACAACACCCCTGGGATTGTGTTCAGTGGAGCGTTGTGTACAACACCCCTGGGATTGTGTTCAGTGGAGCGTTGTGTCAACACCCCTGGGATTGTGTTCAGTGGAGCGTTGTGTTTCAATAAAAGAGCCACTCGGATGTTTAGAGGTAACATCCATAGTAAAGCCAGTGGGAATAAAACATTGCTTTACTAGAAATGTGAGTTATCTGTTGAGTCAGCCCCAACAATGACAAGACCAGGGAGCCTTTCACACGAGAGGAGATAAACTGCACGTCCAGTCTGCAGTTGGAGCTGATGTTCCTGTTGAGGATAGTGATGATGTTCCTGTAGAAGATAGTGATGATGTTCCTTTAGAATATAGTGATGATGTTCCTGTAGAAGATAGTGATGATGTTCCTTTAGAAGATAGTGATGATGTGCCTGTTGAGGATAGTGATGATGTGCCTTTAGAAGATAGTGATGATGTGCCTGTAGAAGATAGTGATGATGTGCCTGTTGAGGATAGTGATGATGTGTCTGTATAAACACCCATAGCTATAGAGCTTTTGATCAATTAAGTTCATCTCGTGCTGTGTTGTGGATGTGTCAAATGAACTTTACAAGGACCGCCTGCTTCAAATGCTGTGAAACAGCCAAGGCCGTAGCCGGGGGGAGGGGGGGGGGGAGGGTTAGGGGTTTGAAACCCCCCCCCCCCCTGAAATTTAATGAAAAAAATATATATGGCTTTATTTATAGTTCAAACAATATCAAAATTAAGATACAATTACAAATTAGGGGGATGTGTTACCATAAAAAGCACTTCAGAGAGCTTCTAGAGGTGTTTAGTATTTAGAATTTTTCCTAGCCTTCGGCAATTGGGGGATATGCCCACCAACCCCCCCTCCCCCCCCGAAATTATTGGCTGGCTACGGCCTTGAACCCTACAACAGCACAACTGGACAAGGACGGCGGGGTCGACCCTCTCGTGGAGGAGGGACCCAAGGATCAACTCACAGAGTCTGGTGCCGCCAGGATGATGATCCAACCGACGAAGAAGGGGACCGCCAGAAGCAGCAATAACTTCTTCTTGCCCAGAGTTTCGGCGAGAGGACCGGCCGGTAGGGCACCCACCAGACCACCCAAGGCTGCGATGGAGCCTATTATCGACGCCTGCTGTATCGTGATGCCCGGCGTGAGGCTGATGGCCGTCACATTCTCGTTGTCCAACTTGGGGAGATTCTCGTGGAGGAGGTAAGGGAGGGCAGGGGCGGTCCAGCCCTGGATAGTTCCAGTCACTAGGGCTGACAGGGCTCCTGGAAGTGGACAGTGGTATGGTACACTCACCTAGTATGACAGTAGTATGGTACAATCACCTAGTATGACAGTAGTACACTCACCTAGTATGACAGTAGTACGGTACACTCACCTAGTATGACAGTAGTATGGTACACTCACCTAGTATGACAGTAGTATGGTACACTCACCTAGTATGACAGTAGTACGGTACACTCACCTAGTATGACAGTAGTATGGTACACTTACCTAGTATGACAGTAGTATGGTACACTCACCTAGTATGACAGTAGTACGGTACAATCACCTAGTATGACAGTAGTACACTCACCTAGTATGACAGTAGTATGGTACACTCACCTAGTATGACAGTAGTATGGTACACTCACCTAGTATGACAGTAGTATGGTACACTCACCTAGTATGACAGTAGTATGGTACACTCACCTAGTATGACAGTAGTATGGTACACTCACCTAATATGACAGTAGTACGGTACAATCACCTAGTATGACAGTAGTATGGTACACTCACCTAGTATGACAGTAGTATGGTACACTCACCTAGTATGACAGTAGTACGGTACACTCACCTAGTATGACAGTAGTATGGTACACTCACCTAGTATGACAGTAGTATGGTACACTCACCTAGTATGACAGTAGTATGGTACACTCACCTAGTATGACAGTAGTATGGTACACTCACCTAGTATGACAATAGTATGGTACACTCACCTAGTATGACAGTAGTACGGTACACTTACCTAGTATGACAGTAGTATGGTACACTCACCTAGTATGACAGTAGTACGGTACACTCACCTAGTATGACAGTAGTATGGTACACTCACCTAGTATGACAGTAGTATGGTACACTCACCTAGTATGACAGTAGTATGGTACACTCACCTAGTATGACAATAGTATGGTACACTCACCTAGTATGACAGTAGTACGGTACACTTACCTAGTATGACAATAGTATGGTACACTCACCTAGTATGACAGTAGTACGGTACACTTACCTAGTATGACAGTAGTATGGTACACTCACCTAGTATGACAGTAGTACGGTACACTCACCTAGTATGACAGTAGTATGGTACACTCACCTAGTATGACAGTAGTATGGTACACTCACCTAGTATGACAGTAGTACGGTACACTCACCTAGTATGACAGTAGTATGGTACACTCACCTAGTATGACAGTAGTATGGTACACTCACCTAGTATGACAGTAGTATGGTACACTCACCTAGTATGACAGTAGTACGGTACACTTACCTAGTATGACAGTAGTATGGTACACTCACCTAGTATGACAGTAGTACGGTACACTCACCTAGTATGACAGTAGTATGGTACACTCACCTAGTATGACAGTAGTATGGTACACTCACCTAGTATGACAGTAGTATGGTACACTCACCTAGTATGACAGTAGTATGGTACACTCACCTAATATGACAGTAGTACGGTACAATCACCTAGTATGACAGTAGTATGGTACACTCACCTAGTATGACAGTAGTATGGTACACTCACCTAGTATGACAGTAGTACGGTACACTCACCTAGTATGACAGTAGTATGGTACACTCACCTAGTATGACAGTAGTATGGTACACTCACCTAGTATGACAGTAGTATGGTACACTCACCTAGTATGACAGTAGTATGGTACACTCACCTAGTATGACAATAGTATGGTACACTCACCTAGTATGACAGTAGTACGGTACACTTACCTAGTATGACAGTAGTATGGTACACTCACCTAGTATGACAGTAGTACGGTACACTCACCTAGTATGACAGTAGTATGGTACACTCACCTAGTATGACAGTAGTATGGTACACTCACCTAGTATGACAGTAGTACACTCACCTAGTATGACAGTAGTATGGTACACTCACCTAGTATGACAGTAGTACACTCACCTAGTATTGCTGCCAAATGCTGTCGTCCCACCTTGCTGATTGTCTTAGACTGGTATGAGGATTGTTCTGAGTAATCTGAATGTTCCCCCACCAGATCACGAGTCTCAACATCCGTGGACCTAGATATGGCTCCATATCTGATGGTCCCCAGTTCGTTAACCTCCGACAGTAATCTGAAACAAGGGCGTCAGGACCGCCGGTTATTGGCTCTCATGAGGGCGTGAGATGGTTAATTTAAGGGCACCGCCTACTCCAGGGGACGATTCCTCATCCTGCGCTGTTTCTATTGAGGCTAACCCTAACCCTAAAATAAATTTTATAAAATATATATATGATGATATTTTTTCCACAAATTATTTTATATTTTTGAGTTAAGTTATTTTAATGTTTTTAACTACAGTAGAAATTTTTTGATTTAAAGTTGATAAAAACATTCGAAATATCCTAAATTCGAATAAACATTTTTTATGGGTATCTAGTCAGCTGGTGTACAATAGTACGATAACCTCGAAATATGGTGTATATATATATATTTATACATGCTATGTTAATACAAACAGACACAATATAATTATGGTCTACATACATGAAACAACAAGAAAAATGTAAACACAAACTATAAAAACTTGGAAAAACTAAGATACAAAACTTGTGGACTTAAATCATTGAGCATGCGCAACACGAAAGTTTGCCCCTTACATGTTAGGCCACGCGTTACTACTCTGTGTGCTTTCTATAATGCTGTCTTAAATTTTCAGATGAAACTATCATCGTCTCATGTCGACATCCCTCGTAGCATCCAAACTTCCTCAGCTCGTCAGCTCAGCTCAGCTCAAACATTTGAAAGTTTATTAAGTCAGGTTAGGTGTTAGGTTAGGTTATGTCAACAGCCCGTGCCGCAATTCAACTGTTTCTTTAGGCCAAGGGCACACACATGCAGTTATCAGCTGTGCAACAGTTTGGTTAGCGTGGTGACTACCTTGGGTCTAAATGTCAGCGTGCACATATGCAACTGATATCCAACTATAGATTGACCAAACAAACTAATCGATTGTACAACCTTGCGATCGATTTGTGCTGTACTATATCAAACCACTTCTTAAATAACGCGAGAGTTCTGTACTTCCGCAACTGGCTCAGCGCTACAGTAGACGGGCGCCTTATTATTCTGGATTACCGAGTCTTATCTCTATTATTAAAGGAATACAATAAGAAAATGGTTTGATGTGTGATGCAAGGGGCGCGTAGAAAATGGTTTGATTGTGATCAAGGGGGCGCGTAGAAAATGGTTTGATTGTGATGCAAGGGGCTCGTAGAAAATGGTTTGATGTGTGATACAAGGGGGCGCGTAGAAAATGTTTGATGTGTATGCAAGGGGGCGCGTAGAAAATGGTTTGATGTGTGATACAAGGGGCGCGTAGAAAATAGTTTGATGTGTGATGCAAGGGGGCGCGTAGAAAATGGTTTGATGTGTTATACAAGGGGGCGCGTAGAAAATGGTCATTATTTCCGTTTATAGCAAAAAAAAAAGCTTGTCCAAAAAATTAATTTTTTCTATACAAATAAGTTATTTCTTCCATGATGAATCACAATGGTTGATTATGATGATATCAACAGGTTGATTGAATATTTGTTATTCGTTCAAAAATGTTTTTAAATTAAACTACTAAGAGAACTGACTTTTCTCGCGTCCCCTACACTCCGGTTCTGTAATTTTTATTTCAACGGGACTCTTACATAATGTTTAGTACCGTCTGTTCATTACCGTAAGGGGCGCGTAAGCAAGTATTGTAGTCGTGAATATTTCCAGGCTCAATAATATATGTTTTTATGTGTCTCCGATGTGACCTAAAATAGGTCTGCAGCTTTGGCTACAACGAGGGAATATTCTCAAAAAAAAATGTTCAAAAGGGGAGAATTTTTAATTTGGTCTTAAATTTATTTTTCTTAGCAACGCGTCTTACTACCCGTTCAGGTTGTACGCCTATCTAGGAATTATGCTAATGTATTAGGGATCAGGAAGGTTTCAATTTTCAAAGGAAGTGTACCCGCAATTGCGTGGAGGGAGATTGTAAAACCACTTAGGGAAAATCACCCTTAGTACACCCGACCAGGATAGAACCATGGTCTCCACGTCTTCGGCAGTCTAGTCTATTGCGTACTGCGAGAGTAGCGCCTTAGACCATGCGGCCACCAAAGCGGGTGGTGTTAAAATTAGAACAGTTTTATATATATATATATATATAACAATCAAGATTTATTGTGTTTAGTTATTTTTATTTCTAGAATTTATAGCTAAAGTTATGAAATACAGCATTTGTCAGTTTGCAACATTAGAATTTTAATTTACTTTTAAGAGTGATGGATTAACGGCCGGGGGGCTGTGTTGTGTCTGTTCTATATGTATACCATAGAAAAAGGATAGGTATTGAAACGCCACTCTAATGTTGGCAAGTAGAACCACATCGCTAGCGCTCGCGGCGTTAGTGCCTCGAACTAAAAGATTCGAAGCGGGACGTTACACTTGGAACACAACGCATTTTCTATTGCGGAATGTTGATTAATCAATTCTTATATCAAATGTAACTAAATCCATTATATTATGAATAAACCACGCTATAAAATATAAGATCTAGAAAATCTAGCTAAATTCCTTCTTTAAAATAAACGACAAATTGCTAAAAAAAAAAACCAGTAATAACGAGTTTTACAAAGACTTCACACTTCTTTTTCTATGGACTTCACGTCCACGCATGCGCATTCCTCTGTGACGCCATTGCAAGCTGCTCCTAGCGAAAGTGCCCCAAACTAGTAATTAACGAGTGATTTCACCCCAGATTCCTACTTTAGAGTGTCAGCCGCCATTCCTCCACCATGCATTACTCTAAGTGAGTCCGTGCGGAGTCTCATAGCGACCAATGCCGTGCCAACGTAGTTTCATGCACCAATGCCTTGCAATAGTAGTCTCGCATATCCCATGATATGGCTTAAGTAGCTCCAACCTCCAAGCGACTCCTGACTATGTGGCAACCATGCTCCCAGCCTACCCACCACGCGAGCTTCCACTATGTGGCATACCATAGTCTCCCGCTATGTGGCAACGTCTCTCCAGCTACCCACCACGCGAGCTCCACTATGTGGCAACCATGCTCTCCAGCTACCCACCACGCGAGCTCCCGCTATGTGGCAACCATGCTCTCCAGCCTACCCACCACGGGCTCCGATGCACTGCTCTCCAGCCTACCCACGAGCTCCGCTAGTGGCAACTGTGCTCTCCAGCCTACCCACCACGCGGACCTTAAGGCAGTTTAAATCACAGTATAAGTCAGTTTATAAGTCGTGTGCTGATATAATCAGTTGGTTCAGAAAGTGCAAGTTAATTACCAAGAATATATATTAATTTAATTAGCCTGGATGGGTCGTAGAACGAGATGTTAAAATAAAATGTTTGTTTGCAGCAATGTTAGCGATCATGTGGTTTCCCCTTGTGGCAGCCACCCGCAACACACCTCACGCACCCGTTTGTTCATCTCAGACAACAGTTTAATCCGCATCTGGTGCTCGAGGTCAAAGAACGAAACGTCTTTGAGGTCAAAATTCTCAGAGGACGCAGACGCTCACAAATCACGCATTTTTTAAACAGGTTTTTTAAATATTCTTTTAAATATCCTTTTCAACAAAAATATATAGCCAAAAATTATCAGCGGGTTTCTTTCTGACCCATCAATAAGTTTAAATTTTGAGTCTTAAGTTAGAAAAAACTATCCTTTACACGAAAATGTGTAATTGTGATATTAAATTAAAATGTTATAAACCTTGATCTAGCCTTCCTCGATGTTTTGATAGAAGTACAACATAAATATTTTAGTATAATGTGGGATTATTTTATAAGATTTTAAGTAAGCTATCACAAATTTTTTTAAAACAATATACACTTCTTAAATGGTCAAAATTGGCGCCAGCATTTTGGTGAAAACAATATTAAAATAAATTGTACGGTTCAACGCACAAACATTTATCTCTTTTTATTTGAAAATAGAGACAGTTACTAAACACTCTAAGATTAGTGAAACGAAATAATATAAACTGTTGCGGAAACACCCCACAAGAGCATACATGAAATAATATAAAATGTTACAGGAACATTGAGAAAAGAAGATTACCTCTGTCCCCCCCAAACTGCATAACAATCAATGTATGTTTTCAAAGAGCTGCTTAATATAATTATATGTTTATTTATGGCTCAGAAACAATTGGTTTTGTAAATCGGCTCAGTGGTAAAAATGACCAAGTCTCCTTTTTTACATAACTGGCCCATTTAGACATTTTTACCTTTATAAAATCCTATGTTATGGACTTGATCAATTTCATGCTGTTCTACATGTAGCTTAAAGGGGCATTTTGGGGCATTTTTACCACCAAACTGACAAAATATATCCCAAATGAAAGTATTTTTATCTTTATTAGTACTACAATTTTTACAATGCTAAGTTATTTCGTATCTCAAATATTTGCGGAGATACGATCAAGAGTAGAAATATCTTCTTATGTCAAGTACCTTGGAGCCATTTTCATGGAAAAACAAAGGTTGCCATCTTATTTATAGTGATAAGTTATGTCTAGAGAGAAAGTTAAATCAAAATCGTTAGAGAGAAATCATGAGAAAATATTTTTCTGTTTTTGCCCTTCAGTAAATTACCTTTAAATTCAGGGTTGGATATAAAATTCCAAAATTCCCTCAAGGGAACCCTATAAGAACCATATACACCAAGTTTTATCAGGATCAGTAAAATGGTTTCGGCTCCAGCCCAAGGTACAGACAGACAGACAGACAGACAGACAGACATACAGACAGACAGACAGACAGACAGACAGACAGACAGACAGACAGACGGACAGACAGACGGCAGTGCGAAAACCACTTTTTCTGTTTCAGGATTTTGATGAAACGTTGACATTCATCAAAATCCTGAGTTGGTATTTTTTTTAACGATCACAATACTTTCTCTACCCGAGGGGTCAATAGAAAGTATAAATATCAAAACATTTTATAAATAATCAGATATTTCTGAAGGTCTATAGCGCGTCTATTGTAGCATCTTTAAAACCTACATGCACATCTCTACCCTGTATAACCAGCTCATATTGATAAAGGAAATAACCCGCTTCGGTGGCCGCATGGTATAAGGAGTCGCCCTCGCAAGCGACTGGACTGATGATTACAGGGAGATTGAGGTTAAAATACAGGTCGGGTGTAATGAGGGTGGTGTTTACCAAATGTTTTCCTTCCTCCTGCCATGCGAATGCAGGAACACTAACTCTAAATGTAACATTCTTCATACCTTACACATTAACGTAATTAGTACATAAACTGATTGGGTTGTAGGACGCAGCGAATAATAAATAAAAATAAAATAATAATAATAACAAAGCAATTTTTGTTACTTTTTTTTAAGTTTCATGGTTCATTCGTAAATATTTAAAAAATTATTGGCGTTTATTTTTGTAATATTGTACAAAATTTGACGAAAATGCGATTTGATGGGTTTTTTTATTGCCGCGTCTTACTACCCGTTCGAGTTGTACGCAAAATGTGTTAGTTACGCTAATGCGTCAGGGACTGAGGAAGGGTGAAATTAGCGTAATTATACCCGTATTTGCGTGGAGGGAGAGTGTGAAAACCATTCAGGAAAACAAAAACCTCGTTATACTCTCCCTGGGTTTGAATTCCAGATCTCCCCCCACCAGTCAACGTCGACCCGAACCGGGTGACCTTGAAATTAAGTCCACTTTGCTAAAATTTGCGAACCAGATTGGTCTGGATACGGAGGGCGATGGTTGGTCCATGGGATCGAGTTATGCAACCAGTGCAACTCGTAAACATCCTCTTTGTCTGAAACCTCAGTCAAAGGTTCGAGGAAAACAACAGCAGAAAGGTCGCGCAATGTACACGCTAGCGGACATGCAGTTGACCCATAATGCTTTGCATTACAAACCAGGAATAGCTGATTAGCCATCCTTGTATTTTATAATGAACTAGCACCCCTTGGCAATGCTTTTGTTTGCTTCGAACAGAAAGAACAAAAAATCTTCCTTTTATTTATTCTGAGCAGTTTTTAATATATTTAAAAAATCAAATAAACATTCTAGGATTTCAGATCTCTCGATGAGGTAGATATTTCCAACGCTCATGAAAGACAAACTCTTCATTTTATTAATAGTCATAATTAAATGAATATTAAAGCATATCCAGTTGAATTACATTATAATTCATACAAAAGGTTAAATATAAAATGCCATACTATGTCCTATTTGTTTCCTCGGTAGACACAAGTAACCTTGAAAAGGAAATCTGAACCAACCTTAAGTCAACAAGTATGAACAATTATGATACTTAGAATGTTAAATTAATCAAGCCACTATTACTCACTAATTAATGTGACTATATGATATCTTTGTTCAACATTTCATTTAATAAATTAATTCTTGTCTTATATTTACAGTCGTAAATAGAATTGCCTAGAAATAAGGTTTTTTCCTTCGTTTGTTTTGAACCCCCCTCCATCTCCCTGTAGGCCCCCCTGTTGCTCCTAGCACAAAAACTTTGAGAAACAATGTTTGAGATTAATATCTACACGATGAATGTTTTTATAATTAATGTGTCGTGTAAGTGAAAAAGATTTAACATAAAATGATAACGAAAAGCATACACATTTCATTTAACAAGTTATTTATAAAAACTATTTTCCCCACAGTAGACGCTATGTCTGCTTGTATCCAGCTTGTAGGTGAATATGTGTATCGAGTCCATTGGTTTCGAAATGTAGTTGGTGCTTCCACGCATATTTTATGGAGAGGCACGGACAAAATTGAGATGGTTTCTGTTAGTTCAGAGCAAACAACGCGGTTTGCGCTGAATTTCTTGTGATTGTATTAGATCTCATCACGTGACCACAGTTCAGACTGCTGAGCAGGGTAAGATCGGGGTCCAGATCCCGCCAAGTGTATTGAAGGATTTTTCCTAAATGGTTTTCCCCACCCTCTCTCCATACAAATGCGAGTACATATTCTCTAAAACACCACTTTATAATTTCTATTCCATCAGTGTATTTTTAAACTTTCTGTTTATAATCTATCATCCGTTGTTCGACCTAGGAGTGACAAAGTTTCTATAAAAAACAACGATTTCTGGGATATTTTGCTGCTTGAAAATTATAATAAGACGTTTATTTATGCGACCTGGCGGTCTAGGGGTAAGGTGTGAGATTTCTGTGTTGGGGGTCCGGGGTTCAATCCTCGGTCCCGGCACAGATTTATCTGATTGCCAAACCCTTCCTTCACCTCTGACAAGACTGTATTAATCACAACTTGTGAATGTGTAGAATGCCAGGCTCCACCGTGGTTCGGATTCCACGTTAAACGTAGGTCCTCCATTTCATCTCACAATCACCCTACCATTACACATTAGCGTAAGTGCGTAAAACCCGAACGGGTAGTAAGACGCGGTGTAGTATAATATAATAATAATAATAGTAACAACAATAATAGGTTTAGTTAAAATGATCTAAGAGAGTCAAAGGTGTAAAATACAGGGTGTTTGTAAACCCGCTGCCCAGACCTAAACCCCAGCATCTGTGGACAGAAATAAAGAGAACATTCCAGTAAAAAATGTTAAAAGTCATCTTGTAAGTTGAAGTTAGACGCAACTGTAGGTACGTACCTGTACAACAGGTTGCATAGCGTTAGGCGGCCACGTCACAGCGGATGTTCAAAACTTCCCTCCCCGACTGGTCACAACAGTATCCTTCGGTTGCATTTGACGCGGGACTCACCCTTCGGCAACTTCACTCCCAGCCCAGCGCTTCTGTCCGCCTAGCACTATGCAACCTGTTGTACAGGTACGTACCCTTTCAGTTGCGTCTAACTTCAACTTACAAGATGACTTTTCCAAACATTTACTTTACTGGGATGTTCTCTTTATTTCTGTCTACAGATGCTGGGGTTTAGGTCTGGGCAGCGGGTTTACAAACACCCTGTATATTACACCTTGGACTCTCTTTGATCATTTCGAGCAAATTGTCTAAGTCCGGCACCTTAGCTAAGTTGGTGGCGTATTTGCATTTTGTTCTGAGCTAAGGATCCCAGGTTCATTTCTAGGAATGGCTGGAAAATATATCATTGAGGAAATGTGGGGTTCCAGCGGCTGGGGCAGTCCTCACTGTCCAGTAATAGCTAGCCCTCCATATATGTATCTCTGCCCCTCACTGTACCCGTGATAGCTAACCCTCCATTATGACTTCCCCCACTGTACAGGTACTACATCTCTACCATACATTCATCACTGAAATCATACAGTTTTCTGTACAAACAAACATCACAAAACAGTAAACTTAAAACAACATCAACGTTATTAACTACTTCACAAGTAACTTTTGATAGCTATTATCAATAATCAATAAAATAACTATTAAGTAAAATGCTATAAATTTTGACCCCAAAAAATTATGTTGTTATTTTTATAAAACTGTTCATCCTCCCAGAATCCTCTGCTTACTCTGGCAACTCTCCACTGCTGGCTTACCCCATGTTTTAGAGTCAGTTGTGTCGACAGATCACAGAGTCACACCGCCGGTGGAGATTTTCACAGGTGTTGGATGCTACCACAAATATTTCACGTTGCTCGGGTCATAACCACACAAGCACGTGATCTATCGACCTTGACGCACCGGAAATAAAGTCGTCTTACTGGTCCGGGAAACTCTGCCACCTGGAGGCAGAAAGATCAACCACCATTCAACTACTATCTGTAACAGTTACTATGGTCTGGTCCGAAAATTTGTTAAATAAAATTGGTAAATACGGTAAAAAAAAAAGGTAGTCCGAAATTATGGATAATCCAAACAGTTTTCTGAAAACGTGGGGGAATAAAATCCAAACAAAATAAAATTTATTTTATTTAATAACAAACTCAAAGTTAAAAAGATAATTAACTTATAAGAATATAATGATAATAATTAATATTTACATGATTTAGCCAACACAGTGTGTTTTCCTGTAATTAAAATAATTACAGTATACTACAGTACACGTTGCTTGCTATACATCAATCAAATTAATGTAAATTTTATAAAATTCATTCAACTTAAAATTTGTGAAAATGCTCTGCCCTATCGTAGACCCTTCCCTTGTTATCTCAGTTAGTCCAAACAATCTTCGGTTCCCGATTAGTTCGTACTAACGAGGCTCTACTGTTATAACTTTAGTAAAGTATTCACACCAAACCGTTAATAAAAACGAGATTTGAAGGTTATCGTTTCCCAATGGACGTTACATCACTGACAAGTAAACCAGATATGTTATGTAACCTACCTTCTATGTTTTAACACAAGAGTCCTAGCAAGTATATATAGTTTTTAGAAAGCGTATGATCGTTATGATCAATATAATGTTTAATAGTTTATAGTTTGAAAACAACGACTCACACCACGTTTGCGCCATCTACACAAAGTGATCTTTAAAGCCGGTTACGCGCCAACCTCTACTTGACCTTGAAGCGAGACACCTCGTCACGGGACTGGAGTATTAAGGCCTAGACACAGACTCCGTATCCGTAGGTCCGTAGTCCGTACTCCGTGCTCCTGGTCCGTAAGAAATTCTACTCGCGATTACAGAGTCAATATCCGTAATCACGTGACCGTTTCAACCAATAAGATAGTAAGAAACTTCATCCAATCAAATAATTCGAAAGAAAATAATCTACAACACAGAGTGCGCGTCAAGCAGTCAGCTGATCAAAGAAACCTAAAACAACTTTGTCGAAAAAACTTCCACTATTTAAATACTAAAATGTAGGTTGAGTACAATCACAAGAAATATATTTGTAACTTGATTTTAACTATCAAAATTAAAATAATAAGTGTTTGCAATAGCCTGAAAATGCAAAACAGATGTATGCCTACTAATATTTTGGATGAAAACAAAACGAGAACTTTTAATATATTTTTTATTAAGCATCGCGTCTTACTACAAATACTAATTACGCTAATGGACTAGGAATTGGGAAGGTTGAATTTAGAGGAAGCCAACCCGCATTTGTGTGGGGGGAGAGTGGAAAACCATTTTGGATAACCACCCCCAGTTCACCCGACCGAGATTCGAGCCTCGATATTCCCGTCCTCAATCTTTTAATATTATTATCGGGTTCCACTATTACAAATATGTTTCTAACTCTGGTGGATTTTCTAACTGCCTAAAAAAGGAGTAGGGCTGATAAAAAAAATATACGAGCAGAAACTATTTATGCATGAATATCCTTTTTTTCAAGTTTTCATAAATAAACGCAACATTGTAAAAAAGGGGTTTGATTTCAAAGTAAAAGTAGGCCTACTTGTAGCCAAAACTTTACCTGGTATCGCGACGATTTCTGAAATACTTAGCCAAGCATTTTCCTTTCTTAAAACGTCTTTAAATTTTTTAAGTTTTTTACTAAACAAAAGCGGCCTTTGCCGAACACAAACATAAGGATAGAATCCATTTCAAATTCACTCGTATCCATAATATATCTCAATCACAAAAAAAAAAAAAAAAAAAATTACGCCGGTAAAACCTAGTATAAACCACGCTAGTATAAACCAAATAATAGGGGTGTTGAACCTACAAAAGCAAAGCCAATATTTCTGAGAACTTGGTATTTCTTAGAAAATATTTTCCTAGAAGTCGCTCTTCCCGGGGTGTTAAGAATTTTTAGGAAAATGTTTCTGAAATAGGTCCTGTAACCATCTTTTCATTTTGTATATGTTTCCATAGCGACGGATTATTTCAAGGCGCATGCGCATATTTACTCGGCTGTGATTGGTAGTCCGTATAAACGAGTCCGTAGAAAGTTAAAGTTGGGCAACTTCTACGGAGTAAGGACTTACGGATAAGGACTCTGTGGCCATAGCAATTTGATATTGTATCATCGATTTCTTACGGACCACGGACTACGGACCACGGACCTACGGATACGGAGTCTGTGTCTAGGCCTTTATGATACCTACGGTTTTAAGGTTCGGACGGACATCTGGTGGTTTTTCAGATCTCTCTTCCAAGTAGTACTATGTACTCTCACCTCATCAGAGGCGCGCTGCTGTAGCCACCACACCAACCCCTCTCGTCCCTCCCATACTTCCCCATCTTTCAGGTTATTATTGCATTTCACAGTTACTCCAGGCCGCCATTCAACTTTGTTGCTTACTACTCAACAAAAGAGAAATTATCACCGAAATACTCTCCAAGGAGTGGGGGCGAGTTTAGAGCAGCAATCTCGGGGTTTTATTAGAATGTCGTCCCAAGTCAAACGACAAGGGCTCAAATCCCTGTCAAAGTATAATTTTTATGAAATAGTTTTTTACAATAAATTGAGACATTTTTATTTAGTTTATCTTTTTCTGTAGAAGCATGTAAAAATATTTCTTCCCTATGTATAAAAAAATATAGCCCTTTTTGTTTTTATTCAGTGGCATAATTTTTACGATCGCTACTTACGCTAATAATTTAAATATATGGTATAAGGAAGGAAGAATTAAAATAAATGCAGCACCATTTGTCTGTACAGAAGATAGAAAAAAACAAAGCGAAAACCACACTAGGTGATAGGCTGTTAAAAATAATTGGAACTATCTTAAAAAAAAATTATGTGTCAGAAAAAGGTGGCCAAAGTTGGCGTAAAATTGCTAATTTTAAAATTTTATTTCAATGAAATATAATTTACAAACTGTAGGCCTACTTCAATTTACAAATACTGTTAACTTTCTTTCGAACTCCATACTAACAAGAACATTGTTTTCTGAATATTTTTTTTTAATTTGAACTAAATAAAACTCGGCAAACCATGTTTCCATTTAAAATAATTAATAATTTTTTTTATTGTTATAAAAGCAGTATAAAGCAAGCTGTTATATTGAGATTCTAAACATTCCTTGTCAATTTCTCAAACCTCTGTTACATAACTTAGTCAAAACTCTTTCCTTCAGTCTTTGGTTTATTTGTGTATAATAATACAAGTTGTGTAGTAGGCACTATTACTTGTTCAGATAAACAAAAACAAAATAAATTTATTTTGACGTCAGAAATACTTTCAATTGCCTGGAAAATTGCACGATGGGTCAATCAGTTTAGATATTTTAGTCTTCAGTTAACACTTCCTCCATCCGACCTGGTGTTTGGGTGCATTGGATGCATGAGTACCAAATACAAACCATAAGAGTACTAGAATATCTATCAGAAGAATGGAACTGTCATGAAGAAATGGAGGGACTTCAACGAGTACAATTGGATATCAGCAACAGGGAGAATTTGGAGGAAACCTTACCAGTGGAACCTCCACTTTGCTGTAAGCAAGATATTTACTACCACCCAGGAAGCACAGCAACTGGAGACATCGGTGGAATTTGGGGCAATTGTGACGTTACGGCTGCGCGTTGGGCGCCAATTGAAGTTATACGGTTTTATTGAGATATAATAACTGTCCCGCGATTGGGAGCCAATTACAACGTTCTTGAATTGATTTGAGATAATTGGTATTTATAGCCCCGTGATCGAGCTCCAATTATGATGATACGGAATTATTATTATGCCCCACGTTTGCTTGGGGGCACCGGTTAAGTTATACCGTTTAGTCAGCTAATAATTACCCCGTGATCCAGCACTAATTAAAGCGGTACAGAATGTTTGTGAGCTAATTTAATTAAATAAATAAAACCTTTAATATTACATACGATCATGGCACTGGTTTATTACAACGTTCTGTAAATTTATATTACCGGCACTCTGTAGAGTTATGTGACTACTCTATATATTCATACGCACAAGCAGCTTATATATGACCTACCCCTTGCCCCTTGGACCTCTCGTGACCAGTGTCAAAACCAACAAATCGAAAGCATCCTGGCAACAGGTGTCGTGAAGGCTAGCTTCCTATTGGGTAGAGGGAGCTAACGCCACTTACTTGTTTGGTAAATACTACGGAGTTAAATTTTATAAGAAAAAATAAGTTTTAATAGTACAATCCTTCAACATTATTTCTGAAAAGCGTATGATTCTCCATGGATGAAGAATTGAAAGGATAATTTACATAAACTTTATTGAAGAAAAATACCTTTATCCATGACTTTTTAAATATATGAGAGGGATCCAAATCGGTATCGTTACACAATAGGGGGTCAGTCTCCCCCCAATACTTAGAGGACAACTACATTTGAAAGCCGTAAAACTAATATAAATAATCAATAACTAAAGTAAGTGAGAATAGTATTTTTAAGTTGAACTTTCTTTTAGATTTCTATTGGCCTCCCTTCTTACTAAACTTACCCTTCAACACCTCCCCCTTATCAAAGTCCCCGATAATCTCTTTGCATTTTAAGAGCGTTACAAAATAAGAATAAAACTTAAGTAGTTTTTCTTTCTGGGGTATTTTGTTATCCCACAAGAGGTTTCATCCCTTGATTGTAGAAGTGTGATTGATGCTTTCTGGATCCTATTGAGTATTTCCTACCTATCAGTCTTGTACTTTGAAATGATGCTCCCAAGGTGTTTGAAACTGATTGTAATCCAATCCTCTCCAAAAGGATGTTTGAATTTAATCCTTTTCTGTTGACAGTTATTTCCACTGTCTTTGGTTTTACTGGTATCGAGTACCCCCCTAAACCTCCCCCGGTTCGAGTCCTTACCTGGTTCAATGCTAGCCCTCCCCCCTCTCCCAATCAAAATGCTGAAACTCCGCCTATGGCTGTAGACATTCTTGCTGGAGGAGAAACTTTATTCAACACAGATATGAAAATTTCTAAAGAGATTATTCATTCAAAGAGGAATACAGTAAAGGATGATCCACAGAAGGTCGAAATGGATGGCTCTTGATAACAGCAAGACTGAAATAGGGGCCAGAGATTCACTCCAAGGTTGCATCATGAGTTATTTCCCTTATTCTCTTTATATCCTCACCATATTATACTGGCAGCCCTAGTTCTCTACACCTTGACTATAACATTACGGTATGTTTGTGATGAATGATGCTACCCGATATCTGAATCTCTACACCTTGACTATTACGGAATGTCTGTGATGAATGATGCTACCCGATATCTGAATCTCTACACCTTGACTATTACGGAATATCTGTGATGAATGATGCTACCCGATATCTGAATCTCTACACCTTGACTATAACATTACGGTATGTTTGTGATGAATGATGCTACCCAATATCTGAATCTCTACACCTTGACTATAACATTACGGAATGTCTGTGATGAATGATGCTACCCGATATCTGAATCTCTACACCTTGACTATAACATTACGGTATGTTTGTGATGAATGATGCTACCTGATATCTGAATCTCTACACCTTGACTATAACATTACGGAATGTCTGTGATGAATGATGCTACCCGATATCTGAATCTCTACACCTTGACTATAACATTACGGAATGTCTGTGATGAATGATGCTACCTGATATCTGAATCTCTACACCTTGACTATAACATTACGGAATGTCTGTGATGAATGATGCTACCCGATATCTGAATCTCTACACCTTGACTATTACGGAATGTCTGTGATGAATGATGCTACCCGATATCTGAATCTCTACACCTTGACTATAACATTACGGCATGTCTGTGATGAATGATGCTACCCAATATCTGAATCTCTACACCTTGACTATAACATTATGGAATGTTTGTGATTAATGATGCTACCCTATATCTGAATCTCTACACCTTGACTATAACATTACAGAATGTTTTTGATGAATGATGCTACCCTATATCTGATCTCTACACCTTGACTATAACATTACGGCATGTTTTTGATGAATGATGTTACCCAATATCTGAATCTCTACACCTTGACTATAACATTACGGCATGTTTTTGATGAATGATGTTACCCAATATCTGAATCTCTACACCTGACTATTACGGAATGTCTGTGATGAATGATGCTACCCGATATCTGAATCTCTACACCTTGACTATAACATTACGGAATGTCTGTGATGAATGATGCTACCCGATATCTGAATCTCTACACCTTGACTATAACATTACGGCATGTCTGTGATGAATCATGCTACCCGATATCTGAATCTCTACACCTTGGTCCGAGCTAATCTCCAGATTTTAATGAATAATTTCAGCTCTGTTTTTATTAGGGGGGGATCTTCCTCGTTTCATTTCGTGTCTGCGATACATTTGGACAGAGGATTATTTTCCGCAATGACGCACTACATTTTCTAATAGCTCCACTGTGACCAGTGGCGGACTGCGGGGAAATGAAAGGGACCACATAATGTTATTACATTGAGGACGGGATACTTGGTACTAGGTTTTTCAACCAGTGCTTTATTTCCCATCCAATAAAAGAAAACAGCATAATTAAAACAACAATCTGGAATCTTACTTTAGATCCGAGGAGGTTTTGTATTCGAATAAACACAAAGTGGTCTAATCACTAAATATGATGTGTGTAAGTTTATTTTTAAAACATGTTTTAAACTTTCTGTAAATGTTTTAATAAAATATCTCCACAAGGCGAGCCCGCAAGTGAGTTATACTTAGTGGCAGCCGCAAATTGGTGAAGATAGTGCCAACATTTGAGGATAGAGGGCTTCATGTGGTCAGCACAACGTACCCTCCAGTCGTTAGTCACAGTTTTCTAGACCGGAGCCACTACTTATTTGTCCTCCCAAGGCTAAGTTTGACCCTGTTACAGACCCACTACTTCACAGATAAATATAGAAGCGCCAAGGATCGAACTCGGGACCTGAATGTTTTAATAACACAACAAAATATTTCTTTTTTAGCGCTACGTCTTACCACCCGTTCGGGCTCTTCGTTAAAATCATTCAATTAATAATACAGAAAAGTGCGTTATAATTAATAATATTTTTTGAAAAGCATCCAGAAATATACCAACTATTTTGTTGGCTTAAAAGAAAAATGTTGGTAATATTTTCATTTTCTTCCATTTTCATTTTCACCAGTTTGGTCCCTGTATCTCCTCCCTGCTCCTGTCAACGGGAGTTGGCCAACTCTCCCTGTATCTCCTCCCTGGTCTTGCCCCTAGTCTCGGGTACTACCAGAGCCACAAACATTGACCCGAGGCTGCAGGTGAGACAGAACACACCGAAAGTAGCGGCGGTGCCCAAGTGTTGCAACATGGAGGAGAACACCTTGGTCACCACGAACACAAGTGTCCAGTTGACAGCGACTGCCAACCCTCCGGCCCACCCCTTGGCATCCTGAGGGACAAGCTCAGCCACCATGAACCAGGGGATGGGCCCGAACCCCAGGTTGAACACCGTGATATAGGTGACCAGGAGGAGGAGTGGCACCCATTGGTAGGCACCCAGCGCTGCACCCTGCTCCTTGAAGTAGAAGTAGAGGGCGAGGAGGGCGTAGCAGAGAGCCATGGTGACGTCAGAAAACAGGAGCAGGGCCCGCCTGCCCACCTGGTCTACCATGAGGCCTGAGACTAGCGTGGCTACCACCTGCAGACATAGGACACTCATACAGGTGGTAGGAATAGTCCATCGTGAGTCCTGAGAGCTACCACCACCTGCAGAATAGGACACTCATACAGGTGGTAGGAAAAGAGTCCACTCGTGAGTCCTGAGAGCTACCACCACCTGCAGACATAGGACACTCATACAGGTGGTAGGAATGGTCCATCATGAGTCCTCAGAGCTACCACCACCTGCAGACATAGGACAATCATACAGGTGGAAGGAATAGTCCATCGTGAGTCCTGAGAGCTACCACCACCTGCAGACATAGGACACTCATACAGGTGGTAGGAATAGTCCATCTGAGTCTGAGAGCTATCCACCACCTGCAGACATAGGTCAATCATCCAGGTGGGAGGAATGGTCCATCATGAGTCTCAGAGCTACCACCACCTGCAGACATAGGTCAATCATCCAGGTGGAGAAATGGTCTACAGCCATTTCATCCAATGTCATATCACAATGAACTCTATGAAGTCAACGCCTAGTAACAGTCTTGGCTCGTACTTAAGTTCGTCTTGTGTTTTATTCATCAAACGTGTTACTTTGAATGTTTTTACTTCAAGTTATTGAAATTAATAGATTATAGTCTAAGAAAATCACTTAGAAAGTTGATTAAATTTTTCTTCTTTATAATCTAGAGTCTAGACATTAGTCAAATATTTACAGTTTGATATTAGTTATTCGTTTCATTTAAAAATATGCATAAAAATTTGATTTTTTAAATCCTCATTTAAAAAAACACGTAAATAAGTGATGGTCCCACTAGACTCTCGATTCTCGAAATAAAGCTAGTCATTAAGCTGGGATGTAGGAGACGCCAGAAAAGGTGTTTTAATAGTTTTTTATCAAAACATTTGCTTGGTCAAAATAAATTCAATTTGCTCTTTTAGAAGCAAAAGTTTAATTTCCTTCACGCGGTGATATCAACAATTGTTGAATATGTCATTAGCATAGTAGCATTAGATGACAACATTTTTAAATGAAGAGAAAAAGTTGTCATTAAATTCAGGACATCCTTGACAGATATTCGACAACTGTTGGTGTCACAATGGGAAGAAAATTATATTTATATTTCTACTGGAGCAATATTTGATTTATTTGGTAAAATAAAGTTTTGTTATGAAAACTTCTAAGCACCATACCCAAACTACATCCACCTTCAGGCCCGACGAAAGGGGGGAGGGGGGTCAGCCAGGGTCGATTATTCTGTGATCGGGTGATGTTATGACAGTCCACAGTTCTCGATCACGGGCCCGGAAGCAACTACTGGTCTACTGATGGCCAGAAAAGCTATTTTTTAAATTTATGTATGTAAAATGATAGATTTTTTAAGAAAATTTGGCAATAAATGTGATGCCTTTTTTATACTTTAAATATTAAATATTATGCTTTTGAATGTAATTAAAGTTTATTATGTCATGCTTTTATTGTTAAACTAAATTTATACTTTTTTAGTTTTTGAGTGGATACATTTTACTTATGAAATAGTTCAGGTCTCATCTAGTTGGATTTTTCATTTTTTTAAATGTTTTTATTTTAATTGAAAAGTAAAAGTCCCCCGGTTTTATAGTAATTATGCTTATTGATTTCTTTGTCCTTTGTATTGTGAGTCCATGTGTTTTTATTACGTCTTTGTAACATATTTTTTTGAATGTTTTAAAGTATGATTTGAATTTTTAATTTGTCCCTGTGGCCCGTGATTTCTCTCCATAGCCCTGCCCACCTTAAGTGGTACACTGGTCGGAAAAGTTTCACCATCGCTGTCTAGCGACTACGTGGAGTTAAAGATTATATTTATATATATTTTCTTTTAATTATATATATAATACCCCTTATATTATTAAATAGACCATGTAAGACGGGGCTAAATGTTGTAGACGAATGTGTGGAAAAGAGAAACATTGAGAGTTTTAATAATAAAGAGCTTGTATGACTCGGTGTATTGATGTTGAAGGAAGATAGCAAGGACAGGAAGTGTGGAGAAAGTTAGTGAGGTGGATTAAGTACGGAGTTGTTTTTTGAGCTGTATGTACAGTTTCTTGCCTACCCTGTAGGAGAATAGCGTGAATATGTATGCATATATATGTTTGTGTGTATTATTTATGTCCCCTCGGTTTAAGACTGTAAGGTTGCCGCACCTGGAAGACGCCCACCAGCACGGTGGACAGGAACGGCGACAAGGAGCTGCCAGACTCCCGGAAGATGGTCACCGTGTAGAACAGGATCACGTTGATCCCGGACAGAGGTCTGCAGACCATCAGACCTGCCACGATCTTCACGGCCTTCACAGCGGGGGGAGGGTCTATGAACGCCTCACAGACCTTCCCCCACAAACGGTGGATCCCCACGTCACGGCACCGCCCCCCACCGCCGCCGCCTTGAGGAGCTTCAACTCCTCCCGGACGTCATCCGTCCCTCGGAGCCACCGCAGCGCTCTCTCGGCCTCGGCGTCCCGCCCACGGGCGACCAGGTACACGGGCGACTCAGGCATCCAAGTGAAGCTGGCCAGGAATAAGAGGGGGAGCATGGCCGAGGCCACCGCCAGCCAGAATAGGGGAGATAGGCGCCCGCGATGTACGACCAGAGCACGCCCACGCCCACCATGAGGTCGTAGTAGACGCCCAAGGCGCCCCTGATGCTCACCTCTGCAATCTCCTCGTTGTAGATGGGCGCTATGACGGAGCCCGCGCCCAGGGCGAGGCCAGCGGTGAGACGAGCCGCGAGGATGAGAGGGACCTTCGGACACCACACACGACTTACAAACTAGCTTAACCAGCACAAGAGCACTCAGTGCTGGCCATAGACCTGAGGAAGGGTCACAAATATACATCTGTGCGTATTCACTCTACCCCAGGATATAGAGACACAGGAGACATAAGAGACACAGGAGAACACACAAGAGGGGAAGAAACTCACGTGCTTGTTTCCAACAGCCAGGAGGGCCCAGCCCACCAAGTAAGGGCCAGCGAGTCCCAGGAGGGTGGTCTTGCGGCCCACCTTGTTAGCGAGATATCCGGAGGGCAACGCCCCCAGCAAGGCCCCCACGGGCAGCAGGGATCCGACCCACGAAGCCTCAGTCTCAGTGAGGTGGTCCACCGTGTGGTTGAGGTGGTCCTGGAGGTAGGGGAGGGCCGGGGAGGACCATCCCATGACTGACCCACCACACACGGGAACCAGAGTGGCTGCGAGATAACACTAGGACAATCAGAACTTCAGGAGGAGGAGGGATATCAGAGTATCAAGAGGAGGGATATCAGAGTGTCAGGAGGAGGGATATCAGATCTTCAGGAGGAGGGATATCATAGCGTCAGGAGGAGGGATATCATAGCGTCAGGAGGAGGGATATCATAGCGTCAGGAGGAGGGATATCAGAGTGTCAGGAGGAGGGATATCAGATCTTCAGGAGGAGGGATATCATAGCGTCAGGAGGAGGGATATCATAGCGTCAGGAGGAGGATATCAGAGTGTCAGGAGGAGGGATATCAGAGTGTCAGGAGGAGGATATCATAGCGTCAGGAGGAGGGATATCAGAGTGTCAGGAGGAGGGATATCATAGCGTCAGGAGGAGGGATATCAGAGTGTCAGGAGGAGGGATATCATAGCGTCAGGAGGAGGGATATCAGAGTGTCAGGAGGAGGGATATCATAGCGTCAGGAGGAGGGATATCATAGCGTCAGGAGGAGGGATATCATAGCGTCAGGAGTAGGGATATCATAGCGTCAGGAGTAGGGATATCATAGCGTCAGGAGGAGGATATCAGAGTGTCAGGAGGAGGGATATCATAGCGTCAGGAGGAGGGATATCATAGCGTCAGGAGTAGGGATATCATAGCGTCAGGAGTAGGGATATCAGAGTGTCAGGAGGAGGGATATCATAGCGTCAGGAGGAGGGATATCAGAGTGTCAGGAGGAGGGATATCATAGCGTCAGGAGGAGGGATATCATAGCGTCAGGAGTAGGGATATCATAGCGTCAGGAGTAGGGATATCATAGCGTCAGGAGGAGGGATATCAGAGTGTCAGGAGGAGGGATATCATAGCGTCAGGAGTAGAGATATCATAGCGTCAGGGGAGGGATATCATAGCGTCAGGAGTAGGGTCAGTCAAAGCTTCAGGAGGAGGGAGGAAGAAGAAAACTTTATATATTATTAACAATGACGAAGGGTGATCATTGTTTTTGGGTAAGCTGAGTCATGAACAATCATAAAGGGGCACACTTGACGATGTCGAAAATAGGATTGTTATGAAGTTATATAATACAGTACTGGCAGACTACTACTACTACTACTACTACTACTACTACTACTACTACTACTACTACTACCACTATTACTACTACTGCTACTACTACTACAACTATTACTACTACTGCTACTACTACTATTATTACTACTACTACTATTACTACTACTATTACTATTACTACTACTACTACCACTACTACTACTACTAATAATAATAATAATAATAAAAATCATTGTTGATGTCTGCATTTTTCTACGGTACATACAATAAATCCTAAAACATTACTGATCTATATTATAATACGAAATTTAAAACAGCTCAATAAAATTTAAGTCATAATCACAAAACTAAACAAATCCACACTGAAATAAACCTTTTAAACACACTCTGAATGTAACGCTCATGAGTCGGGAATAGTCGGCTTACTGGTTACCTTAATTGGCTGAGATGAACAGTTGCGCGCGCATTTCCCTCTATAACACCCAGTAGACCTGATTCACCATGTGCGTTAGGTGGAAAGGTATCAGCTTATCTTACCAAAAGGAACTGATACATTTGCTTCATGCACTTGATAACATGTCACTACGCTTTAAGAAATGACCACTAAAATTTCATTCTAACATCTGTTTTAGGTAAAGGGATGTCTTCACTACTTTTTCAAACCTTTTGAGAAAGCTGAGCTTATTCTGCCTACCCTGACGCCTCGCAGCTGATTAACATATTTGAAATATCTCACTAAATTTGCCAGATTTCAACATATAATCATTTTTTATAACAGCTACTAAACAATATTATATCCCATATTGATGATTAAATGACATAAGCGACGCAAGGTCCCACGCCTTATCTCAGTTGGTGGCGTGCTATAGAGCTAAGTGATTACAGCAATTGATACTAACCCAGGCAGGCAGCCAAGTACTGAGGCCATCTCTTTGTCTTTCCTTCCTCCGGGTACTGGAGCCACTCTGCGCTGGTGGTGATCTTCTCCGGGAACGTCATATCCATGTCCAGTACCCTGTATGACTCCAGGAACTGTTTATTAGCCTTCTTGTCCTCAACGCTTCTCATGAGGTCAATATTTTTGGTTCGGTTGAGCACCATGCTTGGGCAGTCCAATATGGTTTGCTCGAGGTCAATGTTATTGGTCTGGTTGGGTACCATGTTCGAGCAGTCACCGGTGTCTGGAAATCAAAACAAACCATTTAATTAAAATATGTATTAGATTTGTTACTACAATATGAGGCCAATGATCCAAGTACAAACATTGTTACTTCAATATGAGGCCAACGATCCAAGTCTTAGCTTTGTTACTTCAATACGAGGCAAATCATCTAAGTCCAAATACTGTTATTTAGAGAATTATTTCAATCTTTTTTCTCAGGCAACAAGTAATTGGCTATTCATATTCACAATCATCTATATATAATATAGTAAAACATCCACTTACGTTTAGTTCCGAGATAATGGTCGAACACAAGTCCCTACAAGTGCAAGCCCCCAACTCAGGTCGATATCCCACCACCAAGTACAGCCCTAGAGAGGACTGGTGGACCATGCAGGGGTTCCTGTTCTTCACGTGTGTTCAAATCATCGGAGCTCCTGTTTTTCACCTGCGTTCAAGTCTCCACAGCTCCTGTTCTTCACCTGCGTTCAAGTCACCACAGCTCCTGTTCTTCACCTGCGTTCAAGTCTCCACAGCTCCTGTTCTTCACCTGCGTTCAAGTCACCCCAGCTCCTGTTCTTCACCTGCGTTCAAGTCACCACAGCTCCTGTTCTTCAACTGCGTTCAAGTCTCCACAGCTCCTGTTCTTCACCTGCGTTCAAGTCTCCACAGCTCCTGTTCTTCACCTGCGTTCAAGTCACCACAGCTCCTGTTCTTCACCTGCGTTCAAGTCTCCACAGCTCCTGTTCTTCACCTGCGTTCAAGTCTCCACAGCTCCTGTTCTTCACATGCGTTTAAGTCTCCGGAGTTTATCTCGTGAACAGACACTATCTCCCACGCGATCGACCTTTATCAACTCTCATTTGTTTGTCTGGCTGGTCACGTGTCGACGGTTCATCCCCCTTGGATGAGGTGACGTGGCCGCGGGGAATATCATTCAAATTTAGAAGTTAAATATGGCACGGAATCTGTCTCCCTCAATCTCTCGCTTGATGCGAGGTACCCCCTCCCTCCTACCCCTCTCCTCCAGTTCCTGGTAGACCATCTTTCAGGGGGAGTCCCGAGAGCAGTGACGTCACTCTTTCCTAGCAAACAATAGTCAGGAAGAAGGGTTCCGTGCACGCAAGAACGGAAGAAAGTGAACAGTATTTTTTTAAATTTTCATTTATTTGTGGTTTCGAACGTGAACTTTCTGACCCGATTGATTATATTAGCACACGACTTATAAACTAGCTTAAATATAGAACAGGCACAACATCCAGCTCTCCGGTCGTTAACTAATCACTTTGAAGGGCACATTTCACCAATAATACACTTTTCAGCCATGCCGGGAATCGAACCGGGGATCCTTAAACGTTGATGCATCAGGTTAAGTTAGTTTTTACTGCGTATGTTTGTAAAGAACGCGTTAAAATAGTTAATTAAAATATAATAATGAGATTAGTCCCCATCGGAGGGCATGGAGACTATGGTGTCAGCCTCGTGGTCTGATATACCAGTATCGAGGAGGTCAGGGTTTGGATAGCAGCCGCGTGTACTGAGGGTGGTTTTATACTCTCTTTCCACGGGAACATAGGTACACTTTCTTTAAAATGCAACTTTCCATATCCCTGTCCCACTAATGTAAGTCCACGGACCATTGGGATGGGTGGTAAGACGTGGTGCACACAAAACAGTAGTATCTATTTATATGGGCATGCGAAGGTCAGCTTTTAAATGCAAAGATTGAAGCCAAGGTTTTTGTTGCAGTCGCATAGAACTGCTTTTAATATTGTCACGTGATCCATAACGTGCATCGAATCTTCTCAACTCCCCTATATATATTTTTAATGAAGGATGATTAGAACCAGATTTGATATCAAAAGTTAAAAAGTCGACTTAGCTCTCGAACTGAGCAACATTGACGTCAGATCCGTTTTTAGAATCACGTGCCCCTGTGACAAACGTTGTTTGTTTTTAGGGCTCATTAGGGTAAGTCGTTACACGTATCGGACTTAATTAGTGGTGACATGACATCCTTCAACCTTGACTTAACGTTACTATTTTTACGACTACGATAGTGGAGGATGATCGATTGTCATCAACCATCATCACCAGTGGCGCAGACTTCAGATAATTTGGGGGGGGGGGGGGCACGATTAATGGAATGTATGGATGTGAAGTGAAAAATAAAACTAATAGTGAACATTACTCAGCCCCGTTTTACATGGATAATTATGAGTATAAAAGCTAAATTCATATTTTAAATAAAGTATTGTAATTGTACTTATCCTACAATTTAAGTGTATCCCAGACATTTTCTAAATATAAAATAAAAGTTATGTTTTAATTTCTTCTATATTAAATAATATATTGTCTGCTTGCTCCAGGATTTTTTTTTTCCGAAGAGTTTTATGGGCGAAGTCTTTGGATTTACTTTTGTTTGTCATGGTCACGTGGTTAATGATACGGACTATGGAGGCCTATATAGATTAAAATGATTACGGTGCATTAAGGAGCTAAGGACTGTATAAATCTGTAATTTACGGACTATGTAGATGAGTCTTTACCTTTATGGGCACCTCTACAACCATTTATTCTGATCTGGAAACGAGTTCAGGGTAATGCCGGGATCCCGATCAATTTAACATTAACTTAAAGTTAATTTAACGTAACTTAACATAAAGGACATCCTCGTGTGTTTAAATGGAGGCGATCACGATGCAGCTAACTTAACGTTGACTTGCAGTTAACTTAACCTAAGAGATGTCCTGGGAGGTCTTTTACTTTAAGTGAACGTTACTTGAAGGGTATCACGTGATCTGGCCAGCGAATCATTATGCGAGTGACGTCAACAGGGCTATTTAGTAACTCATTTGTTGGTATTATGACCAATATTTACTCTTTAGCTTAAGTTCTAGTGATCAAACATTTAAACAAAATAATTAAACTAAAATAGGAAAGCTAAATTTATCAAAAAATTTTTGTAATAGATATTTATTATATCGATTGAAAACTGTAAACATTTACAGATCATCACTGTAAAACTAGTACAAATCACAGATCATACTCGAGAATGAAGATGTGTGGCTCGAGTTGTTACGTTAAGTTACGTGAATCGTGATCACATATACGTTAAGTTAACTTTAAGTGAACGTTACGTTAAGTTGATCGTGATCCCGGCATAAGCGAAGTGTGCTAATTACACTGATGAGCTACGGATAAGGAAGGTTGAATTTAGAGGAAGTGTAATCGCATTTGCGTGAAGAATGGCGAAACAATTGAGGGAAAACCACCCTCAATACACCTGATCAAGATCGAACCTCGATCTCCCGGTCATTTGGCAGTCTAGTCTATCGAGAAAGTTACTCTTACTTAGACTATGCGGCCACCAAAGCGTGTCATTGGAAGTAGATTCAGTTTATACTGAACGGTAGCAAACTACCTTGATGAATTACACAATGGTGAAGCCTATGTTAGGGGATAATTTGAGACTGCCATCGTTCAGGATAAACCAAGTGTAAACATATCTGTAGTCATACTGTTCACAAATTAATATCAAGCGTTCCTGCAAGGTCAGTCTATTACACTTAGTAAGACCGTTACTTCAAGACGACTCTACTGTCGCTTTCCTAAAGCGCTAAGAGTTATTTCTTATTATTGTAAGGCATTTTTATCGTATAAGTTTGGTAGTGATGCTGACGCCATTTGTTTAATATATTCTAAACATAAAAAAAATAATGTTGTATTATTATTATTATTATTATTATTATTATTATTATTATTATTATTATTATTATTATTATTATTATTATTATTATTATTATTATTATTATTATTATTATTATTATTATTATTATTATTATTATTATTATTATTATTATTATTATTATATTATTATTATTATTATTATTATTATTATTATTATTATTATTATTATTATTATTATTATTATTATTATTATTATTATTATTATTAATTATTATTATTATTATTATTATTAGCACCGCGTCTTACTAACCGTTCGGGTTATACGCACTTACGCTAATGTGCAATGGTAGGGTGATTGTGAGATGAAATGGAGGACCTACAGTTTTAACGTGGAATCCGAACCACGGTAGAGGCCTGGCAATAATGTTGTAAACATAACATGCAGTTCAATGCAATAACAAGCTGACAGAAGAATTCCACAACCCACTTCCTTATCTATGCCACAACCACATGATCATTTATTCTACGGGAAAACAGGATATGCTCAGGGTGGCAACAATAAACTTTCACACCATAAATCACCATTACTTATATATTTATCCGTTAGAAAGCACGTCAAATACACTAAATAAAAGGCACGTTCTAAGAGATGGCAGTAACGAAATATAGTAACAAAATAGTTGAAAAAAATGGCAATAAGTAATAAGAAAAATAAAACATTAAAAGCACAAATAGTAGTAAATGTAAAAAAAATATTAAGAGAACAAAAAATACAAATGTAAAAAATAAAAATAAATAATTAAAAGCACAAATAGTAATAAATGTAAAAAAAATATTAAGAGAACAAAGAATACAAATGTAAAAAATAAAAATAAATAATTAAAAAGATAGATAGCTAAGGTGTGAACAAAAACCAATTTTAAATCAAATAACGACTCATCATACGTTTGGAAATTGGATTTGTTAAGATTTTCATATGCAAACTCGCACGGTATACAAGCCGAATTTAAGGTGTTATAACGTTCCTATGTAGGTGTATAACCTGGTTCTTCTAGAAATTTAGAATACATCGCCTTTAAACATTCGATGTACTTCTATGAATGAATCTGCTCCACGATAACCTATGGTGGCAATTATAGTACTATGTGTATATAGCCAACCTCCTCCATATGATTTAAAAAATTTAACTATATAATCTATAATATTTATAATTAGGAATTATATCTTTCTCATGGTTGTTTTCAAAATCCTCGTCGGTATATCTAAAACAATGATCTCATTGGTACCATATTTTTTAAAGTTTTTTTGTAAAAAGTTTTTTAATTTAATTCAATAAATTGAGAATAATCTTTGGATCGTAGAATATCATTACTATTTACTGAAACACATGAAAAATGGGAAAGCTGTGAGTACATATCGGATTCAAATTGAATTAATAAAGGAAGGAGATAAAGCATTGAAGGCAAAGTTGCTAAGAATATTCAATAGGGCATGGAAAGAAGGTAGAATACCAGTAGAATGGGGGAAGACTCTTATAGTTCCCATAAACAAGAACAAGGGAAACTGTGAGAATTATCGTGGGATATTACTAACTAAAAAAAGCAGTTGGGCTCTATGAGAGAATATTGAAAAAACGAGCTAGGAAACTCACTGATCCAACACTAGAAGAGAAACAACACAGTTCTCGAAAAAACAGAGGAAATACAGATTTGATATTTGATATCAGAATGAACATGAATAAGGCATGGCAAAATGATAGGGATACATATGTGGGAATGATAGATATGGAGAAGGCTATGTTTCTGGTGAGTAGAGCTTGATACACTGTTATGGTTCTGGTGACTAGAGAATGAGACACTCCTATGTCTCTGGTGAGTAGAGCATGAGACACTGCTATGGTTCTGGTGATTATAACTTAAGACACTCCTATGTCTCTAGTGATTATAGCCTGAGAACTCGTTTAGGAATTCATGGGTGCACTGCTGAAGGTCGTATGACATTGCGCACATTAACAAACAAACAAACAAACAAACAAACAAATTTAAATATCCAATGAGTTTGGGATCCACAACGAAAAGACAGACTTGAGTTGGTATCAGAACGGAAAGACGGACGGGAGGTTGAACAACTCGTCGCAGCTGTGTTCACACGTTACGTTTTGTCGGACCGATTCTCGGAAAATGATGCCCTATTGTTCAGTCTTTCGATCCGATCTTCGATTTCATTCCGATTTGATAAGACGTACGATTTGCTGTTTGTACACTCCGTTTTACTTGATACGATATGTCGTATTCGATAAAATGTACAATAAGTCGTAGCGTGTAATCCTGCCTTAATCCTGGCCCAATGTGTCGTAAAAGTGTTCCTCAACAGTTTCGTACTTTCCTTCCATACATATGCGGGTACATTTATTTATATTTACCTTTATCATCCTAACTCTATTAGCCTGATTAAAAACTTATACCCCGGACGATTGAGAAGGTGATAGAAGAAATGAAGAGCTGTATGAAGTTAAACAACCTCATGCTGTAGTATGTAAGGTCAGTGACTGGAAAAAATTACAACAGTGCTGGAGACTCTCTTAGTACTGTTGTATTGTGTGAGGGGAACATATAAATTGAGGTCAAGTTAAAAAAAAAAGTTTCCGGAATGACAATATTCTCGTGCTACAGATTAAAATATTGACCAATTTATATGATAATTTATATTAATCATGGATTTTTAACGCATCTATCAATTATTTACTTACTTTTAATATAGTAATAATATCTGGTTATGATTTCTTAGTTGAATTATTCTTTTTTTTGTTGCGATAGCTATGATGTAGCTCTCTAGCGCTCTCTATGGTTTGTTTTAGAACTATATTTTATTGTTAGTTATATACATTTTTCTTAGGTTGGATAAAAACGGTTAGTTTATTGTGGACGTGGAGCTTTTCACTCTGTTCAGTAGCAATGTTTAAATTCGATTTTTCTAGTGTAGATAAAGTTTCCGAAGGTATAGTTATGCTGTTTAGTAATTCAGATCCATTACCACTAGATAGCGCCATTGTGTTATAATATTCGAACACAAAAACACGTATGTTTTCTTTGCGCTTTTGAGGCAATAAATTAGAATATCCCTCTTCCCCCCCCCCCCCAGCTACAATCTTACCAACCCCCCGGGAGCTACCTCCACATTATAATTCCACTGATAAGGATAAGTAAAGTAGAAGTTAGATGAAATGTACCGGTACTTGCAAGGAGACACAGTGGTAAACCCTACATGAAAAATACACCCTCAACACACTTCTGACCTCAAGTCCCATGACACTACCACCCTCATCACTGTCCAGTGATTTATATGCTTACCATTCTTCCAAATATAAGAGCTACGGTGTTTATTTTAATTACAGATGTATTACATATGACCGTGTACATATATGATGATTGTAGGGCAGTACATGTATCTAAAAGTGAAAAAAAACTGCATTGCTTCGAATTGTCCCGATTTTCTAGCTAAGACAGTAATCTTAACTTAACCTGTTAGTATGCCTGTACGTTCTGTTATGACAGTGGTCTGGAACATAACCTGTTATAAGTGCTGGGTACGCCTGTATACCTTTGCTGTATGTTTGGTGCAGAGGATACCTCTTTTAACAAACTTGTTTCCACCTCTTACATGGACTACCGCAAGCAATAACACCTAGAAATCATCTAGATGTAGCTCAGACTAAAAACACTAATCATACAATTATATTAGACCATATTGAAACAAGTAAACTGGTTAATGAATCGAATTTATAATATTCCACAATCTTAAAATATTTTATATATCAAATCATTTATAGAAAAAAAAATGAATTAATTCAAAGTGGGTTTTCTCTTCTGGATTACAGCCTTTTGTTTGTATATGTTCATGAGTTGTACTTCTTTTTACCACTTTGTCTTACTAACTGTTCAGGTTTATATGATAATTACCTGATGGGCTAGGAAGGAAACATATTAGAGGTAATCTACCCGCATTTGGTGGGAAACCATTTAGGGAAAACCACCCTCAGTAGACCCGACCGGGATTCAAACCTCGATCTCCTGTCATCGGAAGGCCAGTCTTTCACGAGAATGACACCTTAGACAGTTTGGCCACTGAAGCGGGTGTCTGTCTAATTGGACAGTCGGGTTGGGGCCCCATCTAATGTCAGTCAGGGCATCGAAAATTCCTAAACATTTAAGAAAGAGCGATGCTCAGTTTGCGCCCATTCACAACTTGTACTAATATCAATAGCAGAGGGGAAGGAGGCTTAAACTGAAGGAAACTCTCATCCGATAGAGTAATGACAAAACCAGGGACAACCGACCATCAATGTACTCAGTTGGGATTTGAACCTCCAGAGTCGGCCCTGAGAGTAGTTGGACCTGAAAGTAGTCGGACCTGAGAGTAGTCTCGCAAGTGCCAACAACTGTCTCTACAAATTAAATTTTGATAGCTAAACAAAGATTGTATTCTGTTACTTTAGTTTACTCTTGAAAATTATAGTATTTATTCTGCTTTGATGGCTACATGGTCTAAGGTACCACTCTCGCAATAGGTTGGATTACCGATAACAGGGCTATCAGGATCCAGTCCCAGTCAGGTGTACTCAGGGTGTTTTCCACTCTCCCTCCACACAAATTTGGGTACAATTTCTCTAAATTCAATCTTACTCGTCCTTACATTAGTTTAACTAGTAGACCTACCTAAGCAAATAAGCTGAAAGGGTAGTAAGACCGGTAATAAAAACAATAATTGTGAATTACACGGTATGTTTGTTTGTGGCCATGGATTCCAGATAAAAAAGAAAGAAACACTGCCCTTACATTGGTCGGAAGCGGCGAAGTGTTTCCGACTGAGATCGAGAGTGCCTGCCCCCTTTCCTTTCAAGACTGTGGTTTATGGGAATCAGCATTTGAAAGTAGTGGACCCCTCGGAGGCCATCGCAAGTCTGACATCCGCTGGCGACATCGCTGCAGCGGAGATGCAGCATTCAGACTTGTTGCCGGCGATATACGAAGGTACCGGTAACACGAAACCTGTTAGCAATATTAATGTTAGGCTTCTCATTGGTCGACTGGTCCTACTCAGAGTCCTGGTCTCCGCCTAGTTTAGAATATTATGAATTTGTTTTTCATACTTTCAATTAGTGGTATGAGTAATTAGAATTAACCATTTTTTTTCCAAATTGAATTAAAAACATGTGCCAAAGGCGCTGCAGAACATGTGATTTTTTCCATTTGTTTTATACTTTTCTGCTTGTAAAATTAAACTCTCGTTATTGAATTATCATATTAGTGTAAATTTTTTTATGAAGGTTCCAACATGTATTTTTCTGCTGCAAGGGCTTCTTAAGGTTAAAAAGTTTGGCAACCCCTGTTCCAAGGTGTCACTCTCGCAATAGACAGAACTATTGATGATTAGATCACGTTTACAATTCTGGTTGTGTGTTCTAAATGTGTTTTCCCCCCCCTAAAATTGTTTCACACTCTTTCCACACAAATGTGGACTACATTTAATCTAAACTGTACTTTCCTCTACCAATGAGTGTAAACACATGGCTAGCACAAAAGAGAGAATGTGGCACAAAATAAACTCGCTAAGAGTAATTTCAGGTGGTCTCAAGATTTGGGAATGCACTCACAACTTCCTGACATGGCTGCTAGCCGAGCCTCGCGTCGAGTTCCCGGGGAACAAGATCTTGGATCTGGGTTGCGGGGCTGGTATTATAGGGTTGGTGGCCCTTCAGCTCGGGGCCACCGTGCACTTCCAGGACTACGTGAGTACGGTATTCGCTGCATAACACGGTACATAAAAAATATACTCTTCTATTATTTTTGTCTGCGCGTTTCTTTACGCATTTATACTATTTACGTTAATGTGTTAGGGATGAGGGAGGTTATATTTAGATGAAGTGTTTCCACATCTGTATGAAAGGAGCATGAAACACCATTTAGAAAAAAGCACCCCCAGTACACCTGACCAGTATTCGAACCGTGATCTCCCTGTCATTGGCAGTCCAATCCAACACAAGAGTGACGCTTTAGACCACTGAAGCAGGTTCCCTCTATATTTAAATTTGATGCATAAAAGATTATAATTTGATCTTTGATACCCCCATCGGTGGCCACATGGTCCAAAGCGTCACTCCTGCATTGGACTGGATTGCTGATGAAAGGGAGATCGCGGTTCGAATCCCAGCCAGATTTACTGAGGCTCTTTTTTTCCCTCTATAGTTTCCCACTCTCTTTTCATGCATATGCAAGTACATTTATTCTAAAATTATCTCTTCTTATCTGTATTACATTAGCGTGATTAACGTATGTGTACAACCTGAACAGTTATTAAAATGCGATGAAAATTTTAGATGGTTTTATTTTATGTTTTGTGAATTGTTAACCTGTTTTGGATTTGGAAATGTTCTAGAACAGGCATGCCAAACTTGTCGCACGTGATCCTATAACCACCGTTTTTGTG
Organism: Timema podura; assembly: GCA_033556935.1. NCBI lineage: Eukaryota > Metazoa > Arthropoda > Insecta > Phasmatodea > Timematidae > Timema > Timema podura. Next base: position 88,955,723 of record JAVRXN010000011.1, read on the forward strand.
TGGCCTTATGATGACACAACATATAATGCGACCCCATCCTGCTTTTTATAAACACCATAGAAATACATTATTTGGGAAATAGGCATAAATTGAGGTTGGTTGGTCAACCAAATTTGTACTTTTTTTTTTCAACAGAGATCAAGACACGAAAGTTGTTGGATTCATGCACCAAATAACTATTGCAACATTTGTTTTCTAACATTAAAAGGTACAACAACAAAAAAAACCATGAAAGGTCTCGGCTCAGGAACACATCTTTGTAAACATCTATATAAGTTACTTCCGCATAAGATTTAAAGACGGACATTCACATCATTACTGCAAATAAAAGGTTTTCAATTTCTGGCGAAAAATATATAATATTTCTTATTGTTTTATATAGAAGGCCTACTCTTTTTTTTTTTTTTTTAGTGATAGGGTACAAAGTTGGAATTATTTTTAATTCAGAATATGAAAATATTTAATTTTTTCTCACACTGTAGCCCACATCATTATTTTTTAATTTACACTGGGTTTCTTTTGATCAAAAGAGTTTCACACGACTGTTATAGAATAGCTGTCCCAAAAAAGTTGGCTTATTTTCTTATAAGTATACTCTAGTGTCACTACGCTGATGTCAAGGAACAGACTCACTAACGCAAATGAACATTAAATATTGAGGAAATGCACCAGTATTCTCTTCGGGAGGGAATGGAAAACTACAATGCGCTATAACCACCATTGTACCGCCAGCCTAGGGTCAAACCCAGACCAGATTCAAGACACGTTAGCGCGCACCTAATATCAGGGGGTTTGTGGCTGTTAAAAGAACGTGTCAGTGATCACGGCGGTGACGATGCAAAACGTTCTTCTGAATGCACGCGAGGATCCTCACAAGTATCGGACGGAGGAATGCAGATATTTCTCTGGGGATTGGGAGTCATTCCTAGACCTCACCGAGAAGGAATTCGTCGACGAGGAAGTGAAGTACGACTTCATCTTCACCTCGGAGACTATCTACAACCCCGACAACCATTTCAAACTGTACAAGGTCATCAGGGACAGGCTAAAGAAAACAGGGGTTGCGTATCCTTTACACACATTGGTAGTAAACAGTACTACAGTCCAATGTTCATAGGAAGAGCCTTTTAGAAACTACAATCATATCTTATTCACGGTCAACATTGATAACACTTTAATATATTACCACTGTTATTTTATATGTATTTATAATATCTATCCAAAGTGACTGCTGTAGATCAAATGACTTGACATATGAATGCATGAAAATAGAACTAATAATTTTTTTAGGTCAACCTAGGTGGTCTTGGGGTAAATTGCTGTCCTAAAGACCCAACATTTGTGGGTTCAAACCCAGCCAAGGTCGATGAATTTTTTTTTTAATAGTAAAAATCTGTAGCACAACTTCCTTTGTAGGGGAAGTAAAGCCGGCGATCCCATGTTGATTGTGGCAGGTAAGAGAAACCTGCAAGGTATGGATAGATACCTCTCACGGCAAAATTGGTAGCTCTTTCGCTCACGCTCATAGAAATTCTCGTGTGCTGAAGTATTCAGTCGATTCACAACATCAGGGTGGCTACAAAACATATTTTACAAAATTCCCTGACTTTTCCAGGCAACATTTTTCAATTTTCCCTGACTACTTTTTTCAATTTTTAATGGTGGATGATGACTTGTTTTATTTATTTTTGATCACATATTAAAAAGTTTGTATCTACTAAACCTAAACAGTTTTATCAGTTATTTAAAAAATTAAAATGTTATTTTATTTAGGTATTGTTTTAGTGTTTAGTTTCGAAATTAACGGGATTTTTAGACATATTTTTAAATTCCCTGACTTTTTCTTATTTTTAGTTAAATTCCCTGACATTTCCCTGTTTTCCCTGTCATTCAAAAATTCCCTGACTTTTCCAGGTTTTCCCTGTTTTCCCTGTCTGTAGCCACCATGAACATGCACATTAAATTATTATTATTATTATTATTATTATTATTATTACTATCATCATCATCCACGGTGGAGGCCTGGCATTCCTCACATTCACAAATTGTGATTAATACACGTCTTGTCAGAGGTGAAGGAAGGGTTTGGCAATCAGATAAATCTGTGCCGGGACCGAGGATTGAACCCCGGACCCTCAGTACAGAAATCTGACACCTTACCCCTAGACCACCAGGTCACCGACTGCATGTTAAATAACTTAAATAAATAAAAATAAAATCTTTTCTAGCTCTCAGATAAGGCTCTATCAGTGAAAATTGGAGTGTGCCTTTCAGTGACATGCCGACCAAGGGGCATCATCACTAGTTGGGGAAAGCAGGAAAATCCTGTAAAAGTTGAAGTAATTTAGGTTAAAATAAGAAAAATCAGAAAATTTAAATAACTGCCTAAAAACATTTCTTTCACAACTAAATACTAAATAATAGTGAGATATTTTGTTTGTTGCATGTTAACACAAGCTATTACCTAGATATGGGAATTACCCAGCAATTGTTTTTATATTCACACAGTCCAAATAACAAAAACTGTTGGTACTGGAAAAGTAACTCATAAAAATGTTCATATAGTTTAGTAGCTGGCAGCATTTTTTTTTTAAACTTTCGAGCAATGTAATAAAAGATAAGATCATCACTTACTAAGAAAAACTTGAAAAAGGACAAGTTGGTGGGAAAGTGAAAAATGTTGTTAAATGTACAATGTAACAGCCTAAAAAAATTAGATCAAAAGACACAAAAGAGGGGAAAAAAGGAAATTCTGTTTAGTTCTTTTTTATGTAATTTTCTCCCTCTTTCCTCTAACTTCAATACATGACTAAAATAAAGTGAAATATTTGTGACACATTAATTTCCTAAAATTATACTAAATTTAATTTTTTTTTTAACCTTTACGACATTTATTGTTGAAGTAAACAATTTGTGGATAGTGTTGTAAACTGTCCTTAACATGAGTGCAGGTATCTAGCAGCCAAGTCGTGTTATTTTGGTGTCGGTGGAAGTCTACAGCAGTTTAAACAACTGTTGAAGAGTGAAGACGTTCTACAGAGCACAGTTTGTTGGAAGAGTTCCCAAGGTGAATATTGCATGGAACAATCCTTGTGAGTGCTGTAAAGTCTAAAACAGAAAGTTGACAACTACGCATGACTGGGTTATCACATCACACATCTATTGACAAACCACTATAATAAACTGTTTATATAAGTATCCAAAACTTAGTGGGTGCCTTAGTCAGTCTAAAGCATGCAAGGATGATGTCAACTGTCCTGAATCAGCAGTCACATATTCGTACCAGGTCAAGTTTTCAAAAACAAAGATTGTTTTGCCAATTAGCATAACACGGAGTGTTGGCAAACTAGTCTGTCATTTGCTAGGGGGGGGGGCCAGTACGAAGTGCTCTACATACTCGGCTACTAAGTTTAACCAACTCATGGGGAGAATATCACAGCTTGGGTCCCTGTTCTGTACGGAGGACGTCCCAACCCATCTTGGAAGTCTTGAGTTAGACAACAACCGCACAGCGCTGGGCGGTCGGGTGTTCTACACAAGTTAGAGCTATAACACTGAAGATAGGTCGAAGCACGGAACTGCTGAGTAGGGACATTGAGAGACTGAGAACCTTTCTTTAAACTCTTTCAACTAGTTCTAAAACCTACGTCACATTTATGTACTCATATAGTAATTAATCTATTTCAATAAACAAGATCAAAACGAACCCCACAATTATTTGCCACTGCCTACCCATCCCACCCTAACAATTAGGCCCACGGGTTGGGGAGTAGCGACATGAGGATAACTTTTTTGTTGTTGTTAAAATTCACACAAAAATCTACCAATTGTGGTGGGGCTGATACGTAAAGTCACGGAAGTTTGTATAGGAGGATGTGTGACCAACTGCATAACGTCTTTATTTGCTTCATTTCAGGTGTGCAAAAGGAAATTCTGGAGTTGACATTCAAGGGCCACTCACCAACCAAGGTCATCAATCCCACATTGACCTCGAGTGATGAACCCCTCAAGGACAACAGTCTCGAAGATAGTGACCCCACAAAAATTTGTAAAAATAATTGTGATTCGTGAAATGGATTTAAATAAGACCATTCTATCAAAGTTTGGTCAAACGAGACAAATTGACACTCGGAGAAAAGTGGCCTTAATGGGTTTCTTGTTTAGTTTCGAAAGTAAAATGGTTCTATTTGTCGATCTTGTAAGGTAAAATATTAATTTGAAGAGAGACAAAGTAAAATTCTGAAAAGTTTGCAAATTTTATTTTTTTAATATAATAAAAATATTACATGTTAGCATCAAGTTGACTAAGGGACTAAAACTATTACATGTTTAGCATCAAGTTGACTAAGGGACTAAAACTATTACATGTTTAGCATCAAGTTGACTAAGGGACTAAAACTATTACATGTTTAGCATCAAGTTGACTAAGGGACTAAAACTATGCACTGCTTAGTCAAAACCTGTCCGAGGAGAAAAATATTTGGTGTATTTGTGATAGCACTCCTAATTTAAATATAACATTCTCAAACCTGCTTCAGTGGCCACACGGATAAAGGTGGGGGAACCACATCCAGAGACGATGGGATGTACTAGTGGTCGGAGGATTCCTTTGTGTGGAAAGTAGAGTACAAGAGTTTGAGTTTTATCAGTGGAAAGAAGCATTACAGACTCGGATGTAAATTTTGTGTTTTGTTCGTCTCTTTTAAATGAAAAAAGAATATTTCCAAAAATTCAAAACAATGTGTAACTGTCAAAGTGTAAAAGTATAATAAGAAATGAAGAGAGAAGTGTGTTTGTTCCTAACCTAACTCTCCGTTCAGTTTGTCTTCCTTCAATATCACTTACTGTACATCACTGTACAGTGTTTCTACACTGTCTTATACATTTTTAATCCACTACGCAATAATTCATGTTATGTATTATTCAAGGTAACTTTCTTTCGACACTGTACAACACAACATTTTACATCAGTTTGTTGCAGTTCCTTTGCTGCGACAAAAAGTTCGCAGTCTTTACAACATAGAGTAGACTATTTCCTTCCACTTTTTTCTTGTGTGTGACATTACTGCGGCGATGAGATAACGTGGCACTCAACCGGCTAATGTTGGAGTGCGATTGGGTGACATGGAGGGAGGTATAGTTGGAACGTGTGTGTGGGAAGGGGGGGGGGTCTTCTCACGGCGACAGGTGTGAGTGTTACTTTAAGTACTGCCTTGTACTCTTGTAACATGTAACACATGTTACAGTTCATAAAGATAATTAAAAACAAACAAGGAAAATATGTGTTGAACATACCTCATAAACACATGTACAGTAGTATTCAAATAGATTTACATTTGTGTGAAAAACTTTCTAATATTTTGCTGCATAGTAAATTTCGATGAGGATTCATCATAAAAGTGTTCACACTTGGGTCGGTGAAATACATCGTCGGGAACATTTTCAGAGAATTGAAGACCACGACGTACTGTGTTAAACTCTACCAAAATTTATTTTTTAGAAGGTTGAATCTGATTTGTAGAGGAACAAGGCTACTTGAGGAAAGGGGTGAGAGGAGTGTGGAGACAATACCACCCCGCTAGGGAAACCGTCTGTATCGCAATGACCTTGACCAAACATTTCCTTCTTCCTCATGCAACATCTCCATTCTATTTTTTCTTACACTAATGTCATTACGAGAGGAAAATCCCTCAAGAGGTTGAGTTGACTCCGTTCAAGACCCGCTGTTTCACAGATAAATTTTGGAGGCCCCAGGGATCAAACCCAGGATCTGTAGCTAGGAACTCTTGATGACTAAACCACAGAGGTGGTCAATAATAATATAAAGCAAACATTAAACCCTGAGCTGTATGATCACAACACAGGATCTTGTCAATGTCAGCATAAAATAACCTTTACACACCATACAAATAACAAACCCATTGTTTCCCTCGAATAATCTAGCTAGTCTGCAAGCTGTGTCCTGCTATGCAGGTAGTATTACATTGTATCTATGGGGACAGCCTCTCATACACCCAGCCACTCTCCCCTTGGTGCAGCATCACTCCATCCGGCTGTTCCCCGGATCGAGGCCTCCGGAAATGGATCCGGTCGTGTATCCTGGTGGTCTGGCCTTGCCAGAACTCGACGGATTCCGGTATCACCACGTATCCGCCCCTGCAAGAATACAACACGGCACAATATGCGAGTCAGTACGTTAGTTCTGGGCCAAACTGTCGTGGTTTGTTAGTTCTTGTGTCACTCACCAGTGGGACGGACGTGGCAGTTCCTTCTTTCCGTCACCGTACTCTGCGGTCAACTGCAGCTCTCTCTGGGTGAGCGTCTCTCTGCTCGGGATGGGGGTGCTCTGGGCGCTCACCGATGAGCCGATCTGGCTCTCGAGAGGTCGCGAGTGGAAGTAGCTGTCGGACTCCTCTTCTGGGACCTTCTCCACTCGGCCTTCCACACGCACCTGACAACATGATATAAATGTTGTAAGCAGGTAAAAGGAATGTTATAGACTTGTGTTGTTGGGAAAGGACAAAAGAAAATTGTATTAATATAATTAATTTAATAAAAAAAAAAGTGTTCTCTTTGTTGTTTATAACCCAAAAAACTTGACAAGCAAAATATAATTTTGCCAATGGTACCAAACCTTACACAATTTTTTTTATTCAATTTTAAATATTTTCACTTTAACTTAAATTTTATATTTTCTTTAAATTGAAAAATGACACTGACTTAAAATATGAGTGAAGAATGACCCTGGCCACGGGACGATTCCTGGATAGCTCGGGGATTAGAGCATTGGTGTACTAAGACAAAGGTCCCGGGTTCGACTCCCGCGTCATGGTGTAATTTTTCAATTTAAATAATATGCTATTTAGATGCGGCTATAACCGTAACTAACAAATGCAATAGCTTGGCTATTTAAACCATCATTAAATTTTATATTTTTAAAAACTATAGGATTGGAATTTGGATATGAGATTCAAAATAAATATTTAAGATTAGTATTTGATAAATATGATATTTGACTCATCTCTGGTGAAAATGTGTATATTGAAAGAAGAGAACTCACGGGTGTGGAGGGAATTGTGAGAAATGGCACTTACACATCGCTTGAGAGGCTCCCAATAGAAAGACAAAGCCGCCCGCGGGTTCTCCGCCTGTAACAAACACAGGATTAGTTCATGTATTCATACACTTAGACATAGTTAGGTTGCCGAGATCTCCAGTCTACCAGAGTAATACGAGCCCTCCTCGATAGTCGCAATGGTTCTCCGCTCCGTTGATGGTACCTTGCTCACATATATGTTACCAAACCCTGGTCTCAACCTTAGATAACCTCCTCTCCTTTCCTTCCAAGCTGGCCTACTCACACCAGTCAGTCATTTATATGTAAACAATAACAGATAATTCAATATAATATAAATACTGCATTCTATCCATCTACCAGGAGTACAGACACAAGTTTAAACAGGCAACAACAGTATCATATTGACCATGACCTACCTCTAGCCGTGGTCCAGTCTGTGTTTACTCTCTTACACTGAAGGGGGGGACTGATGTACCCCGTACATTACATAAGTTTGTGTCTTGTTTTCTTTGTGAACTTTGAGGCCAACAGTTTCCTGGTAAGTGTGTAGTCCTTGCCATTCTATCCTCCTTTCAATATTTCATTTTATAAACAAACCAGAAAAATATAGAACTTAAAGTTCACAATTAAAACACAACAAAACAAATGACAGAATTTTTCGTGGTATTTCCCTCCTTCATCAGAAGGGCGTGTGCACCAAAGATTACTCTAATTTTGAACCTTTTTCTGGTTTCTAAGCCTTGCTCTTCTATCCACATTATTCCTTTATAAGCAAACCAGCAAGATCTACTTTTTATGAACCAGGAAACAATATCTTTAAGGAGAAAAAACTTAGTTGAGACACAATCATCATTAAAAACTGATTCCAGCCTGTGGCCGGGTCTATTTGGTAAAATTCCTAGTTCTCCTATTCTTCCACACTTTCTGTTCCTCCCATTCCTTTCATAATATAGAGTAATTATGAAGTCATTAAAAATAAAACTGTATAAATAAATGGTGATGTAAAACTCATAGTCCCCGAGTGAACAAATGTTCTTTGGATTATGTTTAAGCAAACTTTAAATAATAGATTAAAATGAAAAATGCAAATTGTGGTCAATTTTGTTGATTTTAACTATTTAAAACAACATTCCAATCACCAAAAATAGTTTCTTCTGGTCTAAGAAGTTTATTTCCCTCGACCAAAGAAGTGTTTGAACAAGACGATATAGCGGTGATATCATGATCAAAGGTTAATATTTAAAGATACAGAAGAAGGAAAAGAAAGCTCATGTACTAATTATGCTAATGAGTTAGTGGATAACTAAGGTTGAATTTAGAGGAAGTGTACCTGCATTTGTGTGGAGGAAGAGTGGAACCACCCTCAGTACACCCGACTGAGATTCTAACCCTCATCTCCCTGTCAACGGCAGTCGAGAGTGGCTCCTCGGAGCTGGTAGGTGCTCTCCGCTAATATTCAGTACCGCCATTACTCACCAGTTCCTGTCCCTTCCTGCTCCCATAGTTTGTGTAGAACCTGAACCCATCGGTACCATAACCTTTCAGGAGCACAGGACGTACAGAGGGGGCCCCATTCCTGAGGGGGCAAACAACAATTCCCTCGTACAACATGGCTTTGGAGTTCTCCGTTTGGGTTGCTACGCAAATTAACAGTCTTTTATTGCTTTCCCCACCACCAGTTTGGGTTAAACGCTTACATCAGCGTTTTTCAAACTGTGCCCCGCGGAGCCCTTGGTCTATGCCAGTTATCTCAGGCTTCGCAAGGACATTTTATATCATTTTTTATTTGTTTTTCACAGTATAAATAGCATCATTAATTAAGTTTGCCAATTTTTTCAAATCTGAATAAATGAAGTTTGCCAGAGGCGCAACCAGATGAAGTGATGTTTTCTGTTTGTTCTTTATTTGTAAAATTTAATTGTCAATATTAAATGTTCATAATATTACTGTACATTTTTTTATGAGTGCTCCAGCATGTATTTTTTGTTGCAAGGGTTCCTTCGGTCTGATAAGTTTGGGAACCTCTGGCTTGCTTAATATTTACACTAATGTTGTAGGATTGAGGACAGTAGAATTTAGAGGAAATGTACCCACATTTGTGTGGATGGAGAGTAGGAAACAACCCTTAAGTAGCCTACTCTCCGATCTTCTCGCCATCGGCAGTCTAGTATAACGGTAGTGAGACGTCTTGGGCCACTATTTAGCGGATAGCTCTCAAATCAAGTGTGTCAGTCGCCGACGGCTGTTTTTTATTGTCCACAGATCAAACATAGCTCTCTAATGTCGGCAAATAATTCCATTCTTGGTGATCTCTTCCAGAGTGGAGCCGAGGTTCCTGAGAAGCATTGGGAACATTACAAGATAAAACAGGATAAGGAATGAAATAATTAGTGATGGTTTAAAAGTTATATCGTTAGAAGAGACACCAAAGAGGAAAAGGTTGCTGTGGTTAGGTCATGTGATGAGAATGTCGTACAGAACAAAGAGAAGGGTAGAAGAACTATTGGAAGACCACGGACAAGATGGATGGACCAAGGACAGGACATGGAGGCTAAAGG